>JAPXFQ010002439.1:1200000-1712110 GCA_028564705.1 Apricaphanius iberus | reverse complement strand
TTTGCTCATGAAGAGTGGGCCAAAATACCTGCTGAGAGGTGCAGAAGTCTCATTGACAGTTACAGGAATCATTTGATTGCAGTGATTGCCTCAAAAGGTTGTGCAACCAAATATTAAGTTGTGGGTACCATCATTTTTGTCCAGGCCTGTTTCATGCATTTATTTTTTAAATAATTCCATTGAAGCGTGGATGAAAAACAATGTCTGACTTTCATTGGTCAACATTTATATAATTTTTATTTATTATTACTTTTGTCAGATTAAAGTTATTTCTGTGACCATTATGAGTTTTTCTTTGATTTAATGAAGGGTACCAACAATTTTGTCCACGTCTGTAAAAGCATGAATATGGATTTCAAATCCATACTCCCAGCAACTCACAAACTGCTCGTGTAAGTGTAGTAAAGTAACTAAAGTACAGTTTAAAAAAATTAGTTTTATTTTTTAGCTATATTTTAAGTACTTTTTAGGCTGGTGTGAAGAGATAAATAAAAAATAAAAAAAAAGACATAACCAACCCCCCCCCCCCCCCAAACGATGTCATGGTCCATCACGATGTTTTACTGTCAACATTGTTATTATGTCTCGATTGCATTTTACTTTGTGGTCATCCATTAAAAATAATAAAAAATAAAAATCCAATTAGAAACACATTAAAGAGGCTATATGAAGTTTCCTGAAATTCCAACTCGCGACTGACACCTGGGGCCAAAAACGGAACTGGTCTTCCTTTCTGCTCGCTCCCGCAGCGTGCGCTCGTGCGTGCACACGTCACCAGTCATCCGCTGCAAAGAAGTCAACATTATGTTTACAGAGGTAAGAACAGTGCTCGGCGCCGGTCACTCTCAATCTTTGACCTTTTCCGGGCACTTGTCAGGGGTTTACTTTTTGAAGTTTGATGTGGAGTTCCTGTTGGTCTCAGAGTTGTCCTGGGTCTCTTCTGTGCATTTGTCCAATCCATTGCACCGTTTGCGAGTGTAGGCTAATCGCTGACTAGCGGTGTTGATCTGAAACGTTAAAAA
This sequence comes from Apricaphanius iberus, assembly GCA_028564705.1. NCBI lineage: Eukaryota > Metazoa > Chordata > Actinopteri > Cyprinodontiformes > Aphaniidae > Apricaphanius > Apricaphanius iberus. The sequence continues at coordinate 1,711,088 of JAPXFQ010002439.1, read as the reverse complement.
TGAACGAGCATACGTCACATCCACAGACACAGCGCGCAAAAAATCTGACCCGACAGAAAAAAGGAAAAATTGGATTCAGGATTATAGGTGCACCCACAGTGAGCTGATAAAGGTGTCAGTATGCTCATCAAAAGATGTTTGAGTCATAAATGGTCAAAGCAAAAGATAAATGATACGTTAATTTTGGGGGAAAAGTTCCATATTTTATACTTTAAGATTTGTTGCTGTGTTGACAAACTGAACCATTTTAGTTTTTTGTGCTGTACATGTTGCATTAAACATCCTAGATTTTAGAATCTCATCCTATGCACAATGTAACATAAAAAGCTAAAAATGCAGTTAGAGGCACCAAGAATATTCTTTACTTACCTTAGACAACTGTAAGTTCACCCATTTTGTGAAAGTCTTCTTCTGTACATCTTCTCTTTCATCTTTAATGACAAAAAAAAACAACAACACAGAACATCAGAACAGGTCAAATCAAAGGAATAGTAAAAGTCTGTGAAAGCATTATATACAGAACTATGGAAAAAATAGGTAACTATCTCTCTCCTCGGACAGTCAAGAGTTTACATACGTTTAGCTATGCTTTCATAACGACGTCATACTACCAAATTTATCCACTGAAGCAAATCAACATGGTGCTTAGCATGATAAGAGACTCCTCTAATCCTGCTCAGGACTAATTGCCTCCTCATCAGATCAATGAGGAGCACACTTACAGGACATTGGTAGCTGGGTGTGAGGGTCGCAGAACAAACAGGAACAAGGTACTGCTCAGACCATATAGCATTCTGAAGAATCTAATCCCTAATCTGTGTTTACGGCTGTTTTTAGAGCACATCATCACCTGCTTCTTCAGTGACGACCTGTGATCAAAGCTCTAACACAGCTGCCAGAAAGCGTTTACCTCCTGACAGGATTTCTTTTGTGTTTGCTTTTTTAAGGCAAGATCAAACAAATTTTAGTATCAGCAAAAGAAAAACATAAATTAATTAAAAAACCCTGGGTACACACAATAAACTCATTTTAAGTGAATCTAATCTTAAAATAAATCCTAAAATAATTGTGATTAATCAGTTTTCTGAAGAAACTAATCCCCAAACTTCTCAAAAACAAACAAACAAACACAAAATACGGAATAAGAACCTGTCTCGTTATATTAAGTAGGTTATCTAATAAAAGCAACACCTTATGCATCAATCTTAAGATCACTGTCGTTTTGGAAAAGGTTGCAAAGCTACTTTGGGACAGCAGGGAGCCATACAGAGCCATTATCCACAAGTGGAGAAAACATTAGACAGTAGCAAAGCTACAAAGGAGGAAGTGGATACCTAAAATTACTCCAAGATCGCATGGATGACTGATCCAAAATGTAATAAAAGGAGTAGAAAAACAGCATATATCAAAAGCATCACAGCAAGTAAACTTCTAAAATAATCATGGACATAAATCCAATTGAGAGGTCCTGGCATGAGCTTAAACTGTTTATTCATACTTAAAAACCTGAACGAGAAAGTGACGGAGCACTCAAGTCCCACATTCAAGGCACATGTGACTTGACTTGAGCACAACGCCAAAGACTTGCACTTGTAGTCCAAGTCCAACATGTGAAATTGTTCTTGTTTAAATAAGCATGTAGCCGATGCTAATGTTAGCTTGTTATATTGGGTCATTTTCCTTTACAAACCCAATAACTTCCAAGCATTTGTAAATGTATGGGTGACGTGTATTATTTTCACATTTATCGTGAGGTTTTCACATTTTGCACATGCTACTGTCTTGGTTTATAATATAGGGTATTGTTTTTTTTGTTTTTTTTTAGGTCTGTGAATATTCTCATTCATCCAGGACATGGTTATCTCAAGGAAATTTCAATCTAACGCAACTGGACTTGGTAATTTGTCTTGGAAGACGTTTCACCTCTTATCCAAGTAAATGTTTTTTTTCTACATAAAATAATCAGGTATGGCTGCCATTATTCTAGCCCTAAAATATAAAATAGTGAATGGAATTTCTTTTAAAAGCACATTTCCAGTCATACTGACCACTCAAAGCACTTTACACTGGAGCTACACCCATTTGCACTCACATTCGTACACTGATAGAGTTCGGTAGGCACATTACCTTGTGACATGAAGAAGCTGGAACTGATACCTACAATCATCCGATTGCAAAACTACTACTCTACCAAAATACACTAACTGCTAATTTTTCACTGGCTCTCAGGTAGGGCTGGGTGGTATGGCAAAATTTTCATATATAAAAAAAAAAAATCTGTTTTATGGTATTTGAAAGTACTACTTGCTTTGCACTGCACTTAGTACAGGATAATTCCACTAGGAGGCAGAGTACAGAACTCAGACTGGATAGAGTGCAGAAATAGAAACAAAACAAACATCGCGAAGATAGGAGATCATTAGCTGATTAAAGATAACGACAGAAAAAAAAGACAAAAAACATATTTACAGCCATTGTTGCTTTATTCCCAACTGTTTTTACCATCGTTGACACCATGTGCATACAGACGGTCATATAGCGCTCTACACTCCCCCTACTGGTTACTCAAACTAGCACATATAAGAGATATGTACCTAGTTCAAAACTTTACATTTCATGCTATGGTGCAAGTGTGTAGCAGTGTCTGCACGGCAACACTTATTCACATTGATTCACTGGGATAGCTGTAGACTAATTCTATATGTTAATTGGACAAAAATAAAACTCTTTGGTACGAACACCAGTCGCCATATTTGGAGATAGAAGAAGGCCGAGTTTCATCCCATGAACAACATACCCACTTTGAAGCATTGGCGTGGAAATATTCTGTTAGGAGCTGATTTTTGCAAAGGCGAAAGGACAACTCATCCGTGTTACGAAAAGGATAAAACCCAAACACACCACCCAGGCAGTGAAGGAGGGGTTCTGTAAAAAGCATATTAAGGTTCTGTAGCGGTCTAGCCGGTCTCCCGACCTGAATCCAATAGAGAATTTGTGGGGTGACTTGAAAGTCCGTGTTCCAGCGACAGCCCCAAAATATCTCAGCACGGAGGAATGGGCCAAAATACCAGCAACAGTGTGCACAAACCTGGTAAGACCCAAAAGAAATGTTTAGCTTCTGCCATTGCCAACCAAGGTTACACTTCATGTACATACGGAGGTGAACTTTTGTTATTCAATAATACTTACTTTCTGCACCATTATACAAATTAATTCTTTAAATATCCTCCAGTTTAATTTCCTGGATTTTATTAGATTTTTTTAACATTTTGTCATATCGTTTAAGTGTACCCATCGTGACAATTACAGACATCTTATTGTTTTAAGTGGGACAACTTGCAAAAATCTGTGGCTGCTAACTTTTTCCCCTCTGTACTTAATGGCATTTATAAGAAACAAGGCGTGGAGCACTCCCATTTTAGGTTTGGCAGGCAAATACATTTATTACTTACTTATTGCCCTTGATTCATTACCAATTAAAAAAACACTTTTAGTTTATCATATTATCCTTCTGATACTGAGATTTATCTTATGATTCGAAACAGAAAGTGACAGAACAAATCTGCAAGACAAAAACTTTCTCAAAGCTTTGTAGGGGGTTGTGGTTTTTGCGCCATTTTGTTCCTGATGAGTAAACGTGAATCTGAACATCTTTAATGCAAAAGTTACTTCTTTTTTTTTTCCAGAACAATTTAAAAAGGAGCCTTTTTAAGTTGAAATCTTTCTCTTTCCAGAAAGGTGCTGGTGTAATCCTTATATCTAGTTTTCAGATCTGTCTGTCAGAATGGAACCTTTATTATCTGAAAGAGAGGAAGGATATCAGAAAAAAAAAAACGGCTTGTAGGAGCAGATCATTCTCTGAAATTTTGCTCATTACTCTAACCCTTTTATCTGGGGATAGGTTGAAAACTGTTTTTGAAGGTAGAGTTGCTATCATACAGTGGCGTTACGTTTCAAAACTATTCACCTTAAACTTTGTCATATTAGACCACAAACTTAAGTTTGTCTTATAACTTTGACGGTTCAACAAAAAAGCTCACTACTGTGAAATGGCAAAAAAAAAATGATTTCCTTAACAAAGTCTAAAAAGCATAGTGCTCATTTAAATAGAACCCCTATTCTCTTTTCCCACAAAAAAAATAAAAATAAATAAAATGTCAGCGATGCTGTGGGGATGCTTTTTTCAGCAGGGTCAAAGTAGCTGGTTAGAGTTTGTGGTAAAATTAACTGAGGTACATGTAAAAGACTGATATAAACTAAATATAAATAATTAATACTTTTTCAGATATAAAAAAAAACCACTTGAAAAGCATGTACTCTTTTTATGTACCTTACAGTTGTGCTCTATAGTGTGTGGGTCTGTCAGATAAAATCCCCCAAAAGCCAAAATAGTAGGAATATGTTTTGCAATGAGACACTGCAGACGACCTTCAGTCTGTTGCTGTTTTTAGTGGTACCTTTATACCTTACTGGTTAGTGTTTCCCATCCTCTCCAATCCTCCACTTTAACCTAAATGTCTCGTCTGTACCGTACGCAGCTGAATGCTTCAGTATACTCACCAACTGGCACTATTTATTGTTCCAAAAATCCCTGTTCCTGATTTAAATTATGCAGCTAATTTTGTAGAAATGTTAATTTTCTTTTGTGAAATGTCAGCCCCTCCATGTCGACATTTCCCAGTTTAATTGTTTGGCAAAAAGCTCAAAGTCACTGATCTTTGACGGAGGGAAATTCAACTCAAATTTATATTGAAAATAAATAAAAAAGCTTTACTGAAAAGTAGTGCTTTAGGATTTTTTAACAAAACGATTGAGGGTAAAAATGTGAAACAAATGTTCATTTGAAAACTTTTGCGTTTACTTTTTATTGCTGTGAATTCAACGATACATAGCGAAGAATCAAAGTTGTCTTTTACTGGAAATGACAGTGCTGAGTTACATTAACTCCTCTTCCATTTATCCGGTACTGGGCTTGCTTCTCATTATGAGAGAGAATGGATTACACCCTCATTTGGAAACACAACATCAGGTTAATATCACAGCAGCTCAGTTAACCATAATTCTTTGAGCATGTTTGCGTTTGGGAGCGGTGACTCTGGCCGGCGCCGGCTAATGAAGCCGATAATGAAACTTCTCCTTTAATTAACAGGTCACACATCGAGCAGCGCTCAGTGCGAGACGCAGCGCGCGCACAGAATACACAAACACACAAAATTCTAACCCACATATTTCCACGTGGTAAAAGAAGAACAAACTATCTCCTCTAAAGTGATTAGCAACATGTACATACAGTGTTATGAATATCGCCTTTGCAGATTTAATCAGTTTTTTTTTGTTGCTTTTAATGTTTCCAGTGCAATAAATGTTAATATCAGACGAGAACATTAAGGGAGGGAAAAAAAAAACACAAACTGGGCTGTAACTGAATAGTAAGATTGCTAAATGATGACTTGACTGAAATTAACCACATGCATTTATTTAAGTTCTCAAGATATTTTGTAGGGATAACTGCGTGAACTGTAGAATAAATGAAAAATCACTTCAATCGCAGCAGTCTGACAGTCATGATTCAGGGCTGTAAATGTAATTTTAAAACTGCTGGGGTGCTAAATGTCAGTTTAGCAAGTTTACCACGTTCAGGTCTAAGCGAATAGGAATCGAGCAGCCCTATTGGTTTATATTATGTGCTCTGATTGGATGTAAGTTGCATTCCCTGGACCAGTGATCTGAGTTGACTTCAAACAGCAGCTGACTGGGATCTTCCGGTTAGTTAATATTGTTTGAGTGTTAATTTGCTTCATTAAAGCATAGTAAGTTTAGTCGGGTGTCTTTCCTTTGCTTAAAAATGATCCGAATTCAAATGTTGAGATGCTGCATCATTTAAAGCAACAATCAGTCATCTGTGCTAAGCCCCTGATCATCTTCAATTATAAATCCGCCCCTGGTACTAGATCTCAAAAAGCAGCACAGATCTGAGCAAATTCAAGTTGAAAGCTGGAAAAGGTTAGAAAACTAATTTTTTAATGCTTCGGGACCCCGATAAACCGGACTATAACTAATGAAGCTTTCAGCTTCTATGCTCCACAAATCTTGAACAAACGTCCAGAAGAATGCAAAAATGCTGTATCGTTAGGCTCTTTCAAATCAAGGATTAAAACTCTACTATTCAGAGCTGCCTTTGAGCCGTAAATTGCGCTTTCTGACCACTATTTGATTCTCGTGGTTTAACTTTTATTCTTATTTTTTATTTCCTTTTTAACCGATTGTGTTGTATCCGTTTTTAATCTATATTAATTGCATAAATTTGTTCCTTACGTCATCTTTTCTTATTGATTGTGTCTACCTTTTAAACGTATATGTTTTTGTTTTTCTAATCATGCTTCTGTAATCAAGTATTTGGTATCATTATCTCTGAATCATGTAAAGCAACTTGAATTGCCTTGTGTTGAAAATGTGCTATATAAATAAAATTGCCTTGCCTTGAATACGTTCAAACTTAATTCGGAACCTTGAGTTCAATCCCATTTTGGTTAAATAGATGGAAAAAGATCCATACCACAAGGACACGTCCACCTCTGAACGGCAACAAAAGACAATCTAAGTTTTGAAGTGGTTTGGTAGTCATCAGTAGTTGATTCTCACTTGGATCTTCATGCCGGCTAAATATTGTGTTCTGACCTTAAATAGTCTGTTACTGAAGTCCTTGGAAATCCCTCCAATTTGAGTTAAAACAAACCTGCAAAGAGTGGGCCAACGTTCCCTCAAAAAAGGTGATGGTAGCTGCTGTAGTTTGATTGTCTATTCATTTAAGGTCTGAAAATAACTATAAATCTGTGCAGGGGCAAATACTTTTTGACAGTGTTTTACTGTATAGGGAAGGTCTATGACTTGCTGTTTTAATGTAGATATATAGCGATTTTTACAAACATTTATCTGCTTTCAGGAGGTGATTAATGATTTATTTTACAATTAATAGCTGATAATGGACGAGGCGGCACTCAAGAAAAGAAAAGCGTGTCTCCTCTTAGTGGGGTGTCTCGAGCTTTTATAGGACACAGAGGATCCCAATTTTTCAAAGCACTCCCTCCTGACCCCAAATACAAAGCGCCCGGCTTTTTCTAGAATTCACTTCATTTTTACAATTTCAGTTTCTTCTTCACATTTTCTCTTAAATCAATAAGGTGCACTTCTCACCCCAGTATAACTCCCAGAATATGTGACAATATTCTGCAAGCAGATCTGTGCTCTCCACAGAGACTCGAGTTAAAACAATAGAATATATTTCAAATTAAGTAAATGCAAAATGTTGAATCATGTAAAATAGTTATTATTTTGAAGTTTTTAACATAGAAGGTGAACTTCCACCTTAGTTTCAAGTGTTCTGCAGCCTCCAACAGGCTTACCCACATGACTTATGTATTTAATGTCATTTATCTTCCCAAGAAATATTAACAGTTTATCTTATGGATGCCCCAATATCGATATTGGGCTAATACCGTTCTAATGTACTCATATCGGTTCAGGTAACCATTATCATGAACCGATACTTAAAATATGGAAACGCAGCAATAATTTAATAGAAAACGTTTATTTTTACACTTCAAATTTTTGTTTAGTGGTCATTTTTGTTAATATTTTATTGTTTATTTAATATATGTTGTAATAAATGGAGAAGAAAACAAAACTGTCTCCCAATTCATTGTATTTTTTTGTATGGTATCAGTATCATTATTGGTACTCGGTATCTGCATGTCTAAGATCAAAGTATCGGTATCTTATCTGTTTGAAAAAAGGTGGTATTGTTGCATCCCCAGTTTCCCTGCTTAAGAAAAGCGAGATTCTGACAACTTAAAGTTTTAAAATGGGAGCAGAGTATCGGGGTAGAAATTATTAGAGTTAACCGTTAGCTTGGGGGGAAAAAAAAACATAAACCCTGAAAGACTGAAAGGAAGTGTGGGAGTGCGCTTTTGTAGTTTGTTCTACTTTTTCCAAAAATGTTGGGGAGCATCAATATGATTATAAATATTACATAATACAGTTGTGTAAAGTTAAGTGTCCAGTCACAAAACTTTATGTAATTGGTTAAGAAACTCATCCTAGTTGATAATGGGTATTTTACCCGTAAAGCATGATTTGTGTTTTTTGGGCTCCGACTTTATGCAGAGATGGAATGGTTCTGTGATCATTTTTTAACAAAAAAAACATTAATTAAATAAGCTGAAACTACTTCAAAAGTTTGCAGCTTATTTGACTTTTTTAGGCCTTAACACTATTTCCAAGTTCGGTTTATCAACTCAGTTGGTAAGATTTAATCCACTGCTCAGTCTGTGTGACGCTCAGAAACAGAAATAGATCCAATGATTCACTGGGATGTGCATTTTTAAACTAAACTGGAATGTTCAAACAAGCTTTTTTAAACTACAAACACTGATTACCTGTCAGCTTCATCAGTTAATCACTTTTCAAAAAGGGAGGCTACAAAACTTCTTCTGTCACCTTCACTGTTTTTCTTTTCAACTCTGCAACCCTATTAAATCCATTGAATTATGTTAGAAATGTTTCATTTCAAAAGTTCAAGTTTTTCCATTTAGATTTTTCTGAATTCTTTTTCCATTCTAGTCATTTTTATTAAACCAAAAAGTGTGTAATTATGGTGACTGAAAACAATTTACCAGATAAATAACCAGATAAATCCACAATGAATGTTATTTACAGCTATTTTAACAAATGTAACTGTACTGTGATTTAGGCATTCCCGTCATTTTTAAATCTCACCACCAATCAAGTCTCATAGAGACCTGGAACCAGTAGCTAAAAATTGGTATTACTTCCATATTCATCCAAACCTATGTTAATTTTTATTTCCTACTCCTTCCCAGACTCCAGTGAAATAAATGTATGTCAGCATTTTTATGTTTAGTACTTTCTGCAGCGCTTCATTTGCATTTAAATTTTGTTTCTTCTCCTTTCTAATGCGACTTTCTCCATCACTGGCCGTCACCGTGAGCTTACAGAACTTATAGGAGGATTGTTCTCCGGATTCTTAAACATCTCTGACCCTCACGCCAAGCATTAACTTGTCCTTTTTTTTTTTTTTCGGGGATGGGGGGCGTCTGTGTTTCTATGAGCAGGTTTAGTGGGCAGGTTTAGTCTAGCAAACAGTTAAACAGTGCCTTACGGGAGCGGGAGCTGACAGATCACTAGAGGAAAAGCGTTTAATTGTGCGATCCATTTTTTGTTTTTATCGCGATTCCATCTCCCTTTCCCACACAATCAACTCCGTCTATCAGCTCTCTCTCTGTGTACAGACTTCTTCTGCTGGACTGAACAGGCAGCCTGTTGATAAGCACCGCTGCCACCTAGTGACTGGAGACCGGGGGGCGCGCCCCACTATTTGAGAAGCACTGTCCAAACGTGTTCTGTCAGTTTATGTGAACAGTCATGTCTTATATCTGCAGTTAGTCCAAACTATTGTTGAGCTGTTATGTGGGATGTTCAATAGTTTATAATTTAACCTAACTTTAACTTTACAGCCAAGGTTTGGAAAATTGGTTGCACTGAATTTATTAATGGGTGCCAGAAAACGATATTAAAACAAATTAAATCAATAAAATATTGAAAAAGTCAGAAACATATATCTTGGTGTTATGCCTTGGTCACATGTTAGATCAGTAAGGTCAGTGGAAAGCATCAACTTCCTTATTATGAAACAAAAACCAAACCTCTGGCTTGCATCGCAAGACTGGCAACACTAGATGTATGTCACTGTTAAACATCATGGCTCTGAGTGTGAATTAGCATTCTGTGTGTTGTCAGAAAAGCCGAGGGGAGTGAGAATTAGTGGGAACAGCCAGCAGAAAGCAGACAGACACTAGAGGTGGGAGAGACGAAAGATCAATAGTCTATTTAAACTGTTTTGCTAGTGAAACTTGCAGCAGCCTCAAAACGCAAAAGAAAACTTTCCCCAAAGATATTCAACCTAAATAAAGCAACAACTTTTCAAGCTTCCGGGTCTTTATTATCATAAATGAATATCCAAACCACATAAACAAGGCTTTATATATATTTAAAAGAACAATTAATGAAAAATAAAAAATTTGTTTAAGCTTTCTTTTCTTTAAATAAGAAATGCAACAACTATTCCTTTAGCCAGAGGCAGTTCTTGTGAAAATGAATGCATCACTGCACAAAGCACACACGTGTATCCTTATTACCTTGGATTTTTGCACACAAGCCCAAAATTTCAAATTCGGTCTAGGCTTGAATACCTCCTACAAGTTATCTGTGTCTCCTACATGAGATTCTTAGGGCTGCAATACACAAATACTGCTGTAAGAGGGACCTAGGAGGACTATTTCACTGCGAAGTATTTTTCGGCTTGTAGGGTTTTCTATTTCCTCAAGACTGTTACATATGTCGTCAGCAGATTCTCCCTCCCGAGCTGTTGAGCTCTGCAACTCCTCCAGTGTTATCATGAGCGTCTGTGCTGTTTCTCTGATTAATGCTCTCTTTGACCTGTCTTTCAGCTCATTTAGACCAAGTCTAAAGAGCGATCAGTGAGACTTTTTTAGACTTCTTTTTGTTAAACGGATCATTTCCTTCCTCTTCACAAATATACACTGCTTTGTGCTCTTCTGAATAATAAAAAACAGCTAAAATACCTTTAAAAATGTCTGGTTGTAATGTGACGAAATGTAAAAAATAAAGTTATACAAACATGAGTACTTTTGAAAAGTGCTCTATGTATAAAATACATGTAAAACAAGGGTACAAACCCACTTTAACACATCGTTTTCAGGCCATTATCAGTCAATTGGTGCCAATTCTTTGGCTGGCAACCAAGATATTCCTGTACATGCTCAAGACATAAAAAAACATCTACTTCCAACTAAAACTTCTAATTTAAAGCATGCCAATATGTGTGCATATTCATCATAAATTGACATCACAACGGATGTAGATTAATCCGCCTCAGCTCTGTTGGGCTTTTATGTTTCCCTATATGTGCTTCAATAGCTTTCAAACAGGATCTCTACCAAAACAAACCGAGATTATGAAGAGTTAAATAGGATCCTTTTGACTGGTTTTGGATGTGTGTGTATTAGGAAGGGGAACAGATGTCATCTAGTAAAACGTGAAATTCTTTTACTTGTTGTAGAGACTACCCCAGGAACACATTACATAAAGTACTGAGCCCTCTCTTGCAGAATCCATGCTGTCTGAATGATGTTCATTAATTGGGAAAGCCCAAGGACCTGCAACCTTAACAGTCCACATTAAAATAATTTAAAATGAGAAAATAATAAGAAAATAAACATGAATTAGAGCTCAAATAAAGCAGATTTGCTTTCTCAGTCACTGAAAACACATTAGTTTGGAGAGTTAATAAATAACGGCGACTGGACTTGTTATCTTGAAGATGTTTCACCTGTCATCCAAATGGCTCCTTTAGCAATAAAACTTGGTTGGGAGTATTAGGAACAATTATACTAATAGGGGAATAGAGACCACTAACAAGGCTATTCGTATTGTCTAATGAGCCCTTCAAAGTCACACGACACCCCAGACCAAACTTCTATGCGACTCCCTGAGAGGATTGTCGGCTATAACAATGTAGGCGGTCCTCCCAACAATTCTGAGCTGTTTTGGTCACATGTTCCAGTTTCTGTCTCTCTGGGGAACCTAATCAGTGCCGCACTATAGACAGTAGGAAGCCTGAATCCTAAGTCACCTGCTCTGTTCAAGGTTGGTTTGTCGTGTTTTACAAACAGTATATGGCTTCTCTCACCCCCCTCTCAAATGGTCTTCTCTGTCCAAAATGTGAACATATTTTGCACCTGAAGTGTTCTTGGACCTTAAAAAAACCATCTAAGACCAAAAAAAAACAAAAAACTAGAGATGTAGGGTTTCAGGGGTGATTGTATTCTATAAAACGCTACATAACTAACAGTTTGTATAGACAAATAAAAAGTAAATATAGACCTTTGAATATAACGTGTTAGCAAAAAAAGTAAGAAAACGTCAACCATGCTCCACGCTTAATAGTGTATAGATTCAGTCTGTCTTCAAATATCTTAAAAGATTAAAAGGTTTTTGCCAAACATTTTTAAACTCTATACGAACTGTAGTTTTGTTTCAAAACCCTTGAGGAAAACGGGTTCTAAATCACCCGTTATATCCCTTAAGTTTTGGCCAAAGGTATTCACTCACACCTAATGAACACTGGCTTCAGCTGATTCAGTAACTTCTTTGGCCACAAGTGTAATGAAATCCATAACCTAGGAGTGCAGGCTGGTTCTACTATCGCTTGTGAAAGAATGGGTTTCTCTGAGGAGCCCAGTGAATTCTAGTATTGTACCACATAGATCTGCACAGTAGAGATCGACCGATATGGGTTTTTTCTACACCGATGTGTAGAGGTCATTGTCAGCGAGTGATTGATATGTGCTCCTGATTTCTTTTTTGTATACACATTTCTGAATCTAATAGGTATTTGAAAACTGAATTTAAACAACTTTTGAATCGTAACTTTTTGGGCTGCCGAGTGTTAAAATCAAACGTTCAATTAAAGTTAATCCGATAAATCAAGGAACTGACAAAGTATTAAATTCACAGAAAAAGTGCTCAATTTATCTTTTGTTGACCCATCAATTACTAAACAGGTTAAAATCAGCTCTGATAAAGAGGTATATTACGTGACAGCAATATGTTAAAAAAATATGATCCATTCCTACGAGAGATTCAACAGCTACAGACGCAGTGGCCTAACCTACACCACCACTCAGCTCCAGAGCGGTGAAGACATCTTCTGGTAGTAATCTTTATTAAATGAGCTCACCCTTTTAGGTCCAGTGAGATTAACTTAAATCTGTTTTTTAGAGTTTTCAATCATCTGGTAATGCAATCTTCTCATAAAAACCCTCCCAGAGTGTTTTTTGGCTTAATACACACTTGTTAAAGTAATCCTCCTTAATCCTGCTCTCTGATCACACTCCTGGAAAACGACCGAGTGTTCAAATTGTGACGTATTTTACGTCACTAAGTGAAAACAAAGAAGTGCTAGAGGTGTCTGCACCACCCCTGCAGAGAGAGCAGCCTACCTCTGGTAGGCTGCTCTCTCTTCTGGTAGAGTTGCAAACACACCCATCACCTTACTCCCCCTTCTCAAAGCTCATAGCTGCTCCGGTTTTAGCAGTTGGAATTTTACTTTCTAAAATGTCTCTGTAAAAACAACCATTTGGCTGCTTGGATTACAGGATTTTATTGTACATTCCAAAAGAACAGCAGCTGGATCAAAGAACAAAGACGCCTGATGGACGGAGAATAAGGCCGTTTTCACATGTGTGGCTGTGCCAGAATACGGCCAGAAAAAATGCAAATTTCTTCTGTTCAGAAGGCACGTATTTGACATGTACTGGAATCCAGTGTTTTCCTATAACTAAACAGCAGGTGGCGGTATACAAATAAGTCTGTAGTTCTCCAACAAACAGTGAGTGAGAAGTAACGACGTCATAAAACGAGCAACAGCCTAGAATGTAAACAAACTGGTCTACTGGTCAGCTGCTACCTGAAGCCATCTACAGGTTGAGTGTTGTACTGAACCCGCCGTTTTGTAATCTGCTGTGTTGCTGTGGGATGCTTGAGTCGCGTTGTTTTGGTCTTTTTTTTGGTCGCGAGGTGATTCTGTAATTTCGGCCGGCGGTGTCGTCATTTCCGCGTGGAGCGCGTCTATTGTCTTGAGTACGGCCAGAGTACGGGTTGTGTTCACATGATCCGTGGCCGTTTGTACCTGGACTTGGATACGACCTCCAAGGCAGGTCTCTCTGACCGTATCCTGGCACGGTCCAGTCTGTGTTCACATGGTACGAAAAAAGTGGATTTTGACCAAATACGGTATCCGAGTACGGACTCCCATACCATGTGAAAACACTCTAAGTGGCTACATGCTAATGTGTGATAGCCATTTATCAAGCTGCGTATGTGATCTTATAACAGCATTGTTTGGTTAATTAATTGATCTGTAGCATCTCAGATTGTTCAGTAAACGGGTGCAAACGACACCCACGGCTTTTTTTTTTACTGGGCTGGAAAGATTTGCTAACTGGACTCAGCTGTGTTGGTTAGGGCTCTGACTAAACCTGGTAGATTTAGCAACTGAAATAAGCTTTATTGACTCCGGTAAAAAATTGCATGAGGCGGGATTATAGAGAAACGAGCCGTTTTACTTTGTGGTCCAAAATTAATTCCAGGATACAAGTTAAATTTCAGGAGAAACGAATACTGTATAACACCAACGGTAATATTTTATCAATCAGTTTTTCATTTCAGTTTTTACATGATTATAAAAAGAAACAATGTATGCAATATGTCTGCAGTTTTCATGAAATGTTTTAATCCTGCATACATTTCATCAATTTTATTTTTTTTTAAATGCTTCTAACAAAACTCACTAAATAGTCTATAGTTGCTGTGTATTTTTAATGGACAATAGACTGGCCACGATAATTAGGTAGATTGTAAAACTCTTTCATCATTTCATACATGATTTTATTTATTCTCAAGGGGAATCTTTCATATCATACCAAAATGAACAAAATGATCATATCATTGGGTATTACACTTGGTAAATGTCATGATAGGAGACCTGACATGCAATAAACCACATCATTACACTCTCATAAATTAAATTACAAAATTGTCTTGTCATTTGGGTTGGTACCGTCAAACAGGGGTGTAGCAAGCTTTTCAAAAGTGTGGGGGATGGATGTTTTTTGTGTGATTTTTTTTTTTTTACAATAAAACCGATAAATACAATTGGTGGTAGCCAGTAACAGCTGGGGTTGAACTATCTGCTCCTCCATTTCATCTTCATCCTTTTCCTCTCTTACCTCTCCATCACTCTGTTCATCTGGTCTGCCTGCTTCTTGTCTGCCTTTTCCTCCACCTTCATCTCCAAATTCCTCATTCCTGGCCACATCTTCAAACTCTAATCAAAATATTTGAAATGAAATAGTGTTTTTGATATAAAAACACCAGACACATCTGTGTACCTGGGATGGAAATAAGCGTCTCTCTTCCTTCATAGGCCTCTTAACTTCACTTACAGGATTCCTCTTGAAAAATGTGTAAATCTTTTCCTGCCTCTTTCTTTTTCTATATCTTAACGATTCTGCGTGATAAAAAAGAAGGTGGTAAAATTGATAATGACAGGACTGTGACTGCTAAATATTGCTTACTTGCACATTGAAAAGGGGAGATATCAGGAAAAAACAAACAAAAAAACAGTTTTATTTCTGGTGGTATAAGTAATGTAAAAATTACTTTTTAAACATTTAAATAATATCCACTTTTTTCAGTGTTTGCATACCTGTTGAAGAACTGTGGTATCATTTCTCAGTTTTTTCTCCTCAACATGGAGGTACAATAAAACAATAAGTATCCCCAAAGTATTCAGCTAATCAATGAAAATGTGTCCCCCCTTGTTAGTTTCCTTTCCTACTGCATACTGCATATACAACCACATTCAGCTAACTGAGCTGCTGAACAATACTCCAATTAGTCTAAAAACAGAAATATAATACAGAAGACACTCGACTTATCAACAAAACATAAACAGAACATCTTCCCAAACAAATCAAGCCTATTTAAATACCTAAATTTATTAAATTGATTTATCGGTCAGCTCGTGCCGAAGGGGCGGTAACTTATCAGCGACCAGAGAAACAGGGGCGAGTGCTGTAAGTAGTTTGCGGAAAACTGCAGAAAAAGTATAGGGGTTGAACCCTCTCACCGGGAAAAGTGTGGTTGTTAAAACACCAACATCCCCCAAGGGTACGACGCCCCTGCCCTCAAAGGTACCATTTTGTGCCCTTAACTGTAGGTACCTAATTTTACCCCTATAGTGTTTACCCTTTATGAGAGCTACCTTAGCAGCCAATAGTTACTGACATCACATGACCAGGATGTAGCCAATAGTTGGCTACGTAAACAGCTTTTTTTTCCTGCTAGAAGGAGAAGTTCATCTTGCGCGAACAATATTTTCAATTTACCCAAATATTTATGCAAAATTTCTCACGTCAAAATAATTCTGAAAATCAGTTAAACTTTTTGAAACACAGAAAGATCCTTGTAATACAATTTCTTTGATAAAAAAAGAAAAAAAAGAAACTGAAGTTCATTTACATAGATCTAGCTTTGCTCATGGATCTATTCTTTAGGGAAAATGATAATCACCAGAAATTGTAACCTATCCAAGAAATGTTACAAAAATGTTCTTTTTAGTACTGAGGAACATGTATGTACCTTTCAGATAAAGGTGAAAAAAATAGAGATATTTACCCAGATGTCCAATATTTCCTTAGACTGTGTTAGTGTCTATTTCTGTACCTTGGGACACACTAATGTCCCCCTTCTATACCCCTATTATTTGTGGAGTGTGACCACCACATTCGGCAACATCTAATACACCATCCTGCTAAACGTTCAACTAGATGATAGAGCAGAACGTTTGGAGACCATGTGGTGGTCATTGTTTTATCCAGCAAATTTTTAAACTTTTTTCCTTAGTAGTAACTAAGCTAACCCCCCTAAACCCTAACCCAAACCCTAACCCAGAGAAGTCTCGATGGATACAAAAGAAACACTGAAAATAAGCCATGGCAGCCTCGCTGCTCTCAGTCTGATCCAGGTTAGTTGTGGCTATAATCTGCAATTTTGGTGGAAGACTGAATGTAGCGTAAAACCCTTTGTTGACCAGCCAAATCTCAATGGAATATCTGATCAATCAGCTACAAATATTTGAGGTTTATTGTCCCAAGACGGCCTCTTATTTGTACCCCCTGAATCCTAGATTTGCATTTAGGCATCTCAGTGCACAACAGAAAACCCGTATGGTATTTCTCCCCATTAAAAAAAGCCTAGCCCTGCAGGAGGATGCGGCTGAAGCGCCAAAGTAGGGAAGACTTTCCAAGGCAGCCTGCAATTGCTAACTTGAACTAGCAGGAAGGCAGAGAAGTTCATCTTTATGCAAGTAGATATTAAAAGAATACCCCATGATGACTCAATTAATTTTTAAGAAATGCAGATTCACAGTCAAGATGGGTCATTATTTAACATTTTCCTATAAGTCTGCCGCTTAGCTCTCAGCATAGATAGCGGTCCATAGTGATAGAGCCAAAATGGCATTAAAGGAAATGATACATGAACAAGCCTGATGCTAAATGTCATATATATGCCACATATCTGCCTGATAATTATTCTGAACTTGTATTCATCACCCTAAAATTCTTTTCTAATAGATTTACACTGTGTGGGGTAGATGGATAAAATCATCTAAGCCGTCTGATCCATCATGTGGGCTCCTCTTAACAGGCTTGTCAGTGTCCTAATGGAGCTCAGCGAAAGTGCAAGCACAGAAGCCCCAGGAGGGCAAACAACTGATCCGTCCCCGCTGTCGGCAAAGCCCGGCGCAAAAGTCATGTTTGTCACTGTTTTGGCCACAGCTGCCTGGCAACTGTCACGACTATTAGCCACAGACGGAATATGAGACCAAATCCAATCAGATCAGGTCATTACGGAGAGATGAGACAGGGAGGAAATGATGGAGAGAAGGGAGACAAAGTGAGAGATGGCTGATAGAGCGGGTAAAAGAGTGCAAGCGGTGGTGGGAACATTGGCATGAGATGGGAAGATGAGAGGAAAGAGGACAGCAAACCTGAGAGAGGGCAAGAAAATGACAGCAGGAAGGAAAGGGAAATAATCGGAGACATCACTGCCAATTACTCCCATACATAATAAGGCCAGAGATCTCTCTGTCTCACACACACACACACTACTGCGGACATACATAATTAATCAGAGTCAAAGTCAGTCAGGTTTGTGTTTCACCAATTTAGAAGTTGTGCTGAAACCACGTTATCCCATCTATCATGTTTCTCTACAACTGAGATTACTAAAATATTTTTGAGGGATGAAGATTGTGAGAATCTGTGTTTAAATGCATCAGAATCCTTATGAAGGATAAATTGACCGTCTAGGGCGGAAAGTTCAATGTTCTGAGTGCCTGAAAAAGGTCAAATTATTAGGAGCAAAAAGCATAATAATCAGAAATGATGTGAGGCTGCAATCATTTGGAGCAACTGATTGTATCTTCATCAGTGGAGACAGAGCGCCTGCATAACGTAGCCTGAGAAAGAATATCGTCATTACCTTACAGTTGCATTGCTCACTCTACTGCATTTTATTAAACACGTCTACAAAGTAGTGATCATAAGCATAAACCATATCAACTACATAGGAAAGCGTTACTGTTTTGTTTTTTTACTTAAAAGATGCGCATGTTCGGTGAAAGGCAGGGAAAATGCTATATAGTGAAAACTAAGATTTTCAATTTATTTTTCTGGTAATTTATTTCTCTGGTTAAACTTTTATAAGCCCAACCTAAAGCTTTGATACAAACGAACATTATCCATTCTGAATACTTCCCCTCTCACCTCTACTCTTTGCATTAGCAATTGAAACTTTAACCTAGGGGTGTGCGATGTGACGATTTAAGACCGTGAAACGATCTACACATCTGACGATCTGTCATTTTTCAGAGATCGTTTTATCACCCCCCGTAAATGAGGGTCAGCTGGCAGCTAAGGTTATTAAACCAGACTACAGCAGCAGTGGCTAGTGCTTCTTCTTCTTAGTTCTTAGTTCAGCAAATGCTAAAAAAATATTAATCATAAAACTTACTCCCTACGACACAAATGGCAAACAAACCGCGCCAACAGTTGCCTTTTTTTCTCAAACACTTGTGCATTCAGCATGCACGCTGAATGCACAATGTTCCGGGCGATATTAAGAATATGTTTGGATGGATGGAAGAATAATTAGAACTGCTTACACTACAGTCTACCTTCATTATCTCATGTAGCAGCAGCACTTTGTATACCGTTGTGTTTTTACACTACATTGTTATCACTTACGTTTTTATTAGGCAGCTTTATGTGTGCCTGTTTATAATATCAGGATTCTGTAAAAAAACATTTCAAACAGTTAAACCTGCATTTACCCCGTTGTATGAGGATTATTAATTGAGGTATTATAGATTGCACAATACATCTTGCACTATGTTTGCAGCTGCATCTTAGTCTTTTATTTTAAAAGATTTGATATTTTATTTGCTTAATATCATATTTTAAAACTAAAGTAAGTTCATTTTTGCTTTCTGTTTTAGTAGACAACCTAATATTAAAATTTTATATAATACATTTAAATACGTTTATGATTTAGATGTATTTTTCAATGAGGTCATTTGAAAAATGAAACATATTTATATATATACTGTATATACATATAGTGTGTGTGTATATATGTTTTATTCAGAACTTTCTGTGCATTTTTATCATCTCCGGTGTGAGATAGCCATTTAAGTATTTTAGCCCTGTGTTGGTTATCTATAATTTGAATTAATTAATTAATTTAATGTTTCTCTTCTTTAATGTGTAATTTAAGTTTCGTTGATTATTAAAAAAAATCGTGATAACATAGAAATCGTGATAAAATAATTGAAAAATCGTTATTTTCTTTTTTTGCCATATCGCCCACCCTTACTTTAGACCTTTTACTACGCTCGTCAAAAGAATATGTTGGGATCAGAAGAGAAAACACAGAACACAAGGTGTCTCTATACGCGGATGATCTTTTGTTGTACATCTCTGACCCTGTAAAATCAGTACCTGTCATTATGAAGATTCTGAAAGACTTATGAGAAATATCAGGATATAAACTGAATTTATGTATATGTAGATTGTTGCCAATTAGTTCTAAAGCCAAATAACATCTCAGTAGTTTCAACTTAATTTAGATATCTGGGGATAAATATAACTCAGGAATATTGTGGCTTATTTAAAAGCAATTTCTCTAAACTCTATGATGAAACCAAAAAGAATATAGACAAGTGGATCAACCTACCGATTTCACTGGCAGGACGAATCAACATTGTTAGAATGAACATTTTCCCAAAATTCCTTTTTCTATTTCTATGCATCCCCATTTTTATTACTAAATCTTTTTTTAATAAATTAGACTCTTTAATATTTTATATGAAAACAGAAAAATCCAAAAATCAAGAAAGCTTTCTTACAAATACCAACAAGTCAAAGGGGTATGGGGTTGCCATGTTTTCGTCTGTATTACCGGTCTTGTAATATCCGCTCCATGTCATTTTGGTTGTGCAACCAGGGGACCGACTGGACAGGGATGGAAAGTGACAGTTGCAATCCCTCCTCATTAAAGGCCTTGGTTTACTCTGCTCTTCCTATTCCTAAATGTAACTTTAAGAACCCAGTTGTCTCTCACTCTATTAAAATCTGGACCCAAATTAGGAAACATTATGGTTGGAATTAAGCTTCCATACAAACCCCACTTATTAATAACCAGACATTCACACCCTCACTTTCAAACATATCATTTCACCACTGGAACCTTAGGGGTCTACGATCAATAAAAGATTTATTCATTAATAATATTTTTCCCACATTACAAAAGTTACAAGAAAAATTTAACTTGCACAGTACTGACTTTTTTAAATATTTGCACATCAGGAACTTTATAAAAAGTCTATTCCCATCCTTTCCCGTTCGGCCCCCAGACTATACTATGGATAAGCTGTTCCTGTTGATCCATTCAAAAAACGACAGATAAAAAAAAATCCTCAACATGTCACAAATCTTTAAAATGCTCTAATGTGGTGACACAGTCTAGTTGTGACAACATGTTGTGGATTTTTTTTTATCTGTGGTTTTTTGAATGGATCAAACAGGAACAGCTTATCCATAGTAGAGTCTGGGGGCCGAACGGGAAAGGATGGGAATAGACTTTTTACCACATTAGTGTCATGATCCGTCCCTGTCTGTGTTGTTTTTTCCTCCGTTTCCTCCCAGTCTGTTTGAGTTTATTAGTCCTAGTTTGTTTCACCTGTTCTTTTGTCCTCCCTGTGTTTCCCTCCTCTGCTCCCAGGTGTTCCCTGTTTTGTGATTACCTCTTCCCACAGTATATATGCCCTTCTGTGTCTGTCTGTCCTCGTCGGGTCGTTGTCGTCGTTACCTCCCCTAGTTCTCTGTGCTTCTCGTCTTTTTGGACAGTTAATAAACATGGGCCGTAAGAGCCACAAACGCCGCTCCGCATCTGGGTCCTCATTGAGCCGAAACATGACATTACGACCCGACCAACTGGACCCAGCGGAGCACCAACACACGGAGGAAGAGTGGAGAGAACTGATAGATTGGAGCGTAAATCAAGGACTCCACTCTGACTCACCTTTTTGTGGTTCGCGGCTGGCCCTCTGTCCGCCCGGAGTTGGGCCCCGTCGTCGTGAGGGGGGCGGCCTCCCCGCTCCTTGGGTTTTGGGCCATCGTGTCGCTCCTAAGCGCCCTCCTGGGAACACGGCTGCTGTTTCCCCAGCATTTCTCCTTGCCTCCATGTATGACGATTCGGAGGAGGAGGATGACGGTTTCCCGGATTTCTTTTCGGACTCCCTGGATGACGAGCTGGACTTCTGCAGCGGCGCCCAGGGTGCGCCGGTTTCTCCACGGCTTTCCGCCTCCTGGTCCGGCCGGTCGTCCTCCCTGGCCCCTTCCACCGGTCCTCCACCTGTCTCCGGTCCCTCTGAGGCTGGTCTTCGTCCTGCTTCTCGGCGTCGAGGGAGGAGGCGTCGCCGAGCTGCTCCATCTTCGCTTCAGGGGAGCTCCGCTTCCTCCTGCCGCCAGCAGCCAGTTTCGGGTCTGCCTCCTCAATCCCTTCGGCACCACCGGGTGTCGGTCTGTTCCCAGCCGGCCTGTCCTCGTCCACCTCTGCCGGTCTCGGCTCGCTGTCCTCCGCCGCAGGGGAGCGCGGCTTCCTCTCTCCTCTCTCTGGAGCGGGCCGCCCCTGGTGGCACTTCGGTGGCGGATGCTTGCCCCGGCGTCCAGCCTTCTGTTTCGAGCTCCCGGCCGCTGCAGCCCTCTTCCGCGGTCGCTTGCTCGGTGCGTCCGGCCGCGGGGCTTCACGCTGGCACCGGTGGAGGTGGCGCCATCTGGCGGCCGTCGACTGAAGCGGACTTTGAGGTGTTGTTTGGGGAATTCAGGAATGACTCTGGGATGCTTGAGAGCATCTTTGAACTCTATTATGAGTTCGTTCGGAACAAAGGAAAGAGTTCCGTAAGGAATGTTGAGCCCAGGTCCCCTGTGGAGACTGTATTTGAGCGCTCTTCAGAGGCTCACCTGGAACCCCGGTTCCGAGTTCCCTCCGAGGGCGTCCAGACGGATGCGCCTCGGTTCCGAGTTCCCTCCGAGGGCGTCCAGACGGATGCGCCTCGGTTCCGAGTTCCCTCCGAGGGCGTCCAGACGGATGCGCCTCGGTTCCGAGTTCCCTCCGAGGGCGTCCAGACGGATGCGCCTCGGTTCCGAGTTCCCTCCGAGGCAGAGGGATGGCCGGCTCCGAGTTTCCTCCGAGGGTGTCTGGAGACACGCCTCGGGTTCCTGATTCCTCCGAGGGTGTTCTGGAGAACACGCCTCGGGTTCCTGATTCTCCGGAGGGTGTTCAGGAGAGCACGCCTCGGGTTCCTGATTCCTCCGAGGGTGTTCTGGAGAACACGCCTCGGGTTCCTGATTCCTCCGAGGGTGTTCTGGAGAACACGCCTCGGGTTCCTGATTCCTCCGAGGGTGTTCTGGAGAGCACGCCTCGGGTTCCTGATTCCTCCGAGGGTGTTCTGGAGAGCACGCCTCGGGTTCCTGATTCCTCCGAGGGTGTTCTGGAGAGCACGCCTCGGGTTCCTGATTCCTCCGAGGGTGTTCTGGGGAGCACGCCTCGGGTTCCTGATTCCTCCGAGGGTGTTCTGGAGAGCACGCCTCGGGTTCCTGATTCCTCCGAGGGTGTTCTGGAGAACACGCCTCGGGTTCCTGATTCCTCCGAGGGTGTTCTGGAGAGCACGCCTCGGGTTCCTGATTCCTCCGAGGGTGTTCAGGAGAACACGCCTCTGGTTCCTGATTCCGCCGAGGGTGTTCAGGAGAACACGCCTCTGGTTCCTGACTCTTCCGAGGGTGTTCAGGAGAACACGCCTCTGGTTCCTGACTCTTCCGAGGGTGTTCAGGCGAACACGCCTCCGGTTCCTGACTCTTCCGAGGGTGTTCAGGCGAACACGCCTCCGGTTCCTGACTCTTCCGAGGGTGTTCAGGCGAACACGCCTCCGGTTCCTGACTCCTCCGAGGGTGTTCAGGCGAACACGCCTCCGGTTCCTGATTCCACCGAGGGTGTTCAGGGGAACACGCCTCCGGTTCCTGATTCCGCCGAGGGTGTTCAGGGGAACACGCCTCTGGTTCCCGACTCCGCCGAGGGTGTTCAGGGGAACACGCCTCTGGTTCCTGACTCTTCCGAGGGTGTTCAGGCGAACACGCCTCCGGTTCCTGACTCCCCCGAGGGTGTTCAGGCGAACACGCCTCCGGTTCCTGACTCTTCCGAGGGTGTTCAGGCGAACACGCCTCCGGTTCCTGACTCCACCGAGGGTGTTCAGGCGAACACGCCTCCGGTTCCTGACTCTTCCGAGGGTGTTCAGGGGAACACGCCTCCGGTTCCCGACTCCGCCGAGGGTGTTCAGGGGAACACGCCTCCGGTTCCTGCCTCTTCCGAGGGTGTTCAGGGGAACACGCCTCCGGTTCCTGCCTCTCCCGAGGGTGTTCAGGGGAACACGCCTCCGGTTCCTGCCTCTTCCGAGGGTGTTCAGGGGAACACGCCTCCGGTTCCTGCCTCTTCCGAGGGTGTTCAGGAGAACACGCCTCCGGTTCCTGCCTCTTCCGAGGGTGTTCAGGGGAACACGCCTCCGGTTCCTGGCTCTTCCGAGGGTGTTCAGGAGAACACGCCTCCGGTTCCCTGCGTCTTCTCAGAGGCACGCCTGACGTCCTCCCGAGGGTGTTCAGGACGTCCCGCCTGCAGGGGTTGCCTCTGTTCGCAGCGTTGTTCAGGCGAACACGCCTCCGGTTCCTGACTCTGCCGAGGGTGTTCAGGCGAACACGCCTCCACCCAGGCTCAAGGTTCCACGCCGCCGGCCCCCAAGGCTCAAGGTTCCACGCCGCCGGCCTCCAAGGCTCAAGGTTCCACGCCGCCGGCCTCCAAGGCTCAAGGTTCCACGCCGCCGGCCTCCAAGGCTCAAGGTTCCACGCCGCCGGCCTCCAAGGCTCAAGGTTCCACGCCGCCGGCCTCAAGGCTCAAGGTTCCACGCCGCCGGCCTCCAAGGCTCAAGGTTCCACGCCGCCGGCCTCCAAGGCTCAAGGTTCCACGCCGCCGGCCTCCAAGGCTCAAGGTTCCACGCCGCCGGCCTCCAAGGCTCAAGGTTCCACGCCGCCGGCCCCCAAGGCTCAAGGTTCCTCGTCGTCGGCCTCCTCGTCTGACGGTCCCTCGTCGTCGGCCTCCTCGTCTGCTGTTTCCTCGTCGCCGGCCTCCTCGTCTGCTGTTTCCTCGTCGCCGGCCTCCTCGTCTGCTGTTTCCTCGTCGCCGGCCTCCTCGTCTGCTGTTTCCTCGTCGCCGGCCTCCTCGTCTGCTGTTTCCTCGTCGCCGGCCTCCTCGTCTGCTGTTTCCTCGTCGCCGGCCTCCTCGTCTGTTGGTTCCTCGTCGCCGGCCTCCTCGTCTGTTGGTTCCTCGTCGCCGGCCTCCTCGTCTGTTGGTTCCTCGTCGCCGGCCTCCTCGTCTGTTGGTTCCTCGCCGCCGGCCTCCTCGTCTGTTGGTTCCTCGCCGCCGGCCTCCTCGTCTGTTGGTTCCTCGCCGCCGGCCTCCTCGTCTGTTGGTTCCTCGCCGCCGGCCTCCTCGTCTGTTGGTTCCTCGTCGCCGGCCTCCTCGTCTGTTGGTTCCTCGTCGCCGGCCTCCTCGTCTGTTGGTTCCTCGTCGCCGGCCTCCTCGTCTGTTGGTTCCTCGTCGCCGGCCTCCTCGTCTGTTGGTTCCTCGTCGCCGGCCTCCTCGTCTGTTGGTTCCTCGTCGCCGGCCTCCTCGTCTGTTGGTTCCTCGTCGCCGGCCTCCTCGTCTGTTGGTTCCTCGTCGCCGGCCTCCTCGTCTGTTGGTTCCTCGTCGCCGGCCTCCTCGTCTGTTGGTTCCTCGTCGCCGGCCTCCTCGTCTGTTGGTTCCTCGTCGCCGGCCTCCTCGTCTGTTGGTTCCTCGTCGCCGGCCTCCTCGTCTGTTGGTTCCTCGTCGCCGGCCTCCTCGTCTGTTGGTCCCTCGCCGCCGGCCGCCACGTCATGGGTCTTCTGGGGACTGTGGTTTTGTCCCTCCGTCCTGGACCCCCTCCTCCCGCCCTGGCTTGAGTTTCCTACTTGGTGCGCCAGGTGGCGCACCTTGAGGGGGGGGTACTGTCATGATCCGTCCCTGTCTGTGTTGTTTTTTCCTCCTTGTTTCCTCCCAGTCTGTTTGAGTTTATTAGTCCTAGTTTGTTTCACCTGTTCTTTTGTCCTCCCTGTGTTTCCCTCCTCTGCTCCCAGGTGTTCCCTGTTTTGTGATTACCTCTTCCCACAGTATATATGCCCTTCTGTGTCTGTCTGTCCTCGTCGGGTCGTTGTCGTCGTTACCTCCCCTAGTTCTCTGTGCTTCTCGTCTTTTTGGACAGTTAATAAACATGGGCCGTAAGAGCCACAAACGCCGCTCCGCATCTGGGTCCTCATTGAGCCGAAACATGACAATTAGAGCATTTTAAAGATGCTTGACAGAAGGATTTGGGAGGGAGTATCACAGATAATCACTGGACAAAGGCTCAAGAAAACGTACATTCTTCATCTGTATGTATTCGGCGTGGACTCTTACAGTTTAAAGTGTTACATAGAATACATTTATCAAAGTTAAAACTGTCACGAATGTTCCCCTCTGTGAATTCTACCTGTAATAGATGTAAAAAAAACAACCGGCTTGCATTGAGAGTTAATTGAATGACCTTTTTCAGACTTTATCAAAAATGATAACCAAACCACTTAAGCCAGACCCAATTTCTGCCTTGTTTAGAGTAGCAACAGTCTGTGTATAACCTATCAAACAACCAAAGGACTGTAAAACGTTTAACAACGCTTCTGGCAGGATGGTTAATTTTGCTTAATTGGAAACAAAAAAGCCCCGCCCCCCCATTCTTTCAATGTTACTGTGATGTATAAAAAAAACATTTGCAACTAAAAAACATTGTGATTTTCACTTTTAGATGAAATTAGATGAATTTTACGCAACCTGGATAATTACTGAGCTTAACACCAATTGTTAAATATGATGTCCTATGTTTAATGTCTACTAAATCTTTTTTGGTTGTTAGTCCGTTGTTTTCTTTTTTGTTGATGATGTTTGTTAATCTTTTAAGAAAATATGGATGTTTCCCATTTACTGTAATTTTTTATGATAACGTGAAAATCCGAATAAAGGTATATATATATATATATATATATATATATGCAGTCTTGACAGTAACGTTGTTTACGTATAACAGCATTACTAACGTCGCTATTTGTAAGGTAATGGAGTAATCTAATTAATTACTTTTCCAATGGTTGCAATGCAGTTATCGCTACTGGGGATGTTACAAAGTAAGTAACACCAAAATTTTGATGAATTGTGGCTTCACGACCAAGGAACACGATTTAAATAATTCAAATAAAAAACATATGTAATATTTCTTATTAATATGTTATTTTGAAGTTTAATTTTTCTTCAAGCAGCTTCCAGTTCATGAGACCAGGTGACACCAAATTAGTCGTAAAATGTCTTACTACATCTAGAGAATAAGACATGTTATTCCACATTTAAATTCAATTCACTTTTATTTATATAGCGCCAATTCACAACAAATGTCATCTCAGGGCACTTTACAACAAAAGTCATTTCAATACAATTATACAAACATTCCAATAATTGAAAAGTTTTCTATCAAAGGAATCCCAGCAGATTTTGCTGAGTCATTGATGTAAGGTTGTGCCCGGATCATGCAGACTCCAACCACAGCAATTCCTCTTACTGAGGAAGCATTTAGTGACAGTGGAGAGGAAAAACTCCCCTTTAACAGGAAGAAACCTCTGGCAGAACTTGGCTCAGTACAAGCAGTCATCTGCCACAAATGCAAAGAATATTTCAAATTAATATTTTGCTATAATATTTCAGGTTTTTCTTTCAATAGCTTCCAGGTCATGTGACCAGGTGATGCCAAATGAGTCTTAAAATGGCTTACTACAAGCAGTTGAAAAGTACTTTGTTTGCTGTGCAATATTACAGATTTGCACAACTTCTGGACAAATTGTTCTCCTTCTTTTAACCCACATTTGTCGGTCTTAGTTTTGAACTTTAATGAAAAGTGTGTGATTATGCATTTCGAACATTTACTTACATCCAACTTCGATCTTATTGAGTCAAGTTCAAATACCAAATGTTCTAAAATACTCTATAAGGTTTTTTCTTATTTGTCATTCAGTTATAAAAATATTTTCTGTTATAGATATAGAAGTAACTAGTTACTTTTACGGTGTGGTAACTGAGTTACTAACTCAATTATTTTTGGGATAAAGTAATTTTTAACTATAACTAATTACTTTTTTAATGAAATATGTCCAACACTGATTCTGCGCCATACCTATTTCAATCGTTGAAGGGTTTTTACAGTAACCTTGAAAAGCCAGCCAAACCCACAGAATGACCCAATGGTACATACTTTCTCTATCTGTAGGAAAATCGCTCAGTCTGTGGCAAGCTGGAGACCCAAAGTCTTAAAAATGGCCTTTGAACCTTTTCCCAACTGATATACAGAACCCATTTCTTATCCGTCTCATGCTGTTAAACAGGTCGTATTTTACTTATTTGTTGATTCAACAAGTGAGACAGTAATCCACAGAATCTACATTTGGTCCGGCATTCTGCTCAGCTGTGGTGCCTTGTTGGAGGTGGGCATCAGCTGGCATAATGCTCCACATAAGTGAAAAGTCTCCCTCTCCTGTTAACCCTTTACTATTTTTAACATAGAGAGTGCTCCTACACCAGTTCTTCTGTTCTTTCGGTGTCTCTGCTCCGTCTTCTCAAACCCCCAGGCGGTCGTGGCAGATGGCCGTTTGTACCGAGCCAGGTTCTGCTGGAGGTTTCTTCCTGTCATAGGGGAGTTTTTCTGCTCCACTGTCGCTACATGCTTGCTCAGTATGAGGGATTGCTGTGAAGGCAACGACCACTGTGTACTGTTGCTTACAGGTTCACCCAGTAGGAGTGAACACTGCAAGTCAATGACTGGATGCGATCTGCTGGGTTTCCTTAGATAGAAAACTTTAATACTGATTGGAACGCATGTATCATTGAATTAAAATTAATTGTAAAGTGCTTTGAGGTAACTTGTGCTGTAATTGGCACTATATAAATAACCTGAATTCAACAAAGCTTAGTGTGGCTAATAGAATTTACCTCAGCTTTCCACAAACTGTGCTTAATAAGCAGTTATTCACCATTCCACATTACTTTTTCACACAAGTCCAGTTGGTCTAGAGAAGGTTTAGCTCCTTAAACAACAAAAACCCTTACATGAAGAGAACTTTCTTAATTTATTTTAATTTATGTTTGACTGCTAAGTAAATTTGTTTGTTCATCTGAGGGTTTGGTGCATATAACATTGATGGCACTACAATGTCACAACAAAGAAAGGCCACAGAGGCACGGTTGGCTCAAATCTTTCGTGCATACCCTCGCACTGAGTATCTGTCTACAGCTGTGAATGAAAAATAAATATATAGGATCTGGTGTGTTGATTCTCTGCAGCCAAACAGCAGGAGGAGGTACAAAGATTCTAATCAAAACAAAGTTGAAGAGGTAAATATATTTCACCTCAATCCTATAAAACATGCCCTCAGAAAACACACCAATACTTCTTATGTATAACTTGGATGTTGCGTTCCTTTAAAAAACAAAAAACTCTGAATGGAATTTGGTGAAAGCCACGACTTGGTCCTAAATCTGCTTCCTTTTGACCTATTCACAAGTCAGTAGAGTGAGCTGTGAGCAGCAAAATGAGATTTACTGCTTTGTCACGCCCCATCATTGTCAGTTTGACATCAGCAAAATGTGAAATTGCGATTTTGAAAGCCACAGACGCGCTGTAGATGCAACTTTGTGCCCTGACAAATTTTGACCCAGAAGGAAACAAACAATTTTTCATGCAGATGTCAAGAGGAGCTGCTGTAAACGGTGTCTGTGCAGCATTTATAGCTTTGAAGAGGGAAGTATTCTGCACGGCTGAAGAAATACTCAATGTGTATTGAGGCTTTAGTAGAATGAAAACCACTGAGAAAAAAGGTAAAATAACATCTTATGAACAAAAAAAGCACAAGAGCAGAAGCTGTTAGAAAGATGAACAGATAAGGAAATAAAAAAATATACTTTTTATATATTAAAGATAGATAGAGAAGGTATTCTGAGAATAAATGTTGAGTGCTTTCTAAACAGATTTATACTCTTCAATCCCCTTTTGTCACCTAATAACCATAAACTAATATTTTTTTTACTGTTATGCACACTAAATAGTTCATAACTACTATTATCACAATTTTTCCCTGTGTAAAGTGCTTTGTGTGGTCAGTGCTACATCAGTTCAGCACATTCCACCATGTCGATCGACTGATATTTATTTGTTTGATGCACGTCTTTAGTAGAGCTGATTTAAAGTCAGACAAAGTTATTGAATTAAATAAGGCTTTCTGACAAAAGACCATTTTACATCGTAAAGTTGGTTTCTACCAAAAAACTTGGAAGAATATCAGACGGATAAACCTAAAGAGGATAAAGAAATCACCTTCGCATGTGTAACCTTTCTTTGATCATTTTGTTCTGATTATAGTAATTTGGGGTTTATAATTTGAGAGGAAATTTTCTGTTAACAAAAAAACACTAATATTGAATATGAATAATATCAGCACATTATTATTATTATCATTTGTATACACTGATTTAAAGATGGATGCACTACACATAATACTAATAACTAGGGGTGTAAGAAAATATTGATATGCCAATATATCGGGATATTTTATGTCACAATATTGTATTGATAATCAAAAGAAAAATCGATTTGAGTTGAATTAAACTATTATTAATTAATGACAGTTTTGTCATAAAATTTAAAGTATGGTTGCTACTTGGTGTTTTTTTTCACCCCTCTTTGTTTCAGTGTATCAACCAGATCCAGTAATAAAACAACTTGGAGTGTTTAAAAATCACAATATATAGTATTACTCATAGCATCGTGATATATCGTATCGTGCCATTTGTATCGTGATACACATCGTATCGCCAAATTCTTACAAATACGCATTACTGTCTGGTGACTAATTGTTTGATTTACTTTTGTTAAATATTTGATTTTAATACTCTGCAGTGCATAGAAATATGGGGCATCCACTGTTATTAGTGTAACATATTAGCATGCAAATAAGACAAAAAAAAATAGGTATAGATATTGTAAGTAGAAACAAGCCCATAAGAAATTGGAAGCACATATCAGCCATGGCTGACTGAACGGTAATAGAAAACCATCAGCTGATCTCTAGTATATACCTTTGCAAGCCACTGGGTAGGGATCACTGTGACTTGGAATAAGAAAACGAGTGAGTGATCTCACATCACATTCAGCATCACACAGGCACTCTTCCAAATGCAACTTCTTTCTCTAGGTGTGTGTGTGTGTGTGTGTGTAAGAAGGTGCAATGTCTGACTGTGTCGTGTGAAAAACAAAGAGCTGCATGTGCGTCACCCGCAGTCAGAGACAATGCGATTTCAGAGCAGCAGTATTTGATTATGCTTTTATTTCCTCTGAAAAGGTAAAGCCAACAAATCATCAGACACAATCCCACACAGCAGGGATCTAAAGCCCTCGGAAGAAAAGGAGGAAGTGAAACCATTACACCTGCTGCCGCTGTGCAAGCTTAAATCGATTCCCCTTCTTTAGCTTTCTCTGAATTTCCTCGTTTAAGCTCAGAACAGCAAAATATAGTAGATTTACAAGCAAAAGATTACAACTCTGCTGAGAAAACTAACTCATTCAAGGCTCTTATATAATTTAGATAAAAAAAAACAACCTTTACCGTGGTTTACAAGGACACAGGAATAATTTTTTTCTGAACTTTGACAGGACTATTCATTCAGTTTCTTTTACTTTTTGTTGTAGATCTGTTATGTTTGAGATGCTTGTGTTGCTGATGGTTATCAGCCAAATTATTTTCATTCAGAAGACAACATTTGTCCATCTAAAACGAGAATGTTTTACTGCTTTTATCATATTTACAAGTTTTGATGATATTGTAGTCAGTGCCAGAGGCTTCAGAAAGTGGTTCAAACTAAATATAAGAAGAAAAAAGTAGCACAAGCAGAGCTGACTGGGTTCGCCTATAACACACAGAGATGATAGATCACCTGCTTTCTCTGCACAACATCCCACCTTTTCTTTGGGTCTTTAGATGAAAAACCTTGCATTGTTCTGTGTCCCTTCCTCATATTACTGTACTATTTAATTTCTATTGAGCTAATATCAATGTATGTTTGGCTTAAATCCGTACATTTGGCTGCTGAGTAAGATCAACATGATTAGAAAATGGATCCAGCCCATCCCTGTCAGAGTGGACCTCTTTAAATTCAGAGAAAGTGAAGTGCTAACATGTTTCTTAAAGCCTCTGGATGTGTCTGATAACTACCGTCTGATCTGGTTTGAAGTATCAGATATTTTAAACATTAATTATACATCTTTTCAATACTATAGTGAATTAAAAATCTGCAATATTGAAGAATCTCAATTGAAATTGAATATGCATTTACAAAAAAATCATAAAAGAATTGAATCGGAAGAAAAGCATATTGTCTCAGCCCTACAAATTGGCACCTTTTTTTTAATCAATAGTATTGATTGTGAATCTGTTCTGAATCGAATCGTCACTCCACGAATCAGAATCGAATCGTGAGTTGTTGTAAGATTCACATCCCTATTAAACATAGCAAAAATTAACATGGTATGTTATGTACCATATTCTTAAATTTCACATTTACAAAAGCTATAAAACCCTGAAAACTTTGAAGAATGTTGCAGTCTGAACTGTCTTTGTAATATTAACCTCAGAAGTGTTTTACATTTTATCATTTCACAACTAAAACCCAACATATTTCATTGAGATTTTATGTGACAGACCAACAAAAGTATAACCAAACTGTGAACAATAAATGGTTTGAAGAGAAGTCTCTTAAAATTATGGTAGGATGGGCATTTCAGAATAAAAAACGGTTTGAATGACTTTGGAGTTGTTTTTGAAATCAACGGTGAGTTGCTGGATATTGTATTCAATGCTGTGGTTTGGACTGGATAAATGTTGCAGGTTAAAAACAATCCGGTAGTTTTTCAGTAGATTGTCAGAGCTCCACCAGATATTTTTGGTACAAATATGTGTCACTAGGGCTGGCCGATATGGCCTCAAACCTATACTGCGATATTATCTAAAGCCTGTATGGTAACAATATTTTGATATATTCTTTTTTTGTCCAAATGACTTCTTATGAATATTATCACTTTCCAAATACATTGCAGAAGAACCACAACTTCAGAAAGGTTAAGAACTCCATAAAAAGAATGTTGTGAAAAAATGCTTTTTTTCTTATATTCTAATCTTTTTCCAAGGTAATGCAACACAGAAATTCTCACAAATAAAAGCTAAATGGTTTGAAAATAACGTTCAAAATTCTCTGCTTTCCTGGTTACTGATTTATGCATTTAATACGGCAAAACAAGGAACCTGCACATATTTGTATTTAAAATACTTCAAAGCTCAACAAGTTTGTTTTCCGTTAAATGAAAAACAAAATTTTTTAACCTTGCAATATCTAGAATGAAGACAAACACTAAACAGCTTACCCTTATATAAATCAGCTCAGCTTCATTAAATCATCAAAATGCATAACCGTGGAATGGCGGTATAATAAATCCCTACCTTTGGCTAAATCTATATCATTTCCACCTTAAACCTTTTATTTTGCCCCCCACTACTACGTGTAACCTTTTGGATCACTAATGTTCTTTGAGAAATCTCTAAAATTTAAAGGACATAGAGCTGGACTCTAGTATTTACTATGTCATTTTTGAAGTAATTTGGTTTTTCTATTGTAGGTTTTAGGGGAACCAGAGTAAAGGGGGCTAAAAAAAAATGCCCAACACTCTTAAATCATCCAGTGAAAGTTTTGTTTTCCGCTCTTCCATCCTTGCCTGAGCATGAGGGAAGCGTTTAAAGGACACAGTTCCACCTGTTCCAGATTAACCAGGTGTGCTGCATTGCCTGCTATGGATTAACCTCTTTACGCGTGCAGATTAAGCAAACACAGTTGCAGGAAGTTCCCTTCCTCGAACTACACAGATAAATCCCGATGAAAGATTCACCAAACACAGTTGAACACAACGCACATCTTTCCTGTCATACGGGCCAGTGATAATTCCTGATGACGGATTACTGAGGCCGTCTCTTCATCACTATATATTTTTTGCAGATTTCCCGCTGCGTGGCTCCTTCACTCCCATCATTCTCTTAGCAATTTATGTCTTCATAAAAGTAGACTTTCTTGTAATTACTGCTTCTATAAAGAAAAGTAATCTGTCCTCCTGCTGTGTTTTATTAGACGGCAGAGCCTTGAAGGACTTTATCTCCTCGCTCTTCTGTTAAATCATTTCAGACACTAAACAGGAGTGCTACATTTGCAGTTTAAGGGGGTAAAAACTCCTCACTCGTAATGGATAAGGGAATATAATACTTTCAGAGATTTTCACACAAACATGCGCCGTAATACCCATAAGGGGTTCTAAGATTATATCTGCTCTAAATGATGATGGCCAGTACTGACATCAAAAAATACTTACACTAAAAAATGACAGCCATAGCTATGTTTAATACAGCAAGGCTAAACGACTTGTTTATGTGGGCTCTGTAATGGCATTTTTTAGGAATAAATATCAATAAAGGCACGTAGTCTGAGTGGAATAGTCAGTATGCAAGCGCATGAACAGTTCCCTGTAAAATGGACATTTATACCATTTAATGTCAGTGTTTAATTTAGATTCAAAGTGACAGAGAAACAAAAGGATGGGCATTTTTCGCATTTATGCATATAAAAATGTTGAAAAATGTACATTTGCATAAAATCCCCTTTACTCGAACAACCCTAAATATAATCCAGTGCAACTAACTGCCTTTGTAATTAAAACTAAAGGTACGTTCTTTGCAAAATGTAATAAGTTCATCAGTTCTGACATTTTTATCAAGTCCAAAAAGACTGAAATTTTTTCAGCTTCAAATCATACATCAAAGTCTTAACGAAAAAATTTAAGATTGAACTTGGGAAACTTTAAATATACTAGGGATTGTGTATCAACAGATGCTGCCCAAATCTTCCTGCACTCCATGATTCTTTCAGGACACATGCTGGGGTCAAGCTGGTCAAAAAGCCACAAGACCTTTAGATTCACTTTTAAAAAATGTTTAAAGTCAATGTAATATCTTCACTGTAGGATCGTGGAAAAACATGTTCTTAGCGTTGAACTTTTTAAACCGATTTCCAACTTCTGTGCTGTTTTTAAGATTCTGAATTGCTTTGCTCTACTGCAGCTTCAAGAATCAAGTAAAATAAAAAATGTACTCAAAGGTTCCCAGAACTATAAGCACTGTTTTTAAAATATTGTTCATACTGGTGTGCACGTGCTTTGGATTTTTTATATTTCTATCTTTTTCTATCTTATTTTTATATATTTGTAATCTTTTTCATGCTGTGATTTGTCTTGCCAAGGGACTGTAGATGTGAATTAGCTTACAGCTAAATCTAGTACAATGCATCAAATGGCAACATTTATGTTTAAAATTGTACATGGTCCATCCTCAAATAAACTTGAAGAAAACATATTTATTTAAATAAAGCAGAGAACAACTTCAAACCTGCCTGGCGTAATTGTCTAATTAATTTAGTATGAAGAACTCCCAGATTTCACAAAACTCTGTTATTTGGGAACATTAATGGGTCTCATGCAACTACAGTAGAAAAAGAGAGATGAACAAGAACTTTGTCTGCAAATGTATCTTTCAACAGCAATAAGGTCCATAACACGCTCTGTACTTAACTGAATGATTTAGCTGAAACATTGTCATAAACTTAGCTACTGGTAGCATCCAGGCAGCCAGAACTACTTTTTTTGTATAAAAAACAAATTGGTGGAATCCCTGTTGATGAGAAGGGATTTTTCCAACAGCTGCACACGCTGTATTGGAGTACTATATAAATATCGAAACAACTACAAAGTGATTTAAGATTGTTTTACTCTGAAGTATGTGCAAAGAATTATTACAACATTTTGAATCATTAATGATTTTTCAAGTGGGCGTGTTGTTTTCCACTCTGGCTAAGTCTGCTTGGACTATACTTTCAGCTTTTTAAAGTTGTAGAACAAAATAAAATCCTGTTACCTTCATTAATTGAGAGGAAGCAATTGCATGAAAAAAAAGGTTCTGTGTTTAATGTAATGTACTGAAATCGTCCAAACTATTACTTTAAAACCCCGATTACGTACCGAAATGTGATTACGGGATACAGTTACACCGCTAATAAATACCATTATTTACTTAAACACTCAGAGGAGGCTCTGCTTCTTTCAGATTTAAAAAAAAAAAATTCTTTTGTTTGTTCTGCTGTTAAAAAATGTTTTTAAAGCTGAAGTCCATGAAGCTCTGATGAAGCTACAGAGAAATGCACACCCCAGGTAACGGGCCAGAAGCAAGTTTGCAATGATCAGAAACGTTTTTTTGCCTTTGGAGGAGCACATATCAATGGGGAAACGCAGACCTGTTCTAAAGAATGTTTTTTTAATACCAATGTATTTGCAAGTTAGAGGAGAATCATTTGTCCAATGGATGTTTCAGTTACTGTAGCAAATTGTTACTGTATTCAGTATTTAAGTAATTATAGCTGTTCTACTAGGAAGTGAAAAACGCTGGGATCATCTTTGTGCTCTAACTCTCTTCGAGATTGGTAAAAAGTGCCCCCAAAGTGTCCAAGGATCTTTAAGTTGCTGACTGACTACAGACAACAGCTCACACTACAGCCACTATAGCCACAAGTGTCGATTACAGCACAACTTCGCATTAAATTTCCCCATCCTTTTTCAAATTTGTCACACCATTAGCTCCAAAGACATTATCATTAAGCAGGCTCCATGAGAGCCACTTTAAAAACGAGCACAAACACATTGCAGATAAAATGCTTGCTGTCCGAATGCAACATTATCACTTCTTACTTTTCCAAGGGAAAAAAAAATAAAACGCCTCAAAATGCTCATTTACTGTACATCAGTTACTGCGCTTAGGAATCTCATTCAGGGCTTGTTAACATTTACTTGCGTTAGCTAGAATAAGCTGCAGGCCTAGCCTCAACGGGCTGCAAAATCTCAAAGCGAGGGTAAATTGCTTAATTATTATTGCTCATGTCTTGCACTTTAACATGAAAATTTTTTTGCACGGCTTTGAACTGGAGCAAAGAAATGACTGTGGGATAAATTATAGTTTTACAAACTGCATTAAGAAACAGCAACGCAAACTTGCCTCCCCCTCACCCTTGACTTGAAAATAAGTGCCTCCTGCTATTTGTTCGCAGAGAGAAAAACTATTAAGCAGCCACTATGTCTCCAACTGTGTATACAAGATCGCAAAAGAGGAAAGTGCAATTTGATTTGTGCAGACATTTGTGACACAATTTATTTAAAAGCACAGGTGTTAAATCACATCTAGACAGGGCCTGATGGAGGACAATTTATCATCCCTTCCAGATAAAGAGGATATTTCATTGTAAAGCCAGAAGAGGGGCTTCTGTTTGCAGAAAAGTCAGGAGTGATTTCTGAGCGATGACCACTCCCTGAAGTGATCTCATCGTCAGTCACTGTGCATTTAACATATTTATTTATAACACGCATGGGTTTCTTACAGCATTATAAGCTGAAATAAAAGTACATCAATATTGTATTAACAAAGAGACTTGATATTTACCAGACAGACATGCAGCTGGTAACTTATTGATTTAGGTTTTAAAATAACATTACCATAATAAGACTGATGGGGGCGCTACTGTAGTTTCTATATCATGTCTGTGTCTGTAGGGTCTGGGAAAAAAAAAATCTCCAAACCATGAAATTAATCTCTTTGGTAGGCAAGGGGAAAGTGTAGAAGCCTTCTTGCAACTAGCCAGTGAGCATGAGCAACAGGTTTGGGAGGGGCAGCATTACTGTATGATCCCTACAGCGAGAGAAGGAAAAAAATCTGGAGATTCCCACATGTTCTTTGGCACCTTATCAACCTAAAGAATCTGGTTAGCATATTCAGCATGAAGCTGGATGTTCTCCCTGTGAATGTGTGGGTTCTCTCATATACGTTCAATTCCAGCTTCCTCCCGTCACATGTCGATGTGCTCCTGGGCAAGGCACTTAAAGGGCAACTTAGTTTTTTTTTTTAACCTGGACCTTATTTGTATCATTTATTATGTTAATTTACTGACAAGTTTGAAGCCACTTGTATTTTAGTTGTATTATTGCCTCCAAGTCACCCCAGAACAGAACAAAGAAGCACTTCTGAGACGTTCTAAACGCAGAGGGGAGTCGTGCTAATGTTTAATAACCAAACATTGTTAAATCAAAGAAGTTTGGGGAAATTAATGCTTTATTACAGGCAGATAATCTCCTGCCACCATTCACTCCCATTATATGGGTAGACGCTGATCGCGAATGGATAAAATCTTCTCCCGAAGGACTCCAAGTGGCTCAAAACTTGTCTGGGTGGGTAAATGAATATAATAAATGGTTAAAATAATTTCCAGATTGGAAAAAACATGATTTTTCCTGTTTAATTAGGGATGCACCAATACTAATACTGGTATAGGGGTCGGGTTAGTAAACAGACAGCAAGAAGCTTTACTTAAAATGTGTCAACTTTGCAATAATTTCACAGAAAGCGTTTATTTTTCACTTAAAATTTTACTTTGTGGTCATTTTTGTTCATGTTTTATTTTTTTATCTAATTCATCTTCATTTGTTATAACAAGGAAAAAAGAAAATAAAACCTGTCTTCCAATTCATAGCATCATCATCTTTTATACTCTGCATCGGCAAGTACTCAGATCCAAAAATCTGGGTTTTTAAAAAAAAAGTGGTATCATTGCATCCCTCCACGTAACACCAAGTTACCTACCGAGCTCTGCATCGGTGTGTCAATGTGTGCTTGTTTGTGATTGTGAATCCAGTGGAAAGCTGTTTGAGTGGTCAGTACGACCTATAAAGCGCTATATAAAGGCTTGTCCATCTATTATTTACTCCGGCCTAGTCCCACAGTCCTACAGACTCACGTTTAGTCAATGGTTCACTCTATGTTGGCCTTAGGGTGTGAATGTGCGAGCACGTTTGGCTTAAGTGTCTCCTTAAGGACCAGCAAGAATTTAGTGACTATACAAGGAATAAATGAACTGATAAATCCTTAATTTCTATAAACGTTGGTGTAAAATAGTGACGAACCTGACGAACTCTGCAAAAGTTTTAAACATATGAAAGGATCTGATTGGCTGGAGCTTAAGTGTTAGCGTGAAAAATTTCCAAAGGTAACTGTTAATAAAGTGAAACGTGAATAATAGGGCATGTTCATTGGGACATTCAATGCAATTATAAGGACTTTGATGAAGTCTTGGGAGCTATTCATGAATGGTAATTAAATAAACTTTGAGCTAAACATCTATAGATGCCATTAGACCAAACTATACTGGTGTGCTCAGGTGAACATGCTAGTCTCTTTGCCTTCGTAAGCAGCTATTTGGGGGCGCACTGCTGTCCTGCTGCTTTGGTTTCTAATTTCTCCTTCTGGCGTCCATGTTTCTTCACAATGTTCAGATGCACCCATTCTCTTGCTTCTTCTTTAATGTAACTGTTAAACTTTTTCTTTTCTACGCTGCTTCCTCCCCTCACACCCCTCTTCAAAGCTATGCTCTAAAGAGATTAACCGAAAGACCAATTTGCTTCCTTATTTTCACTCGTCTTCTCCCTAATTGGCTTGAGGGGATCTGAGGGAATTTTGCAAAAGGGGTTGAACTTACCACAAAGTAGGCTCCTCTTATTATTCTAAAAGTGAATACGAGTTAAGGCAAACAACTGACTTCACAGAGCTGCAGTCTGTAGAGGTAGCATAATGCGTCTGCACGCTCTTTGCTATACTGGATTTGACACAATGCAGATGTGATAAACTCAGAAAAGGTTACAGTTTTGGCAAACCTCTAATGTACCGATTTAAGTCAATGTAACTCAGCAAACTGTGATGAAAGTTATGCTAAAGTAGAGTGCCTCGAGTTACTGGTAAGTGTCAGAAATGCTAATAAAATTATAAATCTGTATCAAATATTTCAGCAAATTATCCAATTGCTTCAATTAAAGAACAGGGATGTGAAATGAGCAACACAAGCAGCTTTTAAGTCATAATTTAATTCCTTAATTTATTTAAAAGTAGGGGTGTAAGAAAATACTGATACACAAATATAGAGCAATATTTTACGTCACGATACTGTATTGATATTGAAAAACGTACAATTTCTTTAATTTTAAGAATTTGAGTGACCCATTAATAATGAGAAAATTTTTTGTCATAAAATTAAAAGTATGGCCATTGGTTGGTGGCTGTTTTCATCATCTTCGTTACAGTGGATGAATTAGATCTTATAATAAAACTGGATGTGTTATGGATGAAACAGGTTGGAGTTTTTAGAATGCTGGGACAGATTTTCTAAAGTTAAATTACATTTTAAAAATCACAATATATAGTCTTCTTCAATGTATCACAATATTTCGTATCGTGATATATATTGTATCACCAGATTCTTGCCAATACACATGCCAACTTGAAAGCTATGCGAAGCGACCTGGAATAAAGTTAGAAACTAGTGACCCTCAAAGCCCAACAGTGGATTAAATCAGGTATACTTTCTAGGATGAATTAGACGTTTTTGTCATGCCACCGCATCTCAAATAAATTTAAACCTAGACTTTTACTAAGCCATTGCAAAATCTTCATTATGTGGTTTTTTTTCTTTAAAAAATTCAGATATTGACCTAGTTTAATGTTTTGGATCAATGTGCAAACCAAACAAGACCAAACCAGTCCAAGAGCTGCCTTATTGTCAAGCTAACTGGCTAGTGAAGTTGCAGAGAAAAAACATGCGGTACTGAGAACCAGGAGGCCCCCAATGGTAGGTAAAACCAAAGTGTCATGTCAAGACCGTCCAGCTGGCGCAAGATTTTGAAGGAGAATCGACACCAGGGAAGCCGAATGCGATAACCAAATTGTCGTCACTGACCACAGCTAGCAATTAGCATTAGCAAACAGTTTTGAACTGAGTGATGTTGTTGGCAGTAAAACAGGAGAGGAACGCACGATCTGTATGTGATATTAATAGTAAATTTTCTATTTAATTTTTTTTATTGTTTCGATTAGACAAAAATTAATATTAAAATTAATTAGAATTAAAAAAGAAAATCGAAATTGTTCAATACAGTGAAAATAATTGCAATGATTTGCAAACTTCTTCGCACCAGCAGATCTCCTCGAAATGAATAAAAGGAACAAGTTACTCTAACCACCGATACAATACACCATGATCCTTTAGAAAACTCCTTAGTCCTAAGCGCTGATTATGCTGAGTATCCTCATATTCTGACTACTGTTAAACACCACTTTCTTATGACACTTTATTTGCTCTTATTCAACCATCCAATTAATGTGTCCTTGTAAAACTTCATGGTACAGTTAATGTAAAATCTTGCCAATAGACTAGTTCTAATTGGCATTGCTAGACTGCGTTTGTGCTCGTCTAATTATTCATCGGAATATTAGATAGTGTATATGATATGGTTTCTTGAAGATTGAATGTTCCCATTGACTCAAATGTTATAAACGTCTCTTTACTTACACACTTAATAATTTCATAGTGTTTAAATATTAACGTAGTCAATCTATAATGTGTAGAGTCTAATTATTATTTCTTTGATTAGTCAGATGATGTTGCTTTGAAATGTAACTGATTCTCTTTCTAGTCCTTGACTGAAATCTCATTATTTCAAACACGTGCAGAGAAAAAAAAAGATCCAAGAAGTAATGAGACTGACTGCTTTCACAAACATTAATACATCTTCAAATGACTCAACTTTACCGCACACAGAATATGGAGATAATTTATCTCAGTAGGAGCCTATCCTAGAATGGGCGCTGTATTTAACTCTACCAGCCGTGTTGAGTTGAACTAAAACCATTCTCTCCTTTTTTGATATTGGCTCTGACTGACATACTGCCTCTTGAAATCGTGTACATATTTTATTTCACCTTCTCCACCAAATAGCTTTGGCATTGATTAGGTCAAGGCACCAGGCTGACATTTTCCAACTCTCCTAATCACATAA
Organism: Apricaphanius iberus; assembly: GCA_028564705.1. Taxonomy (NCBI): domain Eukaryota; kingdom Metazoa; phylum Chordata; class Actinopteri; order Cyprinodontiformes; family Aphaniidae; genus Apricaphanius; species Apricaphanius iberus. The sequence continues at coordinate 1,669,597 of JAPXFQ010002439.1, read as the reverse complement.
TGTTGCTCTGAAGGGAGCCGTTGGAGTAGGCAGCAGCTGAGTGACAGACTGGGTTTCGCACAGTGGCAGGAAAAATATACCCATGCAATGCCATTTAATTCGGCAGGCAGTACTGCACCGCGGCAGGACTGGATATTAATCTCATGTCTTAAATATACTCTTGAAATGCCAATGGCTAATTGGTAATAGATCATTCACCCAGCCATTTTGATTTTGACTTTTAAGGGATAGACTAAGAGGTTTACTTATCATCTAACTTTAGAGACCAACTTTAAAACGGTGATAGAACCAGAGATATAGAACTAAGGTGGAGAAGACTGATGATGAATGAGAGGTATTGTTTTAAGACTGTGCCTTCGGTTTGGTGAATACAGCCTAAGTGCTTTCAAAATCTAAGTTATTTTATAAAGGACTTTTTTTTAACCCGCAAAATATAGATTTGCGGGTTAAATGTAGGAGTTGCGTGAGCAAATTATAACAGGTGCAAGGAACAGCACTGAAATGAGGACTTTGCGACCGCCGCTGTGTGTGTGCCATGAACTGAGCCACAGCTAGAGAGATGATTAATATATGAATGGATTTATGATTCATCTTTGGCAAAATAAAGGGGGAAAAACAACATACATCAGTTATATGGCCAATACGGAGTTAATATATGGCTAGAATGTTGTGAGTTATATTCCTTATTTATCAGTCTTGAACTTGATGCGTTCAGTGTACATGCGCTGCTCTCTGCTTCATGTCGGCATCATATTCCACAGACAGATTTATTAAAGCTGCTGCAGGTCCGAAACAAGAGAACTAAGATGTCCATATTATACCATTGTTTTTTAAATGTACAGCACTTTATCATTGCCTCTATAATATTTCAAGTCGGTGTAGAAAAAAAAAATATTTTTTTTATTAAAAATATATAATCTGAAATGTATGAATTTTGTTTTTTAAAATGAGTGGTAATATTTATTACATCATACTGTGTGCAAATTAGTTTTTTTAATCCATAATAAACGTATGTTGAAAGTGCTGGTGCAAAGTTAAGACATGCCTTCCAGAAGCGGTAAAAATATGTGCTAAAAGAGCCGGCGTAAACAGTTTGATGTTTACTCGATCACAATGCGCCCGGAACACCTACTTATTTGCCTGTTCTCTTACCAATAAATTGCGTCTTGTGACAGAAGTGCCCATATTCCATATACAGCATGTGGAAAAGCACTAAATTTATTGCATATGTCTTGCTGCGGACTTAACAGGCACAATGCTCTCTGCGCCATGTTAGTAAATCAACTAAAGCCTGTTTTTTTGCGACACTGTGCTGTTTCCGGCAGTTTTAACCAATGGCCGCTGGCTGCTCTGCTTTGTGACCGCATACCATGGAGGCCACCATTGCTCCTCCATTGCTGTAGTACCTCCATTTGGCCGCTAGGCCCCCATTGAAAAGCATTGGACTTTAGACACGTTATATGTAACTTTAATGCCTGGTGCCCATTTTTTTAAAACTTTCTATGGCTACATCTTCCTCTTGAGATAATACTGGGCACATAAAAAACCTTGGCACCAGGCTGGTTTTAGTAAGATCATTTTTTGAAATCTTGCATGATTAATGAGGGGGCCGAGCCAAGTTTAGCATCAGAGCTAAAGACGTGGGAGCAGAATGGGCGTGATTACGACCGAATTACACGCCCATACACGCCCCGCGAGGGCAGAGTCTACAGTGAAGATCCCGCCCCTATGCCCTTTTTAGGAACATGCTTCGTTAGAACTGGGGAGGAGGAGTCTGTGAATCCGCCATGAATTCCCCCATGAAAGTCATTCTGGTAAACGGGGAGGAGTGAGGAGGCGCTGTCTATTCTTTTTTACAGTCTATGGTTTGAACAAGCGCAAACCGCTGACAAATCAGGCACAGTCTCTTCAACAAGTTTCTGGGTGTGGATGATGTTGGAGATAACTCATCTAGACGGGGACAAACAGCAGGAAATAGTTATTTTTAGCGCAGGGTGAGAGGTTAAGATAAGAGTTTGTCAGAACAAGGTAAAACTCCAGATTCAATATCCATAACAGCGCTATCAAATTTGATAGACCATGGCAGTTTAATACTGAGATTTGGAGTTCTCAAGCTTCGTTATTTGCCAACTTTCCTGTATCCATTCATCCTTCTCTAATTTTCCTCTTCATTTACACCTTCCAGCTTCCTCGCTTTATTATTTTACAACATTTCTTTATCCCTAATAAATCTAGCTCTCTTTCCAGATTAATCTCTGCTCCCAGTGGGTTAAACAGGTACTGCTATCATTCCTAAGTGGAAAGCCTCACATCCCAATTCTCCTTAAACCTGAGAGTTTTCACCAGCTGTTTAGGCATATTACACCAAACCATTACACCATGATTCTACTTCGTTATATCAGTCTAAGCTTGTATATACTTGTCCGTTTCTCATCTTTACACCAGTGTTTCCCACTCATAAACGAATGTGTGGCGCTGCACCACAGGTTCAACTCCGACCGCCACAGATTCAACACCAACCAAAAAATTATAAATTAAACACCGACCGTCACATGTTGCTTTTCGTAATTCGTTTTTAACGGTATTTCAAGCACACCTCCAATAACACTTCTGCCTCTTCCTCTCTCTTTCTCAGACAGCTTGGGATGTGTTGACTGTGTCACAGCAGGGGGATATTTCTGCAGGTGCACATTTTGCGGGATGTTAACCAATTCCCATCAAAATTCGCCATTATGAATCCAAAATAGGTCACCTACGTAATTCGAATATGTCTTATGAGGAAACCAATCCGCTGTAATTAGTGGCGCACGCCACAACAGCGAGCTGCAAGTTTTCTGAACGGTCTTTATGTGACTGAAAGAAGCTGTAATTTCAATTACTTTTTAAATCTTCCGAGTTATTTAGGAAAAAAAAATGTCTTATTTCCTTTGATTTGGAGTGAGTTTTTAAAATTGTAAATAAGAGATTGTTCCTAAATGTTCAGTGGTGCTGAGCAGGGGCATATCCAGGAGGATAATAAAGAGGGCCTAAAAGGGGCAAAGTTGGATGTTGGAATCTAGCACTAAAATAAAATCAGAGATGTTCTTCTAGTGGGGACCCAATCTGAGCCGGTCACATTTTAGGGGTTACATCTGTTAAAATTACATTTAAAGTCATTTTATTTTACTAAGGTTTATGTGACAATGTAGCCTCTAATTTTTCACAAAAGCTTTTTGAATAAAAAGTTAATTAATTTTGACAAAAAGATAAATACTGTAAAATTCAAGTATTTAATTTGTTTTTTTGTTTTTATTACAGTTAAAATTAATGTAATAAAGTCTGTATAACCAATTATTAACTAACCTTTAGGAAGTTAATATATATACCCCTCAACTAACTCCACCACACATTGATTTCAAATCTGTGGGATACATTGTACACCTATGATAATTACGGACCTGTAATAGACCTTATTTTATAGCTCGACAGTGCCTAATAATGTAGTTTAAAATCCCATTTTTATAACTAAATCAGTAGTATGAACTAACAAAAGCAGGGTTGAAACAGCAATACAAATAAATATTGAAATGTTGAAGTTTTATTCCTTTGTTCCAGCAGATCTCACAGCTACATCTTGCTGTTGTCGCTGCCAGTTCCCATCACCTATAGTGATGACAGCAGCTAATCCATATCCTGCAAGCCTGGTCAAGCTTGTCAGATCAATTCCCACTAATGAATGCAACTCAACTGCAATTGTCTTTGATGTACTATTTGATGTTCTTTAAGGTACAACAGACAGCATAGCAGTTGTAGTGCTGCGAACAGGTTTTATCACGAGAATAAAAAGGTTATGGTGAAGCATCTTCAGCTTCTAGGGATTTTGTCGTTATTTTTATGGCTATTTTCTAGAGCTAAGAAAAAAAATGTTTGCATCAACACAGTGATGGAGTTTGATAGCACTTCTTCAGACAATTTTTTACACATTTACAACATAAGTGGTAAATGTCAGTTTTGCCATCTGCCTCTGGAAATCTAAGAGCTGGGGCCTGTTCTAGATGAATCACTTTAGGCTTCAGGCATTTGAGGAGAAATCAATCATTTAAGAGGCAGAAAGGCCAATTCCTTCCCTGAAAGTAGCCTGGGAGCAGAATTGTGACCAGCTGCAAGGCATCTTGGATTGGAAACAATCCGAGAGAGGATACCAGAGGGAGGTGGTTATGTAAGTATTTAGCAATTGCATTCATGTATGCTGATGACAGGCGACTATAGAAAGCTAAAACGTTTCTACCGCAAACATAATCCACGTCAAGAAAATGTTTAAACAGAACACTCAGAGTGGTTTGATAAAATGTTAATTTTATCTCATTTGCAAGAGAAAATAACTTTTCCTACAACTGCTAAACAACTAAAAGAGTATTACTGGGATCTTTAACATTCATACATTTTTCATTTAAAATAGGCAAAACTACAAAAAACAAAAGAATCAAAACATTTCTGTGTTCCAAAAAGCTTACCATGCAGAGTGATATATTTTTTTATAGTCATATTGCTGCTTATAGAGCAAGCGGACATATTAGCTTGTCATCTGCTCAAGAGGAACAAACATCAACACAACTATTACTTTTAACTGGAGCAATTGATGGTTCTCTATTACTTTTAAGAAAATGAATCCTTTTCAATCGGACCAATAACATGTAGACGAGAGTGATAACCCTGTTACTGAATATACCTTACAGCTGGAGAACACACTTTGGTATACCTAAATAACAAGTTATCACCCCATGCCAACTGTTAGCTGAAGGTTAAAACAGTATTTCTGTAATCAGTATTTTTTTTTCTGTCTGTAAACCGTTAAAAAGTAAAATAACCCTCTTTCATCCAAGCTAAACAGCAGTGTGCAGCAACAGGTAGAGGAGGAGCAAGGAAAACACCCAATTCCTTCAGAGTTTTTTTTCTGGCATCTAAAGCTTGGTTTATGCTTGCCGCGTCCGCGAGGTCCGCACGGCTCCACGCGGCCAAATTACGTCATTTCAGTAACCGCGCCTCTCCGCGCGGCCTCCTCCCGCCCCAAAATGTATACACCGCGCACCTAGGAAAATTTTTAACTACGCGGACGGTCCCAGGCGGAAAAACATGGCGGACTGGCAAGACCTCATTTTGCCGGAGGTTCGTAAATAGACATCTTTATGATTCGGCCCATAGAGAGCACTGTGATGAACTGTGTTTTAATGGACGAGTGGACAGTCTCCTTTTTTGTCTTTTTTCCTAAGTAAACAGCATAAAAGTTTAGCTTTGTTTAAGCTCACGGGCGTCACCATCCTGTAAACAACAGTGATTACAACTTCTACTATGGTGTAGGGTTGTATGCATGCCGTAGAGCCCCACGCCGCCCCCTACAGTCGTCAAGAGTATTGGCTCTCAGCAGGGACAAGCTGCAGAAAGTATAAATGCTGCTCGAAGGCGTCTCGGCCGGTTCCGCGCGGAATGTTCATGCGGCAAGCATAAACCAAGCTTTATAAGGTGCTGGCCTCCAACTTCAGTTGTTGATACGTCTCCACTTCAACACAGCTTAGTCAAATGTTCAGGTCGTTAGTTGAACTCTGGAGAACTTGACTGGATAGTGAGAATACAGTTCAGCTGTTTGAGACAGAAAACAAATCAAGAACTTTAACAGACCAATGTTTACTAAAGCTAAACCCTTACTACTACGACCACTACTATTCCACTTTTATTTCTTATGTTAAAAAGGTAAAACAGTAGTAAAACTTTAATTGGCAAGCAACGAGAGGGATGTCTGTTAAACAGCCAACTGTAAGGCTAGCTACCGAACCAGAAAACCCAACTAACTGCCTGTTACACCATCAGTGTATATCTATAAAGAGATATATTTTGTGCAGTAAGCACATTTACTTAAAGACCCACTCTGATGAAAATAGTGGTTTTCGTGTTGCTAACCTGTTTTGTGGCATTTTTCTGATGCTAGAGGGCATATCTTAAGAAAATTAAAGGCAGAGTGTGTAATTTTCAGCCACTTGGGGGCAGTGCATACCTAAATTATCACAAGCATGCGGTATCCGTGTCCTTGAGTAAGAAACTCAACAACGGAGGTCCAACTTGTGCTGTTTTCAAACGCTCAATTCCCTGAGAATTATCCATTTGCAGCAATATAACGAGCACATCAGTCTCTCTTTCATCGCTTGGAACTAGCAAAGAGGTAAAAATTTATTTATGGCCAACCTTTTTTGCAATTTGAGGTGAAATCAATGTTTTAAAAGCGGACGGCCTTCAATATAGTGAAAATAATTGCGATTACCCATCCCTAATTTAACATACTTTTACTCCACAGTATTCAACATTTAAAGCACATGTATTAAAGATATGCAGTTTGAGACTAAACATGCACCCTAAATGATGTTAACTGTGCAGAACCTTTTAATGTTCTTTTAAAAGTTAACAGACTGTGAATCACAGCTGAGCAGTCAGGAGGGCTCATAGTCGCTTTTCAGAAGCCACCACCACCACCTCCCGCTGGTACACTCGTCGCATTCAGAATGACGACATCGGCCACCACCGGGGGTGTCCCGCATGAATGGCAAGGTCGGTGACTCAAGTCCATTACTCTGCTGTTCTGATCAAATTGCTCAAGGTTAGCTGGAAAGAACAAAGCCGCCTTATGACGTTCTTGTATTAAAAAGCACCAGAATTACTTTTCCCAACTTTGTTGGGCGGTAATTAAAAGGAAGCCTGGAACAGATACTTTGAAGATCTAATTAGGTTGCGTTTTACTGAAACTGAGCTCAGTAAATATATAGAGTGGGAATAAGCGCAATAAAAATCTACCTAACCCGCAGACTGAGATGATGAATGCAAATAAAAATATTGTACAGCTCATTTAGCTTCCAGTTTGAATTTGGGTCAAAGACATCTCAAAAACTTTAAGACTTGGCTTGAGTCTCATAGCTATGGTCCCTTGGTGCTACAGGATTGCGCTGATGAGGGATATCCTTGACTAATCAAAGTGAAGATTTGATTAAATCAGTCAGTTTTTTTTTTTAGATGAGCATTTAATTATTCCTAATGCACTGCATCTGAAGCATTAAATTAGACTGGATTAACGATGAGATATTGGAAGCACATTACATTGGATGGATTTTGACTGTGTGTAATTAAAATTTGAATGGACTTTTTTTCCCTATCTGGTGCCTTAGAGGATGTTTTAGTTGTCAGCTGCTGACATATCCATCCATCCATCCATCCCATGGACGGTTGCAGGAGATGGTGCCCATCTCCAGGGTACACCTTTGTGTATAATCTATGTGTCTCGACATATTTGTAACATGTTGAAATTTGAATAACTTTAAGGAATTCTACTTTGAAATTAAGAGATATACCAACACGTTTTATTGTTCCGAAATTGAAGGAAATTAATTTATATATTCATTTTCAGGTACATCTCAAGAAATGTGAATATCGTGAAAAGGTACAATATGTTGTCACTTTTTTAGAAAGTGAAACACATACAATATAGAATCCTTAGAGTGGATTATTTCAAGAAAATTTGAATATTACAAAGTTTCAATTTAGAAAAAAACTTAAATGTGGTGACATGGGCATTATATGGCTTAAACAACCATGGGGAAGATTGCAGAAACAACATTTCTGAAACATGTACAATGTACTTGTGCTATCTACTTAATATTGGATATATGCAAGTACTGTCTTACATGTATAATGTGTTTCTTACTGAAAATATACATCCTCTGATTTTTCATACTTCGATTATAAGCAACTTTAGTCAAAATGATTCTCAATTAAACGGAGATATACACTATTTATATACCATTCTAGAGGTATATAATTATTTAATAATTCTTTGGTAGTAAATGGATCATTCCAAATGTTAACCTAAATTATTTGTTGAGTATTCTGTGATTTTAATCCAGCCCTGCTTTCTGCAGCATTACCCTCTGCTCTGAATTTAGCAACATGCATACATACAATATCACAAACTTGTGATATTGACTGACTGTTCAAATTTAAGTCATATATGCAACATGTAGACCACCTCGGATTAGGTTTTGAATATTATGCACTAAATCAAAGTCACTCAAGGGTTAAACACAGCGAGTCAGATGTACATTAATAAATACTGGTATTATTCAAACACGAAGTCTCGAGGCGCCGCGGTCAAAGAAGTCACTCAGCCGGTAGAAAGCAGAGAGCAGATATTCACATAGTACAGAGTTGAATTACCACAATCCTGTTATGATACTGTATGACGTCAAGATCCTATTGAAAATATCCCCTTTTACTCATCTGTAATGTAATGTAAAACCATGGGGATATGCAGAACAGAAGACAGGAAGTGCAAACATTTGACAGAGGGCTGCCATTGAGCAGCTGCTGGAGGCTGCAATAGATTTGAGACTGGGGCAAAGGTTAGCCATGTGTCAAAGTCCAGAATTGAGTCCAAAGAGTTTCTGTTGGAGAGAGTCGACGTTCACAAAGGCACTCTATCAACATCCGACTAGGCTGGAGGCATTAAGAAGCAAAAATTGCTTCTTGACTATTTGTCTCTAGTACTCCAAAGCAGATCAAGACAGACTCCCAAAGACATCTTCTTTAAATCGAGACAAAGCAGACAGAATCAGGACTCTGTAAAATAACGTATCCCCTCATGTAATATGACCTTTCCAAATCAGAATCATTGCCGTTATTGAACCCTATGGATAATAATCATTGTTGGGGATGCAACAATACTGATAATGTCATTGGGTATCCGGGCCAATACCGTTCTAATGTACTTGTATCGGTTATTTACCAACACAATGAACCGACATCTAAAATTTTGAAACTCTGCAATAATTTCACGGAACATTTTTAGTTTAGTTTTGTGGCCATTTTCATTAACATTTAATTTTTAGGTAATTTACTCATCATTTTTTGTAGCAAGCAGAGAAGAAAATTAAACATGCCTTCCAAATCAGTGCATTTGTTTGTGTGGTAGAAGTATCAGCATTGGTACTCGGTATCGGCAAGTATCGGTATGGCATCAGTTTGGAAAAAGTGGCATCGTTCCATCCCTAAATCACTGTAGGTATGACTGATAAAAAGCTAGTCCCTTTATGTGCTCGCCTAAATTTTCTTTTTGAAAGTGAAGGTGGTTATAGCAACAGCAGGTAGTTAGGGAATGAAACACCATGTGCCAACAAAATAATTTGCAGAAAAGTAGTTATGTCCCCGTACTGGTACGTCTGCATGGTAAGAGACCGTGGACCTCCAGTCCATCAGGGTTACTGTGTGTTACTGTCAGTCTGTGAAGGCACGTTCTGCCTCCAGTAACACTGAAACAATGAACACAGAGATGCAGCAGTGGACTCTCAGCAGCCGCGCTGGGAGTTCTGCACGTGATATCCACCAGACGGCAGCGGAATCCCAATATTTACTTGAACAACCAAATTCACTGGAGGATGAATGTTTCACAATAGCACCTGAAAATAGGCTGCATTTCACTGGACTAATTGGAGCAATTCCCTGTTGGAAACAAAATACAATACCACTGTTTGTGCTAAAAAAAACAAACTGGAATAAAATAGGATTCCATTACCAAGATTTTCTCCCTTTGATACAGCTTAAATAAAGAAAAACAACAGGAATTTTTACTTTTATGTAGGGATTTGTGGAAAAAAGGCAAAGAGAAAAGAGCCTGAGTATATTTTACAACTTAGATGGAGAGAAAACTAAAGTATAGCCCTCAATACAGTATAAAAAAATGCTGATTAAGGATGGACGCATTCAGTGAACAATCCCATCACTCCCATCCCTTTCATTCACTTTCCCTACATCTCCTCCTACGGTTTCAGCCGAACAAAGACAAACTCTCACTGCAGGGGTGTTTCCCAACGGCAAACTGAGTATTGACTGCTCGTTTCTCACACACACACACATACGACAACCCTAATCAAAGACCCCATCGCACACACTTTGCAGAGCGGTCTTCATCAGCTCTCTGATTGAACTCCTTCCCCTTGCTTTTCTTTTTTGGACTCACATTCATACGGCGACCTTATAATGATCTTCGCAAACAAATGCGCGAGCACAAACCTGACGACACACGCGGGCCCACAACAGTTGGGTAATGACCTGCCACACACACGCCCCGCTCTGAATCTGTAACAGTTCTCTCCGTCTCTCCACCCTTATATGAAACAGCAAAGCCCTCATTAAGTCTGGGAGCTGAATTTTCTTCTGAAGTAACATTTTTGAAAAAAGTTCTTTATTTTACGTGAATAGGCTTCACATACAAGTAAAGGAAAATCTATGTGAAAAAATATTCATAATCCCTATCAATTAGAAATCCACCAAACACATCACCCGTCGACCTTCTCTAAAATGCTTTTTTTCCCCTTTCTGATAACCCAAAAGTGACCAGTTTGTTCAAAACACATCACTTCTTACGTTATGTGATTTTCTCTTCTCTGGAGGGTAGTTGTTGCTTTTGTGGCCCTCCCTGGGCTCCCAAGCTCTGGGGGACCTGTGGTTACCTGGGGCTCAGATCTCTCCATAGGGCTGGGTGATTTGGCCTAAAGATTAGATCTCAGATTTTTTCATACCAAATCTGATTTCAATGTTTTTTTAACTGTGTTTTCTTCAAAAGAAATTGCAAGTGATGAAAAATATTTTCAAAAACTTACAATCACCCTGTCTCAGGGTTGCCCTGAATTCAAAGTCCAAGCAAAAACAAGCTGGAAAGTATCCTTAAAAAACAAGATGTTAGGTTGTCGACAGATTGAAAACTCTGAGCTATGGAATTCAAAGTAGTGCATAAGAAAAAGAAAATCTTCCCAAAATTCCATCTTTATCAACAGAAAAGTTGATTAATCGATACAATCGCTTAATCGCCGAGTCCTTCTTGGTCTCAATTGGCTTTATTCTGATGGTGAAGGGACCCAGACACTCGGGCAAGCAAAGTTTGGACCTTCTACTGACACGTCAAAGTAGTGCATTGGTAAAAAAACAAACAAAAATTAAATCTTCGTAAACAGCTAATTTGATTAATCTATACAATCGACACAATCGATTAATCGCCCAGCGCTGTCTCTCCATGTCTGCTTAGGGTTCTTTGAAGGCGAGAAGTTGGATTGGGAGTCTTGGCCAAACCTAGCAAGGGTGCCATCTGAACACCCGATCACAACATGGTCTGGAAGTTTGGTCTGGCATTCCTCGGTTAAGGAGCAATTATGCCACAACAAGATCCGTTCGGACCAAACAAATCGGGCTTACAATGATTGACAGGTGAACAACAGTAACGTAATCAACCAAGTCACCAAATAACCGCCTGGGTTGAATTTGTTTACAACAACGATGGCTGCTGCTGGAGAACTGAGATGTGTAGATTCTGCCATCAAGTCTGTTCTAGAAGATATAGACAGCGCATTAATTCTAAAAGAGGAATTTTAAGACAACAGATAACGTACGTTGCTCTGATTGGTTATAGGTCCATCCAATTGAGTGCAGAGGTATTATTTTCCTTGTTCGGTTAAAATACGCCCCATGATCACAGCCCAATGGAGCACTATCAGACTCACATTCTAGGCCAAACCCACATGGTTTGATGCAGAATCTGATCTCGAATCACTTTACACACGGATTCCAAGTAAATAAATCAACTAAACAAAACGTTCCCAGACACTTTGATCAGGGCATATCACTGACTCTATGTTGCAAAGTTTCTGTGAGACAATTTGGTGTGGTGGCCAAATACCTGCTGCTCAAGCGTAGTTTACGGGAAACTGTTTGTACGGTCTTTTAGACTTCTGGTTGGTTTAATTAGAGAAATGTTTCCTCATTTTAAACCTAAGGGCGAAGCTGAACGCGTAATTCCAGTCTCCAGTGCGGCAGCAAGACATGTATTCAGCCTCCAGACGGTTCAATGTGGAGCAGCAGGTGAATAATAACTGCAACATTTTAATTTCACTTTAATAAGAAGTTCTCTGTTCAGATTGTTTAGATTTAATATTATTTAAAGTGAATAAAAGATAAACACTATTGCTTAGGTATTGACTCCTGGGAGTAGAGATGGTCAGTAGCCCCAACCATATAGACTAAAAAAAATTTACAGGTATATATATAGGTCCTGATCAGGAGGTAACGTCCGATTCAGATCAAGTCAAACTACGCGACTACGCCATACGTGAAGCAATTTCTGATCACGTGATTGGATCCCTACTTATATTACCTACCTTAATGATTTATGATTGTATATTTTTTCGTTTGCTCATGTGTGAGACCGACCCTAACAACCAGTTCATGATGTTACGGCTATGCTCTGTTCAGTGGGACAAAAAAATATTTGGCAGGCAGCGATTGTGCAAGTTGTCTTAATTAAAAAGAATAGAGTTGTTGAAATACACAGTTTGTAAATTTATCATGGCTTTTAAACCACAAAAGCCTCAATAAATGTTGGAGTTTTTCTAAAAATTTCAATGCATGGTTACACAACTGCCATGAAAGATTTTTCTTTTCAGGCTTTTTGTCCTTGTGTGCCAGCTGGGGAACAGTGTTTGGCAATGGTTTGTATATATTTGGCTTATTTGATTATTACTGGAGGGATTTCTGCATGTTGTTTCCATCCATCTGTGTTTACCAATAATAATGTCACGTCTATGTTGTGTGTTTCTATGAAATCCAGAAACCTGGTCCCCTTTTGAGACCCAGAGGTTCAGCAGATATGTTTTAGCGCGCTTCGATGAGGCAGTCTAAAAAAATAAAAGCTTCTGTGCTATTATTGATATAGAAACAGTATCCATGTTATAGAGTATGTTTAATAAAACCTCTTACGTCAGCCTTAGTTTTTATGTTTTGTTGATGACAATTTTACATCTTTTATTGCGGTCCGTTGTGCAAATGTGTACCCAGATTTATTGGCTTGCTGATTGGTTTTCACAAATATAGCAATAAGCACAGATGCAAACAAACACACAGAGCAGAGCAACAATTGTAATCACCCTGCATTTCAGACAGATTATTATCTCACAGCAGTGAGGTCTGTCGCAGGAAGGGACCCGGTGCACTAAGGACAGAAAATGAAGATGTGGTTCAGCCTATTATGTTCCTCACTAGAGCAGTTGATAAGGCGGTGGGGGTGTGTACAGTCTTATCAGCATCTCTTGGGAATGTCATGTAACCAAATAGGAAGGAAGTGAACTTTTGGATAGATATGCAGGATTAGAATCGGCTCCTCCACCCGAGTTGGTCCCTTCATTTGATGGGCTTTTTTATAAAAGAGAAAACAGTCTGAAATAATGAGGATGAAATGGAGATTTAACAACAGCAAGTAACATTTACTAAACAAGTTACATTTTAAGGTTTTATTAGAGCATAAAAGCTTTTTGATATGGGAGTTGATAATAGCTGAAGTAACACTTCAAACCACCAAATAAGCCGATACCAACTGCATCTCATCATCGATCTAAAGATGAATAACAGGTATTTCATGTTTTTAGTTGTGTCTTTCTATTAAGATGTATCTAATTTGATTGGACCAACCATTTCTACACCTACAACAGCTTCTAGAACGTTCTTTAGTTTTGTCTTGCTATGTCAAACTTCGAGAAATTTAAAGTTACATTCAGCTCTAAAGAGAAGATAAACGCTATTGGGTTTTTCAGGAATGAGACAAGATTTTAGCAATTTTTGAATGAACAAAAACCTTTTTTTTTCCATAAGAATAAAGGCATCACAAATCACAAGCTGTGTGTTAAACAGTCTGCAATCAGTGCTAATTTACTGGCAGTTTGACCTGTCTACAAATAATAAAAGTATCTTCGAAAAGGAAGTATTTTTGTTTTTACCAACGCTTCAGAAATCTCAAATTAAATTTGAACCTGTTAAACCTCGGCCCTCTTTTAGAGAGATCCGCTTGAAAATGATGTGGCAAAATTTCTTTATTATGCTTTAGGACCTGAATGGTTCATTTGATTCGTTCTGGCTTAAAAATACAGGTAAAACTCGAAATCTAGACTGATGTTACAGAGTTGGAATAAATGAATATGGCACACAGCAGAAAACATAGAAAAATGAACATTTAGAGGTAAAAAAATAACTTTGCAATCTAAAACTTCTAGCAAACTGCAGTACAGGTTCTTGGCCTTTAAATCAAAATTCATCCAAAACAGCATTATTTCGTAAAAGTCTTTTAAAATTAGCAATTTTTGCACAATTTGAATGTCAGGTTCCTTTTTCTACATTTATATCTCAGCTTAGTCACTCCATATAATAATTGTTTTTGAAACAACATAAGAGTCAAAGTGCAGGGAAAAAATATGGGCACAAAGTGTTCATCGAACTGTCAGAGCAAATAGAATTCAGGGCATTTACAAAAGTCGCGCAGCCAACCAACATTAATCACCGATCACAGCCAGGGACATGTTTTTAAGGTTTTTTAAGTGAAAAAAAAAAAGCTTTTATAAAAGTAAAAAAAGGAAATGCATTTAGTGTAAAGTGAGGTAATGTTTTCTACACCGTTTAAAAGAGGAAAAAACCTGAAAACAGCCAGAAATCATATTGGATTAAAGGGGACAAGTAGAAATATTTATCTTAACATGGATTATGACCATTAAACAAAATTAAGACTAAGTATAGGTTTTTGGTGTCATGAAATAAGTTTTATTTTTTTTCTTCTTCCTCTGTGATACTGATAGCATTGAAAAAACACAGTTTGGGCTTTGATTTGAACGTTTTAAGTGAGGGTAGGACTGTGTTGCACTGACGTTGCTGTGTGTTTTTCTGGATATGTGTCTTTAGCATCTAGTTTCGGGGTTTTTTCCACCTAACTGCTTAGTGTTGGAATTGGGTCTTGTTGAGGCGGAAAATGTTTGTCTCTTCCCGTTGCAAGGATACAAAATATGCATTTATTGGCAAAAAATGGCACAATTTTCATATCACGGTATTTAAAAAAAAACATATCAGTATTACGGTATTTAACACCATTTTCTTCCATACAAGAACGTTCATATCCACATTATCTTATGAGAATGAAGAATATAAAAATGTGCTTTAAATAGCCCATTTTACTGCCATATGGACTGCACCATGTGTTTGAATGATATGAAAATAATTAAATTGATTATGATTCTAGTAGACATTCTTGATGTTCTAAGGCTGAATGTATAATTTTTTTAAAACCTCACGTTGGCGCAAGCCACAAATTGCATCTTCTAATTGCTTTGCATGTAGTTTTGAAGAATCCCGCAAGGGGGCAGACTATAGACTCAGACCGGATTTTGCCAAAGAAGAAGTAAAATAAACATGGCGACCGTAGATGATTATTAGCTGGTTAATATTCAGATAACAAAAAAAGACAGCAGAAGTATCGTAGATGGTATGTAAACATATTTACAGCTGTTTTTGATGTCTTTCCTATTGGTTTTGCCACCGTTGACCGCGTTTACCTACAGATGTTCAAATAGCGCGCAACACTTCCCCCTACTGGTTACCCTCAATAGCGTTTGTAAAAGGTATGCCATTCGGTTCTCGTCTGACCTTTTAAAGCCGATAAACTTTTTAAACTATAGACGAGGCTCCTCTTTTTTGGAATTACTTCATCAGAATTGTATGCTTCGCTCCTGCCAGTACATGTACTTACTTCTACACAGTGTAGAAAATAACGTTTTTAATTGAGTGTAGCAGTTAAATCGGTCTTTTCCCTCATTCAACGTTACGGAAGTTGTCTTAGCTATTCACCGGTATAGGGGTATATTAAAAATTAATATCATAAAGAAAATAAGCACCGGTTTTCGGTATGAACCAGTATACCGCCCAGGCCTAATATTGGTTAACGTATACCGAGTGTTTGGATTAAATTTGTTGGGAAGTGCTCTTTACCCAATTACACATGTTAAAGAATCTATTCAGAGTAGGATTAATGAAGAGCTCCAAAAATAACCCTTATTTTGGGACCAGACAATACAGTTGCTGTCATCATGGCGGAAAATTTCCCACGGTTTTCAGTAACCCATATTGGCTACCTGTGTAAAGAACATATTCAATATCCAGCATCAACTATGACAGGGCTGTCAATGGAAGGAAGTAGAGGAGGTTTCTTTGCTGAGGAAAAACGGTAAAATACTTCACTGTACCAGCAGAAATAATTACTTAGCGCTTTATATTCGGCCTACTAAGTTTGATGACAGAAAAAAAATTACAAATACATTTTACTGACACATTCTTATCCGTCAACGTGACAGAAGGATGGAACTGAGCTGATAACTAAAAATATGTAGCAACTAGCCGTGCTCCTGGCTCTTTATACTGCATTATTGGCTTCTCTGTATATAAATGTAAATCAATGTGGAGTCTTAGAGATAATATCTAAGGAGAGGGCCCTGACCCTGCATTTCATATCCACTAAGGAAGAACGTGTCCAGCATACAGCTACCTGTCGCCTAACCTGCTGGAAGTAACTGAATGGGGAGGCGGTGAGTACCAAAAAGGCAAGGGTTATAAGAGAAATATCCAGCTGATAAGCAGGAAGAATATTGAGTATGGAAGGTGACAGCATTGAGGGCAAAAGCAAAATGAGTTCCATCAACATATACAGTAGAAACTATTGATTTCTCTATTGAGTTAGGACCAGAAGGACAAAGTAGGATAAGGCCATCTATTTGCTACTAAGCCGGCTGAGCTTCCAATAACGATGCATCCACAGCCAAAAACATAATTACACACATGCCCTAACCCACAAAGCATTCCAGTTGTCATACCAATAGTACCACTCCTTTCTCTTCCCTCCTCGTGGTTCTCTTCAGCTTGCCTCGCTGTGTCTTTGTTAAGCTTTCACACACATCAAACAAAAGCACGAGCCGACCGAAATGACAATGAACCTCTTTCGCTTTTGTCAATCGACCTGTTGACACAAGATCGAAACACAATCAGTCTGAATCTGGGGGAGCTCTGAAAAAATTTATGGGAATCCCGGTAAGCTAAAGTGACAATCTGGCCAGAACAAGTCCTCTCCCAATCCTTCCTTTTATTCACTCTAAAGCTTGTCATAATGTCTTGAGATTCCTTGAAATACACTCAAGGCAGGCCAGTCGGACCTACGGGGAGTGCCAGGGATGAAGAGAAATAAAGAGAGGACCTGTAGATCCAACAGTTAAGACAGATTTGGGAAATGCTTGGAGAATTTTGAAAAAGCAATCTGACAAAGTGGAGTGTTTTGCGGTATTGAGTCTTCAATTTTTTGGGCTTAACCCAAGCTAAACCAGACAGATGTGTAATTTTCTTTTTTATTAATACTTAGTTAATCTCTGACATTAACTACTGTATTTTCTGAACTATAAAGCTCACCTGATTATAAGCACAAGCGTTTATTTTTGGGAAATCTGCACCCGATTAAAAGCCGCAGTTGTTTTTAACGTTCAATAACCATATGTAAGCGTTCGTAGAGTGATTAGCGTTTGTGGAAACTTCGATTTCATTAACATTGGGTGGAAAAAACCTCAGTCGTCCTCTCTCTGTGTGTGTTCAGCCAATCTTCAAGAAAGGATTCAAGTTCAGACCATCTGCTTTTATTCCTTCTGAAAGCTTTTTTTTCTTCTTTTTGCTGTGAGGGAGTTTTTCCACGCTGAAAACTCTCGTAATGTCTGTCTGGTCAACTTTGGTTTCATTATTCGCGCAAACTTCCTCCTCTCCATCTTCCGGCCTCTTAAAGGCACGGTATCCCTTAAAGGTGAGGGATGTAACTTGTACAATCCATAGATCAAGAAGGCCCTCTAGTGGTCGTTAGCTATAAAAATCCATAAATAAACCACACCAGATTATTGACCGCACGGTTCAAAACATGAGATACAAATAGCGGCTTATTGTCCAGAAAATAGGGTAGAAATTTTTGTCAAATAAACTGTATCTATTCTCACTTTTTGGACCGTTTTCTCAATATATATAAAAGTGTAAAAAAAAAAAAAAAAAAGAGTAGAATAGCAGATCAACAATTTCCAAAATACAACCAATTTTGTACCAAAAAGTGATTAAAGCGACAGGCAGTAAACACAGGCTTGTGGGAGTGAAGCAGACTGAGTTAAAGCAGAATATTTACAATCACAATGCACCGTCTCTTCATCAGTCCAATGCACTCATCGGCCGCTTTATTCTTCTTATGCTACAACTGTGTTGTTGTAGATTCCAATCGCATTATCGGAGTGTGTTGGTCCGATTTGTGAATACATTAGTTCTGATTAACCGAACTCTGCAACAGAACCTCTGATTGGGGGCCAGACTGATTAGGCACCACATGACAGGACCCTTTAAAATGTCCTACATTTTGTTACTTCAGTTATGTTCTCCTTGTTGAATCTATCTCAGGAAGACTTAGCAGAGACGGAAGGGAAAACAGGTCATACCTGGTACTTGCTGGGTATACTAAAGATGCTGGTGAGTGAATATTGATGTCTGTAGTTGTAAAGAGATTTTTTTTTCTCATCAGTACAGTAATAATCTCATTCATCGAATCAACTTGAACACCTTTATAAGCTGAGGCTACATTAAGACACGTCAGCTTTTCACCATTAAAGCTCCACAGATCAATGTTTCTCTTTATCAAGTATGTTTTCAATAATTAGAATTAAATTAGTTTTCAGTAACAGTTTCAGTTCACAACTTTAGTTTCAAGGGCATCAACGTGACAGTTCTTTTCTGAGATATTGTATGCCTAGCAACTACGGTATAATGGTACATATATGTAATTCACAGAATGCACATTACGTTCTATACTGGAAAATATGAATATATAAATTCATATTTTTCAGTATAGAACATTCTGGATGGATGTTCACCTGGATATTTACTGGATACGCGATCGATGATTGGAGGCTGCTTCAATGAGATCTGGGATTTATAATAGATCCTGACAGGCTCATTTTCTAGTGACCAGGTGAGAAAAAATGTAGGCTGGGTCTAGAGCTTGATATGAAAACGATTGGGGCGACCGTGGCTCAGTAGGTGGGACTTCGTCTGGTAATCGGAAAGTTGCTGGTTCGGCCACAGCTCCGAATGTCTCGGTCGTTGTATCCTTGGGCACTTCACCCGTTGCCTACTGGTGGTGGTGGTCAGAGGGCCTGGTGGCGCCAGTATCCGCCAGCCTCGCTTCTGTCAAAGGGCAGCTGTGGCTACAACGTCGTTTGTCATCCCCAGTGTATTTAAACTTTTTTCTAAGACGTTTACTGCAAGTACAGTTTATCTTTAAATGCCATTACACAAGAACTCTCACCTTCTTCCCTGACCATGCCAAAAATTAACCAAACGGCATATAGTTTGAAACCAAAATGCGTACCGAACTGGGATTTGTGGTGAACGATTATCGCCCTGCAAGAAACACTTCTGAAATCATATGTAATCCAGGGATATTTATTTTTAACCTAAAGCATTTTACCCCCCCAAGAGAATCAAATTAATTAACACGTGTATGTTACAAACCTTTGGCCTGACTCTGAACACAGTAAGATCATTTGTTGCCGTTTTAGAGCTGAAAATCAAAGCTTTTAATTCTATAATTGGAGTCTTTTAAACTCAGCCACTGAGGAAGACCTCAGCTAACAAAACCTGAGCAGGAAGACTTATTAGTCTGTTCCTGTTTTATTTCCATTCTGGCAATTTAAAGTTTCAGGTCTCAGTCAAAACATTGCTCAAACAATTAAAGATTACTAATGACAGAAAAGTTTAAAACCCAGTTTAAGTAAGTTGTAAACTGGCCACAAACCACTGATTGGTGCATCGCTGGGGAACATGAATGATTTAACGGATAGAAGCCTAGAACTGATCTTCCAAGGTTGTCTATGTTAGGTTAAAATGATGACTAAAGAAATAAAGCACCACTTAAAAATAGTCATGTGAAAGTGACCATTTTGGCTGTGAAGATGATAAAAAAAATACCTAAATAGCTCTACAGCAAAGTAAAGGTGGCGAGATATTAGATGTGGACAAAGATGCATAACTGTACAGCCCTGATGTTCAGCTTTATATCCATCTATCCCATCTTTTTTAGTCCTCTTGTCATCTCCAATCCTCTTTTACTTCCTTTTATTTATGGTAAAGTTTTACTCTTACAGAATACTTCACCCCATAGTGTATCCTCTTTCTTTCCAGCTCTCTTTTGTCTCTTACCTGAGTTTTTTCCTTTCCGTCTGTCTCTCTGGAGGTCCATCTCTGCAACTCACTGTCTTGGCTACACGCAAACACACACGGCTCAAGACGTTTAAAAATTCAGTCCACGGTCCAGCACTTTTAAGGCACAAAGAGGCAATGCAAGGGATTGGGCTAAAAGCGCCCACTTTGATAGGAAAAGCTATATGAATGGCTCTGAGTAACGCAGATGAGGCCACTTTTGTGCTCCACACATCCTTGAGCACAGAAATGCTGATGCGCACACAGGCACTGGGAGACAAAAAAGGTTCACACAAGCAAGCATATTAAATTAGAGCTAAGATCAAACCCAAAAAGCTCTTGAACGTCTAATGGACAACAATGTAACAGACAGAATATGCAGCAACCTACGAATAGTGCCAGTAGATTTCATCTGGACATAAAATATCTGTTGACCTAATAATAGCTTAAACTTTTACCAGTTTTGAAATTATACTGCTAAACATAGTGGTGTAGTTGGCATTTCTTTTCTTTGCAAATACAAATCAGCATCCATATCAAAATCTTTACATATAATTGCAATACAATTATTGCATTTAGGTTATTTTAGGTGGAAGATAATGGCCCAAATCCTCCTTAGGAGGAAAACATCTTCATTTAAAGTTCTGGGGTCTCATTTATAAAACTTTGCGTAGAATCTTCACTATAACCGTGCTGAAGCTCAGCAACTATTTTTTAATTGTGCTTAGTAAGTTACCGATCCATCAAACTTGGAGTACGCACAGCTGTACCCACTTTCTGCTTTATAAATCAGTCTCAACCTAGGAATGTGCTCAGCTGTTTTTGGATCATATCCCGCCTCCGACGCACCCACTTTCTGCCATAAATGGTCAATGCAAAGTGTCTTGTGAATATTCTGCATCAAGTTAAGCCGGCTAATACGAGGCATTTCACACAAAACTATGGCAACCAAGAAACTAAGAAAGCAAATCCACACGCATGGAAAACCGTTTCATTTCAATCATTATCTACATAGCGCTTTACTCAACCAAGGGCGACCAAAGTGCTTCAAATCAAAATAAAAAAATATAGTTGTATAAAGAAAGTGTGCAATAAGACAAGACTAAAAAGATTAAAAACAAAAGCAGCAGCACAAGCGATGAAACAAATAACACCAAGTATAAAGTTTCACTTATATGATTACTTTTTGCATCAACAATAAGACTGGAATAAAAGCAAATTAAAACAAAGCTACAGTACACCAGAACGTGATCATGCACCAATATGTGCAACTGCTATATAATCTGAATCTGTGTCCTGAAAGTGCACAACCAAGAACCCTAGTGTGCCTAAAAGTGTGTTTTTTTCCAGGCAATTTTCTTTTCTAGTTTCAAGTTTCTAAGAAATATGAAAAGTAGAACCAACGATTCCGATGAAGACCAAGGAACAAATCTGAAAGTTCACGGAGAAAACTACAGATATTTAAAACAGATTATGTAACAGCAGATGACAAAACATTTTTTGACCATGTCAGTGAAAAGAACAGATGAAAACTCTAGCTAAACCTCTGCTGTAAATGTACCAAACATAGCAGCACACCTAAACAGACAAGGCGCAGAACAGCAAAAATCTAAGAAACCTAAAAGCCGTATGTGAACTGCGTGAGCAGCAGAGATCCACAGTTCTGGTAGAAAAGTCGACTGAGGGGACAACGTTTAGAGATGCACTTCACAAATCTGACATTGTAGCTAAACAGAGGAAAATCCTGAAATTAAACCTCTTCAGAATTCAGACAGATGTTGAAGTTTACCTTAAAGGAGGATAATAACCATATAAACTCTGAGTAGAGCTGCACATTTAATAGGATTCTGATCGTGATCACAGTTTTGGTGGCCACAATTAAATGAACCTGATCGTCCACGATATTTACATTCAAAATGCGAGCTTCACTGTGTGCCTCTTCATCATACACTGCCTCAACCAATAGTCTGCCAACCACCAGGGGGCAAACACATGGCTAAAGCTTCATTAAGCTGACCAAATAAAAACCACACTTACACAACTCAGGAGTATTTGAGCTATGTAGTAGATCCAAATCTCCATTATGGGTCTGACTAGTAAGCAGAAAGTTCCCGAAAGTGTATTACCGCCACAGTAAGTAGCCGGTGGATGCTACGCTATCCCACAATGTAGCGGACGCCCCAAAATCATAGAAGAAGGACCTAGGTAAAAATGGCTACAGACAAACTTTCAACCATTGACTACGCCGAAGTTTCGGCAGATAAATGTACATGTAGCGATGTTACTGATTACTGTAATTTTTTTGGGACTAATTTAAACATTTTGTTGTAATGTCATACCAGACAGAATAATGGCTAGAGGATGGCGTGACCACAGTCAAACGTAACGTAAAAATCTGGGTCAACAGAACAGTCATATGGGTTAAAGGACATGCAAAATGTTGGAGCAGTATGCCTATTATGCGATCATTTGCTATGCAGTATTACATTAACAGGTAAGTAATATTTGCTACGTAGCATATAGTAAATACTAAGGATTTGGATGCAGGGAATGTCAAAGGCCTTTTCTGTATAAGCTGTAGTTGTTTCCGTTAAATTGCACTTTGAGATTGCACTCTGCAATAACATATTTATCTTGTACTTTTAAATATATATATAAGTATTGGAGTTTCATTTTTCACAAAAAATGTTGCAACATTGTACGTTTATAATTGGTGCAATAAAAATAGATATTTTACAGGACTGGATGAATGATGGTGACTAATAATTGTGATTACAATATTGATCAAACTAATAGTGATTATTATTTTGGTCATAATCATGCAGCCCTAAGCTCCAATGGAAAGACTTAGATAGTTTAGGTCAAGTGTTCCATCTAAAGGTTACAGGACAGTCGCATTGAGGACTGAATTTTACCCTGCTCACAGACACTCTTCACCACATTTGACATTCATTTCAGCCTCTAGATGTGCAAAGCTGGTATACACATACCCCAACAGTTGATTAAACATACTATTACAATAAAAATATATAATTTATCATAGATGTATTTGACCATTA
The DNA here is from genome assembly GCA_028564705.1 of Apricaphanius iberus. NCBI lineage: Eukaryota > Metazoa > Chordata > Actinopteri > Cyprinodontiformes > Aphaniidae > Apricaphanius > Apricaphanius iberus. The sequence continues at coordinate 1,646,399 of JAPXFQ010002439.1, read as the reverse complement.
ATACCTAATTTGATAAATTACACAAGAATAACTGAAATTGCATCACTTATGTCATTTGAAGTTAGATTTACTGTACAAAATGTAATCAATAAAACCAAAGATCGTAGACTAGTTTAAATTTCTTTGCATAGGGCTCTGTACTGTAAGAAAAGGGGGGGGGGGGGGGGGTCAAAATTAAGAATCGAATAATGACCCTAAAATCGACACCCCTAATCATAGTGCATTTTAAATAATAGGGAAGTTCTTTAGCAGGAACTTGGAACAGATTTTGCACTATTCCACGCAATAATCAAACCAAAACCTTTTGTAACACATGGACAAATTGTAATAGTATCACAGTAAGAATGAAGTCAGTCATAGAAAAAAAAAATATTCATGATGCAGAAAATAGATGTTGTATCAATATGTTCTGTTCTCCCCAGAAAACACCCAAGCAGGAAATATGCTGTACAACATCCTTTCAGAAACGTTAGCCAAAATCTTTGCTTTAATCTACGCTGAAATACTTTTAACTACCCAGCCGAACAGTCAACCTTTCAACTACCCCTCTGTTTCCTCTGTTGGCGCTACCCTCAGTGGGTGGTGAGCTTTTCTTGGTGACAGTCATGTCTGGCTATTTAGAAACGAGTCCCAGCTGCCAGAGGGTACTCCATCTGTTGGGGTGTAAATATCCAAAGCTTGGCTTTGTATTCTAAATGATAACTAATCCGTGCAAGCAAGATCAACGTTAGCATGTTTGAGATCTGATCTCCAATATTTCAGCAAAGAAATTATTTCTGGTGGCTTAGGAAAATGTGTTTCCTCTTACAACTACTTGTTTATTTCAGGTTTTAATTTAACTGACAACTTTATAGTTTGTAAAGAGCAGTGAAGGCCTTTAAGGGTAGAAGAAGAAAAGAATAAGACTTTTCGACTTCAATTTACCATTAAAGATAAGTCACTAAGACTAATCCCAAGACGGATCCCAAGAGGGGGTAAAGAAACAACCAGGCTAATAAATAGCAATTGCTTGTCAACATGGAACATTGTGCCAATTAAGGTGGGAAAGCCTGAGATGGACTGGCAACTTGTCCAGGGTGTAACCCTGCCTCTCGACTGTTGACGGCTGGACATAAGCACCAATCCCCCTACGACCCTTTGAGGATACGCTGTTTAGAAAATGAAAGAATGGATGGATGGAATAATGGTAGTTTGTAGGGGAGAAAATAACAATAAGTAATGTACACCAAGTGCACCCAAAAGCAATGCTTGTTAACGATAATACCAAAAGTCTGTATGCATACTTTTGAATATACAGACTGAATGTTCTGAATGAGAGGCTGAGGCCTACAGAATGTGAGCGGTGCTGAGTACAGGTCAAGAAAAAAGTTTTACCAGATCACAAGCAGTTTGATGTAAAAACTGGTAAGAAATATCCGGACCATTTCCCAACTACTGAGCTCACAATGCCACTTCTGTCCACAAAGTCATTGCCGTCTTCTCTTCTGTGGTCAGTGTCAACAATTTGATCATCTTTATCATCTTCCCTGTTGACCATTTTCCTTCAAAATTCTTCACCAGGCTTACACTCTTGACATGGTGCTTTTGTTTTACCTACCAGCAGGAGGCCTCCTGCCTTTCAGTACCTAATCTTTTTGGGGGGGAATTGATTGGGCAGGTAGCTTGACAACAAGGATGCGTAATGCTTGAAACACACCACGTGATTACAGTCATCAAAATTCCATTAGTTACCCAGACGTACATTCCTATTTTTCTATACGACCTTGTCGATTCAGAGTTCGCGTTTACTGAAGGAATACAGCTGTTTTCCACTTGAACACATGCAGAATGTTTATTTGTGAAGTAGGGCTACCACGATTAATCGATTAATCGTCACGACAATGTCGACGAGTAACATTGTCGACAAAAAATTCAGTAATCGACATTATCGTTTATTTTATAAAGCTCGGTTTTTCTGTTAAAACATTCGCTGTCCCTTTATTTTAAGTAGAAGCTGCGTTCAGCAGTACAGCAGTGTTGTTTGAGCTTCTTAAAGGGAAGCCCTCTGTGGCTGATGACAAACACGGACGGTAGCCTCTGTTAGCTAATTAGCTTGTTAGCTGCTAACATTAGCATCAATAGTAGAGCGATTTTCTCTTTCCCCCGACATGTCGGCTTTTTACCTTCTCTCCTAGATATCCAGGGGTATTACTAGATTGACGGAAATGTCCAGATTCTCTCATATGACATCCTCTACGGCCCGAGCTGCTGCTTAGAGGCTGGTTCTGATCCGTTTATAGACAGAACAGCTGCTGCTTACAGGCTGGTTCTGATCTGTTTATTCACAGAGCTGCTGCAGCAGCTGATGGGACATCAAGGTGCAGGTGTCGCAACAAAAAACTGCTGCTTATTCTTATTACTGCAATAAAATACTTCTTTTGTCATAACGTAGTGGCATTGCTCCTGCTATAACAAGTATTTCACACGTGATCCGATTAGTTGACTATTCTGCAAAATAATTAGTTATTAGTCGACTATCAAAATAACCGTTTGTGGCCGCCCTGGTGTGAAGCTGTATTCCTGCGGTAAACAAGAGTCCCAAACAGACAGGAAAGTTCAGAAAAATACGACCATGCCATTACACCCCAATATCTCAATATGAGAAATTAAAGTAATACAAATGCATAATAAATAAAAAAGACCTTGTGAATAAATTAGGCTTATTCCCACACAAAAATTGGTAAAATCACACCTTCCCATCAGTTCCTTATGATTTTAAAAATTTGAATCCCCCCCATCACATGTCCTTCTTTTTTTAGTGATGTCTTCCTTTCTCAAAACACACAGAGATGGCTCGGGGGATTAACATGAGTGTGTAATGTCAAACATTCTTACAGGTTGGGGGTGGGGCGAGTGATTTATTGAGGGTCTCAACACAGCTGTAATAAGCGAGCAGTCAATACAATCTCCGCTTCTGCCATCACACGTGTGCACAAGCTACTGCTAAGCTATTCATGGCTCCATCCCTTTCCAACGCTGTATTCGCCTGACTAGACAGATGCACGCATGGAGACCTCCATCTATCCACTTGCCAGCGCTCTATTCAGCCAGCTGATCAGCCATCCAGCTACAAGAAGAGGATAAATCCAGGATATTTTTTGCATCTCTCTGCTTTCTGGTAGCTGCCCTTTTCAGCTCTTTTACAGACAAATATCTTCCGCTCACACAGTGTTGCATCACGTTATCTCTTTTTGTCTCAGACACTTTTAAAAGAGTACAACCCCATCAGCCACTGATTATAAATATGGAACCAAATACATTGAAATAAAATGGAATGTCTGCCTAAAACACCAGAGCACAGAATACAAAACGTTAACAGATTTGTTTATGGAACTATATGGAGCGAAGATCAGCAGATTTATGAAGTAGTAGAGGACAAAGAAATCTTAAACAAAGTAAATGATTTTTTACTGGGTTGAATTCAGGGCCATCTTAAACTTAATGTTATTTTGCTTTATCAATTCCGGTAATTTTCCTGTTGGAACAACGGTTCTGACTACATGTCGTCCTTCTACCTGTTGATATGAGGTAAAGTTGAGGAAATAGCACATCATGATGCTACCACCACCATACGTAACAGTTCGAACAGTTTTCTTAGATATAAAAAGCCTGTTCTCCTTCAAGCAAACTTTTTATGCTATCTGTACAGGCTTCTATCAGCTTGTCAATAGTGTGAGCTGCAACCTTTATCTGTCCTTGAAGGTTTTAAGTTTGGAGGGGGTGCTTTTAGGGATGTCTTGATTAAGGAAGTCCCGATCAGCATTTTAGGCCTCCATTCCGATCCCATATTTTAAGCTCAAATCCGATCCAATTTCGAATCCCGATTGTATATTTTGCCTTTAATATTGAAATATATATTTTAGCAAGTACAATACAGACCACAAGTTTGGACACACCTTCTCATTTAATGCGTTTTCTTTCTTCTCATGACTACATCGTAGATTCTCAATTAAGGGCATCAAAACTATCAATGAACACATAATGTATGGAATTACTGTATGTACTTAAACAAAAAGGGTGAAATAACTGAATACATGTGTTATATTTTAGATTCCTCAAAGTAGCCACCCTTTGCTCTGATTACTGCTTTGCATTCTCTTGAGCTTCCAGAGGTAGTCACCAGAAATGGTTTTCCAACAGTCTTGAAGGAGTTCCCAGAGATGCTTAGTACTTGTTGTCACTTTTGCTTTCACTCTGCGGTTAAGCTCACCCCAAATCATCTCCATTGGGTTCAGGTCCGGTGACTTTGGTGGCCAGGTCATTTCACACCGTTTTTGTAAAAGTACTACATAATTCCATATGTGTTCATTCATAGTTTTGATGCCTTCAATGAGAATCTACAATGTAAATAGTCAAGAAAATAAAGAAAACACACTGAATGAGAAGGTGTGCCCAAACTTTAGTTCTGTACTGTAACCTAAAATACAGTTTTAAAAGATTAATTTGAGATTTTGTACACCTCAAACATGTTTGGTTCTTCTTCTTTGAATGAATTTTCGGCATACGCTATACGCTGGTGTGCACAATGCTGCACTCCCCTGTCATGGGATCACATTCACTCTGTATTTACTTTAAGTAAATACCACAGTGGCGGGGGAATTTAATAACTCCATCAATTTATGGAGATGATGAACCAAATAAAAATGACGACATAAAAGACATGCTTGGTTTGTACCGCTACGGAGGTTTCAGTTATTGTCAAACATAAACAGGAGGGACTTCCATAAAAATCGATCCGATCTCGAGATTAGGACATTCCAAGTTATGATGTCAAACTTTCTCAACGTGTGTTTTTGTGTATGTATATATATATATATATATATATATATATATATATATATATATAGACACACTACCGTTCAAAAGTTTGGGGTCACCCAAACAATTTTGTGTTTTCCATGAAAAGTCACACTTATTCACCACCATACGTTGTGAAATGAATAAAAAATAGAGTCAAGACATTGACAAGGTTAGAAATAATGATTTTTATTTGAAATAAGATTGTTTTTACATCAAACTTTGCTTTCATCAAAGAATCCTCCATTTGCAGCAATTACAGCATTGCAGACCTTTGGCATTCTAGCTGTTAATTTGTTGAGGTAATCTGGAGAAATTGCACCCCACGCTTCTAGAAGCAGCTCCCACAATTTGGATTGGTTGGATGGGCACTTCTTGCGTACCATACGGTCAAGCTGCTCCCACAACAGCTCAACGGGGTTCAAATCTGGTGACTGCGCTGGCCACTCCATTACCGATAGAATACCAGCTGCCTGCTTCTTCTCTAAATAGTTCTTGCACAATTTCGAGGTGTGTTTTGGGTCATTGTCCTGTTGTAGGATGAAATTGGCTCCAATCAAGCGCTGTCCACTGGGTATGGCATGGCGTTGCAAAATGGAGTGATAGCCTTCCTTATTCAGAATCCCTTTTACCCTGTACAAATCTCCCACCTTACCAGCACCAAAGTAACCCCAGACCATCACATTACCTCCACCATGCTTAACAGATGGCGTCAGGCATTCTTCCAGCATCTTTTCAGTTGTTCTGCGTCTCACAAACGTTCTTCTTTGTGATCCAAACACCTCAAACTTGGATTCATCCGTCCACAGCACTTTTTTCCAGTCTTCCTCTGTCCAATGTCTGTGTTCTTTTGCCCATCTTAATCTTTTTCTTTTATTGGCCAGTCTCAGATATGGCTTTTTCTTTGCCACTCTGCCCTGAAGCCCAGAATCCCGCAGCCGCCTCTTCACTGTAGATGTTGACACTGGTGTTTTGCGGGTACTATTTAATGAAGATGCCAGTTGGGGACCTGTGAGGCGTCTGTTTCTCAAACTAGAGACTCTAATGTACTTATCTTCTTGCTCAGTTGTGCAACGCGGCCTCCCACTTCTTTTTCTACTCTGGTTAGAGCCTGTTTGTGCTGTCCTCTGAAGGGAGTAGTACACACCGTTGTAGGAAATCTTCAATTTCTTAGCAATTTCTCGCATGGAATAGCCTTCATTTCTAAGAACAAGAATAGACTGTCGAGTTTCAGATGAAAGTTCTCTTTTTCTGGCCATTTTGAGCGTTTAATTGACCCCACAAATGTGATGCTCCAGAAACTCAATCTGCTCAAAGGAAGGTCAGTTTTGTAGCTTCTGTACCGAGCTAAACTGTTTTCAGATGTGTGAACATGATTGCACAAGGGTTTTCTAATCATCAATTAGCCTTCTGAGCCAATGAGCAAACACATTGTACCATTAGAACACTGGAGTGATAGTTGCTGGAAATGGGCCTCTATACACCTATGTAGATATTGCACCAAAAACCAGACATTTGCAGCTAGAATAGTCATTTACCACATTAGCAATGTATAGCGTGTGTTTCTTTAAAGTTAAGACTAGTTTAAAGTTATCTTCATTGAAAAGTACAGTGCTTTTCCTTCAAAAATAAGGACATTTCAATGTGACCCCAAACTTTTGAACGGTAGTGTATATATATATATTCCTTTTTTAAGGAGGTCACGATTTGGTTCTCGATTTTTTTTTTTCCTTTTACAGTACAGAGCCCTATGTCATTTTTAGACTAGTCTATGATCATCGGTTTTATTCATTAAATTTTAGACAAATCTTATTTCAAAAGGCAAAATTGATGCAATTTGTGTAATTTATCAAATTAAGCATTAATGTTCAAATTGAAATATTTATTAACAAAAAAAGTCTAACAGTCTTGTTTAAATAACAAAAGATTACTAACGGAGGCTGTGATGGACTGGTAACCTGTTCAGGGTGTACCCCGCCTCTAAACCGTTGACAGCTGGAGATAGGCACCAGCCCCCCCACGAACCCTTGGGGAATAAGCAGTTCAGAAAATGGATGGACAGTAACGGAGGGTGGCTGCCATCTAGTGACTCTTTATAGTTACTGCAGAACGACCGACACAATGCTGCAGATATCTCATTGGACAGAGCAAAATGCAGCTAACAGTGGTCTTCTTGTTTACAATGAGAATGTGGACTTACCTTGCTGCAAACTCTACATTTCCTCACTGATGATTTGAGAGTAGGAGCGGCTTTAGTTCTGCTCCCGCTGCTTCATCCATCCTAGCCGTGGTCGAGCTGTAGCTTAGCTATTAGCTACTTGCTAGCATCAGCTAATGTGCTCCGTAGATCTGTGCTCTGATCACGGATGTGATACAGGCTGTTAATAATGTTACCGGGTGTTTTTGTGAGTTATACAAGAATTTATGAGAGTTACTTGTTAGGGAAAATGTAATGAGTGGTTCTTTGTTATAGGGAAATCTGAGTAAATAGACGGTTGTCTGCCAACTGTTGCTATGGAGTACCCGAGTGGGACGCACCAAGTGTAAACATGTGCAAGGTCGTAACGTAATTTCGATCGATTTCGATACAAAATCGAGATCATGACAACAAGTTGGTTTACAAAGTTTTTGTAAACCAACCTGACAAACCGACTGTCAGGTTAATTGATCACTGTAAATTGTCCTTAGGTGTGAGTGTGTGCATGGTTGTTTGTCCTGTTTGTCCTGCCCTGTGATGGACTGGCGACCTGTCCAGGGTGTACCCCGCCTCTCGCCCGTTGACAGCTGGAGATAGGCACCAGCACCTCCGCGACCCATAAAGGATTAAGCGGGTAAGAAAATGGATGGATGGATGGATTTGAATTCTTCTAAACACTAGAATTTCATCTGGAATTTAAAGAGTCTTGCACATGAGAAAATGCATCCACATTTTCCAAGTGGCATGAGGACAGCCGGCTTCCTCAGAAGGAGTTTTCCTGCATGACAAAATGTTTCACGTCCCTTTCCATTTAACCCTGGATCCTAAGTTTGCCTAAACGTTGCGGACACAACCAGCTATTGTCTTCCTGATATTGGAGCGCAACACATCTTTAGAAAATGTACAGTTTGAGACCAATTAATGTTTCAGTTGCTATAAATAGAAACAGCATGAAGACAGCTGGAGCCATACTGTTGAAAATCCAAGGAAAATAGTCTGGATAAACAGACTGGCTGCAATGGAGCACACATTATGATTGATTAGTTGTGAAAACAAAGTAACATAAGTCAAGAAACGATATAATAGACTTCTGTTTAAAAAGACCCATCAGATTTCGTCCACAATCCTACATTTACTATAACCTTATTACTAGTAGTGGGTGATGGAAGCAGTATAAGGTAGAAATGTTATCAATTTAGCCCGTGGTAGAGATTTTGACTGGCCTAGCGTGATGATGCATGATGATGTCATCAAGCTGTGCCTATGTACTGTATTTTGTAGCAGGTACGCAAGGAGGATAAATACTGATGTTTAGTGTCTGTATTTAAACTAGATATTCTACGTTTAAAATGTCTTATTGTTTGTTCAACGAAAAATAAACCAGCTCAAGTATCTTTAGCTGAAATATGTGCAGCATTATTTTAGTGCGATATTCTTTTTATAAATAAGTAATAAAAGCGGAAATATATTTTCACTTTTTAAAATTTAGTTCAAGCAATTTCGAATTTTGGGTTTTATCAACATTTAGCTTGAACTTTATCTCAAATATCTTTATTTTTTGTCGCATCTTACAGAAAAATGTTTGTATTTTGATGCATTTTTCACAAAAAATGTCTAGCTGGCATTCTAAGTTGTTGCTCGGCTTGTATGTTAAAATGTTAAAAACAGTCATTTTGAGTTTTTTTATTTAAAAAAACAGGACTGATTTTATTCAGCATTGTCTGACAACAAGCCAGTGTATTTCTCTGGTTGTATTACTGAACAACCAAAAAATTCAAGATACTTTTATATATATCATTGTGAGCACACCATTCCCACTATGCAGCATGATGGTGGAAGCATCATGCTGTGGGGATGCCTGCCTTCAGCCTAAACAAGCTGGTCAAAGTCGATAAGATTGATTGATTGATTGATTGGCACAGCAATCCTGGAAGAAAACCTGCAACACTGACAGACTGAAGGGGTAGAGAGGAAATTTGCTCTCCCTGTTATCCAAATAATTATTGTTTTGGCTCCCATGAAGACCTTCGACTTGGTCCACAATCAAATGCCCGTGAAAGGAATGTAAACAAAGGATCCTCCCCCCCGTACAACGGCATCTACTGACACACACACTGACATGGATTCAGACACACACACTAACACACACACACCGTCTCGCTGTATTCTAGGGCTCTCTCCTGCACCAGGAAGCTGGATAACAGCGTGCCTCGATGGCAGCGCGTTAACCTGTGGACTGGAGCTCATACCCGCCCATCCCTCCTGATGTGTCATTGTTAATGTCTGAATATGTGCTTAAATGTTTAGGTGTGGTTTTTTTCTATTACCTGTTTTTTGACTCTTGACTAAGGATTAAAAACAAATGTGAACGCTCCCCCCCACCCCCGCGAACCCCCCCATGCATCTGATCTTATCTTTTCATACATGGGAGTGCATGCCCGACAGTGACCTGGATCTGTTTGTTGTGGAATGTAATGATCTTGGACAGGTTGTACTGTAAACTGTAAATTCATTGTATGTTTGGCATACTTGGCCATTAAAGCTGATTCTGATTCTGATCAGGGATATTCATGTGATAGAATGGCTTAGTCAAAGTCCAGACCTAAATCCAATTAACACTCCATGTCAAAACGTGAAAATTGAAATTCACAAATGCTGTTCATTTTAAATGTGCTTCAGCCAGTTTGAAAAAACAAAATGAAAAAAAATCAACCTCTACATGTGCAAACCTACGACAGACATTGACATAAAATAAAGTTACATAATGTAATTGCATTAAACAGTAGAAAAATAAATGAAAGTACGTTAAAAAAAGTTTAATGCAGCGCTTTCCAAGCTTTTTGTGGCTAGGGGAAAAATTAAAATCTTAATTCAATTTATTTAAAAAAACAAATATGTCAATTAAATAAGAGTTTCATTTTTATTTTATCTTTTACCGCTTAAACAAAAAATATTTTTTAATTAAATTTTATTGTTTCCTAATTTCTTTAGCAAGTAAAGAAGTAAAAAAGTTTTATCTGGTCAGCATATTTTTCTACCTGCTCTCTCTCTCACTTACAATAACACGTTTCAAAGGTTAACAAGTGTAATTCCCATCAACATTTATGTTTGCAAGCTAGTTCAAAGCCGTACAACCAGTTTCAAAAAAGTCACACCATGCAATAAAAGGATAAGAAATCCTGTAATTCACAAACAACAGCTTTGAAAGACCTCTAAAAAAATCTATTTCAATTTGACTTTAGGAAATTGAATAAAGTTAGAAAATAAAAGAGATTATAACTTGATGTAACGATTCTGCTGGAGGAAGTGATGTAATATTTGAAATATGCCTCACAGTTTGCCAAGAATTTTAAGACGTCTAATGCTTCTTGCCGACTACTGAGTGTTAATGTCCAGGCCACAGTTGCTGGTGACTTATTTTTTTTAAACATTTATCTTTGCTACATCACACCCGATTTGTCGCTTGACGACAGACCAGTATTTTACCTACATAGGGATTTCAGTGGAGGCCGCCACTGTCTAATTTACTGCTGCCATCGGATCACGATGGGGACGTAAATAAATAAATACCTTCAGCGCTGTCCGTTGGGTTTATGCGCTCCATGGTTGGAATTTAACTGCATTTACTCTGAACAAACACTGCCACAGAGGTGGCGCTGTTGAGAAATCTGTTTCTAATGACTTTTCAGAACCCCTTTTTTTCAAAAAGCACCTACCGACAAATCTAGTGATATTTCTGACCACCTTTATCCACTTTCTCTCAAACTTTGTCGGCAATATTCTCTGCAGATTAGAGACCCGACATGCTCTACAACCGGATTTACCTGCAGTGTATGCAGTTCAGCTGATTTCACCAAGAATCACACCGAGACACGACGCTGATTTCACCCAGTCACAAAAAATTTTGTCTATTTAAAATTAACTGAAGAGTTAAAAAGAAATCTGCAGGTATGTAAGATATATCTTTGTTTTATAAGCCACACACGGACATCGTTCTCCACTTTTCAGAAACTTGTTTGTAACTACGCTGCATCTGCACCGATTGCACACTTGCAATGCAAAACGTAGCTACTTATTTGTGTGCTTTTATAGTTGCAATGTAAAACGTAGCTTCGTAGTAGTTTGAATTTATGGTTTCAGTGCAAAAGTAGCTTCATTTCTCTCTACATTTGTAATTTTAATGCAAGACAGCTTCATTTTTCTGTGTTTTTATGGTTTCAATAAAAAACGTAGCTACATAGTGATTGATATTCATAAAAGGGTGCCAAGTAGGTTAAATATTACAAAGCCGAGACGTCTTGTAAAAGCCTCTGAATTCTCTCTGGTTCTTCAAAAAACCCACTTTCAGGGTCGGATCTCGGATCATTTCCGTATCGTCTTAAAATCTCCCGTGTTGCCATTATTCACCAATGTAATTTTTTCCCTAAATACAAAAATGCAATACACTGAAAACTTCTGTAAACTATCCGAGTCCGACTCCACGCGCATTCTGTGATAGTAGTCGGTTTAAGACATTCTGGAGGTGGAGTTTCACAAAGGCTAGGGATGTCAAGACGTCAAATATGGAAGTGATGAGAAGGCAAATTTCTTTAAGGTGAATTTTTACATATATGGGATTTTAAGAATGATTTAGGCAAACATTTTCATTTCAGTGTGTTAAAGAATGGTACTGTGTGCCCCCCCCATTTAAGAAAAATGGGGATGGATGTCAACATTTACATTAGATATATTCATATTGCAGGCATGGCCATCAGAAGTGGCGTCGTCTACATCTCCTCCTCTGATTGCTGATCATTTAAATTTAGTAGTTAATTTAAGTATAGGTTAGGTGTTTTATTTTCTGCTTTTATGATGTGCATGTGTGTCAGGTATATTGTATATATTGTCTTTGTGAACCCAAACATGCAGCGCCATCTTTCTCCTCATACGACTACTTCGAACGTCATTAACGTCGACGTCTCTTTCGCTTGTATTAAAATTCGGTTATTGATGATGTGACTCATGATAATTTTACTACGCTCGAAAAACCACCTAATCCAAGTGCCGTGTCTCCATCAGGCAAATTTATTTTTGCAACTTCAATTACTATTAAAACAATTTTTTGAGCCGCTACCTTAATTATATGGCTGTAATTCAACCCTAACACTTTGTGAGTAACAGTTTACCTTGAAAAAAACTGTATTAGCTCTTTCAGAACAAAGTCTAAAAAAAAATTCTCTCTTGACTTTAAATTCCTATTTGAGCAGCAAAAAAAAGTTAACTATGTGAAGCAATTAAGAATCATTATAAGAAGCGAATTTTTGGGTTCTCCGAGATCATTAGGAAACTGTAGTACTGTAATACTAACAGTTATGTTCTGGTTGCTGCAGCACTTTTCCTTCTGCCAACACTTAAGCTGTTTTTAAGAGTTGCTCACTCAGCCATGGTGGGTCCCTCAGGACAAGACAGGGGCAAATTAGGCAGTGAGAGGTAGACAGGATGGGGTGACAGAGCAAAAATCATGCACTGTTGTTTAACGAATGGCTGAATACTGATGCCATTTCCCCTTCAACAAGCTGCCACCAGCTCCCCGTCATCTCACCACACCCCCTCGCATGCTCCACGTTACCGGAAGCCAGCAGAGCATGATAAACCCAGCATGACGGGGAGGTTCTCTACCCAGCAGCATGCAGAAGCAGACTGGTCAGATCATTCCACAGACAAAAGGGCAGAAAAACTCTGCTTTACACTTACTAGACATGCAAAGAGAAAGGAAAAGCGAGGGCAGGAGTCAGAGAGAAAGGACAAATACAGAACAGGATGCAGGTTTCATCAGCATGCGAAGAAAAACCATGATGCAAGAGGAGTGGAACAGGGGCGGGAGGGGATTATGTCCGTCCTTGTCCAAAGTAGATAATGAGGTGAGTGGAGCTCAGATGACCCAGTGTGGCTAATCCGACTGTGCACCTGGTGCCTGGGAAGCGTCACACAGGAACAAAAAATAAATAAATAAAAAAACTACCAGCATCACACAATTTACTGTTACTAAACTGGCTGAGCAGCTCACATTACCAAGAGAACAGCAAGCAACTAATAAATTCAAGGGTCAGAAGGGGCTCTCTCTCTTTACCATACTGAAACGCAGAATCACACAACCATGTGAAAATGAAATGGTCCAGCATAGGGCTGGGCGATATATGGCCTCAAATCTACTTTGTGATATAATCTAAAATATGTGCAGTAACAAAATGTATTGTGGAATATTCTTTTTTTTTTTTACTTAGAATGTAAATGGCAAAATGACTGTCTCACTTTCCAGATGCAGTACATTGCAGCAAAACAACTCCAAAAAGGTTTAGAATGATATTTGAAGAACATTTACTGTGCAACATGCATTTAAAGATCTTAAATTTTCTTTTTCCAAAACAATGCAACACAAAAATTCTCACAACAGGAATGAAGATGAAGATATTTTACACGAAATATTATGAAAATGAAATTGCCTTCTTTTCTCATTAATTATTTATACATTTAATATTGCAAAAAAGAAACGTGCACTTATGTGAATTAAACATAATAGAAGTTCGACAGGTGACTTTTCTGTTAAACAAAAAATACGAATAATTTTGACTGAACATCGTCATGCTTGCGTACCTGGTACAGAGAATGTAGGCACAGCGTGATGATATTCTCAAAATACATAACCACGGTATGGCGGTACAGTGGAAATCTCTACCTTTGGCAAAATTTATATCATTTCTACCTCATACTTTTTATATTGGCCACTACTAGTTCCAACTACAACATAATGCAAAACAGCAAGTTACAAGAAGCGGAAACACAGCGCTTATCACACTGGCTAGGCTTATAAATAGCATCTCCTGTTAACACACATCGAGAGTTTGGCTGTACATGAGCTCGGAAGTGAAAAGACTGTTATCTTCTTTTCCTTTAATCACATGACACTTGATCAATCCCCCAACATCCTCCTAGATGTAATCACTGTAAAATGGATCTTACGTTTTTCAGTCCTGAGTAGACAGGCTAAATGCTATCACCTGAGGCTAGGCTGATGTGGTGGGGTGTTACTGAAGCCTCCATGGGTGTGTTTTACATTTACATGGCAAGCTCAGAGGAGAGGGACACAAACGGCAGGATGTGAGTGGGCTCTTTGTTTGCTGCTCACGTTTGGCTCACGGCCTCTGGGGTTACCGCTGGAGAGTCTCGACTGACCCGACCGCCAGGCGGTCGCACAAGTCACGATGAGTCGATGGATGCTCACAATGGTTAACAGAGGATTCGGTATATGTATCCTTAGCAACACACTTGAATGAAAGGCAGAGGCACAAGAGCTCCCCCCCCCCTTTTTTTTATAAATACATCTAGTGCAAGAGGGGAACGTGTGTGTGAAACAGCAACAAACCGGATCTACAATCTTCCAAACAAAAGTCAAAGCTCTGCAGTGATTTTTGGCACCCGGACGTGAGTACCCAATTAGCTGTGAGGTTGGATCTTTGAGGATAATCTGATCTGGGGAATTCAGAGGTCAAGTCAACACGTAAACCTGTCCGGTCGTTTCATGGTCAAGTTTTGGTGCTTTACGTCCCACCTGCTGGAGATTTTCACAACCGATACAAATCATTTAGGGCATTTAGGGTTTTATATCAGACAATATTCACATGGACTAACAGTGGATTAATGTAATAAGATGAAAAGAAACAACCAGCAGAAAGAAAGCGGGGTTATTTTTACATATAATATTAAAGGTAAAGCCAATGTGTGCTCGTAACTTCAACAATCAGTGGCGGTCCTAGACCATTTGGTGCCCTAGACATTTAAGTAAATTGCACATTTACTTAAATAATGATAGTATGACAATATAACGTGTGCAACAGAATAAAGCTGTTCAATAATAAATGTACAAAAAATAAACTTAACTTGAACAGTAGTGCAACATCTGAGAACAAAAAGTGCACACTAAAGAATCCAAACAAAAAAATTTACAATAAAACATTGTGTGCAAAATTATATACTGTAAAATGGGATTCACATAAACACATCATATACACAAAATATTTATGTCAAAGTACTGTTATAGATAGAGATGGCAAAAACTTAAAAAAAATAAGACCTTTTTTTTTCTTACCACATACTGGCGCCCCTCACTAGATGGCGCCCTAGGCAAGCGTCTATGTACGAAGAATAGCCTCTGGTTTCTCATCATTGATGAGATTAAAATTTGATTGGCCCTGAAAACATCTATCCGAATATGAAAATTGTTTACATCCACCACACGTTCGATCGAATTAAATCATTTTGACATGCGCAGAACTATCTGAAATACTGGAAACGGCCGGAAAAGAAGAATCAGCAGAATTCCATTGTAAACAAACATGGCTGCGTTAATTTAAAATGGAGCGGTTCGATATTCTCGTAGCGTGCTTTTGTTTTATTCTGGAAACAGTTTTACATTTCCAAGCCTAACAGTTTAAACTTTTTCAGTTTTGTTTCACGCCCCCCATGCTTTCATCTAGCTTCCGTCAACGTCACAGACATGCGCAGTAATGACCTACATGTGGAATAAGAGTTTACATGTGCAGCGATCGGATTAACTATATAACCTACCTGTCTCAATCGGAATTACATTTGGATCCGAATGAGTCAGAGTAATCCGAATGGCATGTTTACATGAAGCATTTTTTATTCCGATCAGGATTTTAAATACTTGTGTCCATGTAAACGTAGCTAATGTGAGTAACATCCTCTCTGCCTCCTAAATCTCATTACTTGATATGGTAACTATGGTAACGGGCCTGAACGGTGGAGCTCTTACCATATTTTAAAAAAAGACTCTTGCTAATGTCTGTTAAATGTTGCCATCTTTTTTTGGAAGTCGTCTCATCCTCTGTCTCTTCACAGGACGTTTTCATTTTAGCCAAGAGACTTCTCAGAAATTATTGTTTGTAATCCGGTGGGTTTATTTTTACCAGTGACCAATCACATGGCCAAGGCACGCATCTTGACATGCGTAAATAGTAAGGGTAAGCCGGTATGCCATACATCCCCGTTCGGTACAAACCTTGGCTTAATGTCACGGTTCGGTTCATTTTCGGTACAGTAAAATAGGGAAAACAGTTTTTCCTGTTGTTTAATCAGGTAATGCTTTAATTACAATTAAAATGCATTAAATTCTCCAATAAAATTGTCAGAAAGCACAAATGTAAAAAATAAACTAAGATTTTCCCTTTGAAAATTAGTTTCATACCTTGTTAACCATAAACAAGTAATTCTGTGCAGTTTCAACAAAATAACATTTTGTTTTAGCAATGTAGCCGAGGAGGAACAGATCCTGAGTGGACAGTCAGTGTTATCCCTCTGATTAACAGCGTTCACGGCTCCCTTTTGGCGCCTGCGGCTGGAACCAAAAGCTCAGGATGGGAGAACCCATATCAGTTTAACACCGGCACACTGCTTTCGTCTGATTCACAGTTACCCCCCCAAATTCTCATACTTCATCAGGAAGCCAACGTGTTCCCAAACAGGAAACTGTAATGACAAAGGAGGGTATTCGAACTCATGCTTTCCTGGTCACTGGCCATAACGAGAAGGGGTGCTCCACGGTGTTTGGTTAGCATGTTGTTGGCTAATGTGCAACGCAATTATCAAGTAGAAACTCGGCACGAAACTGTGTAGCGACAGCTCAGTACCGAAACATTCGAATACAACTAGGTGTACCGGTACAACTCAAGTAAAGAGTGATTTATATCCAGATATAATGGAAAAAATCTGGTAATTTTTCGAAATGAAACATCTTTTAGATTTAGATAAGTAAAACGAAAATATTGCCCATTGCCTGGTAACAATCCGGGTGTCAGAGGGGGTTTGGGATCTCTGATTGAGGATACCCTGACCGCTCCTCCTGCTGCGTCGTCTTATGGACAGAAAATATATATATTACACTAAGTTACATTACAGCCTTTCTAATAGAATCATACGTGTTTTTTAAGCTTCAATTTTTTTCCTTCAAACAACAATTCAAGCTGAACAATTACAAACTGTGATACTATTGCCAAAATTGCCATTATATTTATAATAGGAATTTGAGTCAAGATCCAAAACAGATATTCTACCCGGCAAAAAACGATTTTCACGAAAGTAAAATTTGTTTTCTTAAAGTGACAGTGTGTAGTTTTTGCAGTACATCTTTGAAAATAGCTAGTAAAATATTATGTAAGAATAATTACGTAAAGCACATTAATTGTAAAATATTGCCGATATTGTAAAATATGACTTTAAAAATCAGTTTTAAAATACATAGGCGCAGGTCCTCTTTTCAGGGGAAAACCATATTAGATGACGTCTTTACTTCTACAAGAGCCCGGACGGACAAAGCGCACGGAACACGGCCGCTATTAGAACATTGCTTTCCCCTCAAAATGCAAAAAAGGTTCGCCTTAAATACATTTTTACCTTTTCGCTAGTTACAAGCGATGAAAGAGAGACTGATCTGCTCGTCATGTTGCAGCAAATAGATCATTCTCAGGGAATTGAGCGTTTGAAAACAGAACTAGTTGGACCTCCATTGTTGAGTTTCTAACTCGAAGACACAGATACCGCATGCTTGTGATAATTTAGGTATGCAGTGCCCCCCACTGGCCGAAAATTACACACTGTGCCTTTAAATTATCTCATTTCAAGACATCTTTTCAAAAAAATTTTAACTTTTTCCATTGGCAGAATTTTTAGCTATTACAAGTTTTTTAAAACTTATTTCTAGAGTAGCCTTTTTCCAGTATATTCTAAGTCATAAGGTTGAAAGTCAAATTTGGTTGTCGCATAAGATGAACATAATATTTTGACATCTTTTCACATTTGACTTTCCTGTTGTTTAGACAGAAGTCAATGTCCTTAGTGTCCTTAAATAGATTCTCATTTGTTCTATATCAGTTTTCCTTTTCTGCACTTTAGGTAAAATCTGAACACTGCAGAGCACTATATGAGACTGTTACACTTTTTATGACATTCCTTGATTTAACTAAAGTCATGATCAGTAGATTTATACTTTGAAGAGAGGCAAGGGCGGTTTGGGATTATCATATGATAACCTTAAAGTTACAACACAGAGGCCCAACATAAATCCATTTAGAGTTGAAACCAGAAGTTCACATACACCAAATAAAAAAGACAAATATACGGTACGTTTTTCCTGTCACAATTACCAAAATTATTTCTATTCATTAAAACAACACTAATGACAAAAGGAATATATCAGAGATTTGTTTATTAATGTCTTGAAAATCAGAATTTTACATACATTTCTTCTGTATCAGAATCAGAATCAGAATCTGGTAGAATTCGCCTTTAAACTTTAAGAGTTTTCGCTGGAGTTCTGACCTCTTCCTCCAAAGAACTGGTGTAACTGAATCGGGTTTTATGGGCCAAGTTTGTCTTTTCAGATCTACCCACCAACCCTCTATTGGATTAAGATCAGGGTTTGGTAATGACTGTGCTAAAACATTAATTTCTTTTTCCTTAAACCACTTTGTACTCACTTTAGCTGTAAGCGTAGAGTCGCTGTTCATTTGGAAGACACATACCAAAGTTCAAACTTCCTGGCTGATGTCTTTATATGTTGCTTCAATACTTCCACATCATTTTCTTTCCTCATGATCCCATGCATTGTTAATAGGTGCATTAGTTCCCCTTGCAACAACAGAGCCCCACAATATGATGCTGTGACCACCATGCTTCACAGTTGGGCTGGTATTCCCAGGCTTACATGCATCACCCTTCAAATGTAAAGACGGTTGTTATGGCCAGACAGTTCCACTTTAGTCCCATTAGTCTTTGTCTCTTTTGTGCATTTTCAAACTACAATCTAGCTTTTTATATTCCTTTTGGACTATTGGCTTCCTCCTTACTGAGTTGCCTTTCAGCCCATTTCTGTATAGAACATGTCTCACTGCAGATAATAACACTGCCTTACCAGCTTCAGTCAGCATCTCCACCAGGTATCTGCCTTTTTGTCCTGGTGTTGATTTGTGCATTTCAGGTTCCAATATATCTATCTTTGGGACAAAGAACTTGTCTCTTTCCTGAAAGGTAGGGTAGTTTTGCATTCCCATAATGTCAATACTTGCATGTAGTAGTTTGCAGAGATGAACGTGGCACCTACAGGCATCTGGAAACCAGACCGGTGCAGATCCACAATTCCCTTCCTGATATCTTGATTGATTTGTTTGGATTTTTCCGTTGTGTAAAACAAGAATGACGTGGGCTTCAGTTGTGGCCTTTAAATAGATCCACAGTTGAGCCTCCAAAAAACTTTAATGCGTCATGACCTCTCTGTCTGGGTTTTCCACCATTGTTTAAATAAATCTCTCACATATTCTTTGTCAATATTTTGGCATAAAATAGGAGAGGTTTGGTGTGATTTATATTCAGAAAGTGAGAGACAAAAGAGATGCATGTCTTTGTTGTATGTAAACTTCTGGTTGCAACTGTAGTTGATTAAACAGGAAAGCAACAATTATTCTTACTAATGCAAAAATAATTGTACATATTGATCATTATGATGATGATTAGGGATGGGTATCGTTAAGTATTTATCAATACTTCTACTCTAAACGATACTCCTTATTGATCCGGTACTTTATCGGTATCCTTATCGGTACGTTTAAAGAAAAAACTAAAACAAAAGGGGAAAAACACAAGAAATGAACTAGAATTGTTTTATGTTTTAATAATTGGTAAAGCAAAGCACAGAAAATATTAACTACAAACTGAAAAAGTAAGAAATTAATACCTTAATAAAGACACTATATAAACTAATTTTATGTATCAAAAACTTAAAATACTATGTGGTCTGTTTAAAAAAGTGTAAGGTATTCAAATAAAAATATCAAACATAACTTCCCTATAAAACAATGCAAGAACCAAAATGAAAGATTTTGAATGCTAAAGTGTATAGTTCAAAATAAGCCCTGAGAACATTAAGAACAACAATATAACATCCACCCATCCATTTTCTGGACCGCTGCATTCCTATGCTGCAGCACTCAGGCGGTCAAAAAAAACTTTGTTTTGGTGTATTTTTGCAAGGTGTTTGGTCAAATTACTCATGTTCTGGCCTTTGCAAGCAAAGCTTTTATTGCATTTGCGGCAGCCTACATCGTCGGCTTCTATTTTTGTAAAACGAAGCCAAAGTTTGGACGGTTTCGTTCGCTCTGCTATCGTGTCTGTAACTACTGGTGAGCTTGTAGTGAGAGTGCTGCGCACCAGTCGCTCCTCCCAGCTTCAGTCCCCGCGGCGTGTGTTTTTTACGGAGGAGCGGGCAGCCAATACAGTGTTTGGCTTCTGTTTTCATCTCCCGCAAAAGATGAATACAACCTTAATGTTACCGTTAAGAGGAGCGATAAGGCTGAAGCTCATCGGTCTGGGTGGACCGTCAGAATCAGCACCGGGGCTAATTTAATACCCATCCCTAATGACGTGTTAGACACATTTAGAAACAATCCGAGGGTCATACTGACGATTTTGTCATTTCTTTAAGGGAATTAAAAGCTATATGGTAGAACATTTGAGCAGGTTTGAAACCAAAACAAAATATCATTATTCGTACTAACCTTTACATAAACAACACCAACAATTCCATTTAGTGTTTGAAACTATTACAACAAGTTGTAGATTATCCAAATATGCTCACCGATACTTCAACTGAGCATTACCTAATGAAGGGTATTGTACAACTCCAGACAAAATATATGGAATCACTACTCTTAAGTATGTGTACTGGCAAGAATCTAGCGATACGATATGTATAATGATAAAAGGGGGGGGGAAATACGATATATTGCAATATCACGAGGAAGGAAAACTGAATTTAACTATAGAAAAACTGTGACAGCATCCAAAAAATAAATTTTAAAAAAATCACCCATAACACATCTAGATTTATTATTAGATCTAGTTGATCCACTGGAACAAAAATTGTGAAAACAGCCACCAACTAGCAGTAATACTTTTAATTTTAAGCCATGGATAGAAATAACATATTTGACAGAAGAACATTTTATCTATACTTTAATTTAGAGTATTGGAAAACACTTTTTCTTAAACAGGGATGATTTTTATAATTTCTCTTACCAGTTGCGTGTCCTGAAGGTGCCCTGGAAATTGCCAACCCTAGAATCTGATAGACCACCCCAGCTGCACGACGTCTGCAGTGTTCTGAATGAGTTCATAAGCTTGTTATTTTTATATGAAGGTTTATGAATATTACAATTTGGTAATTAAATTATCAACTGCTGCTAACACTCTGTAATACTGTTCCTCCTTGTTTTTACAAACAAGTTTGAATTATTATTCAAAATATGAATTATTATTATATTTTAGATTTATTTATAATGAATAAACCATTTTTGTTAACCCCGTTCTGAGTCTTAAAGAAGCATGATGTAATATATTTGTTAAAATAAACCCGTTTTTGTAATCTATAGTCATGTTTGTCCATCTCCTGACGATAAAATTAACTGTAGTTGTTTTTTTGTTTGTTTTTTTGCATAAGTGGCATATAGGGGTTGTATTTCCATTTATTTTGAGGTGATTTGAGTCCAAACAGGCAGTGAATATTGGATTCGTAGCCTTTAAAAGGCAAGGTCCCACCTTTCTCGTCTTGAATTAGCTAGCCTGTTTGGTTCATTACCAATCCTTACATTCAAGAACTATTACCTACCAATAACTTGAGTCTTGCCAGATCATTGTCTAATACCAACTTGACAATTTTCCTAATCCTAATATTCAAGGACCAGTGCCTAAACCTAATGTGATTTTATTTTTATTTTTAGATTTAGGACCAGCACTTAATCATAATCCACAGAAGGCGGGACTTTGCCTCCTTACAGGTACAATTCCAATATTCGCAAACAAGCAGGGGAGCATGAGAGCGCGTGCTGTGACGTAAGAACACATATGTACCCCTTTCAGGCGTGATCACAAGGAGG
Organism: Apricaphanius iberus; assembly: GCA_028564705.1. Taxonomy (NCBI): domain Eukaryota; kingdom Metazoa; phylum Chordata; class Actinopteri; order Cyprinodontiformes; family Aphaniidae; genus Apricaphanius; species Apricaphanius iberus. The sequence goes on along the minus strand of JAPXFQ010002439.1, from coordinate 1,624,385 downwards.
CGGAGTTCTCCAGCAATTAGCCGCTATATAAGCTAGGCTATCCATCCCAGACACCCACACAAACTCCATGCAAGTCAAGGAAAAGAAGAATTTTGTCCAGCGTTACAAAACCAGCATATTGACAGCTGACCATTGGCAGAACTCTGCGCAACATCCACAGAGATGCTTTAAAGGAAAAATACTCCCATTTTTAAAAATCTGGCACAACAAAGTAAAAAATGCATGATATCAAATAGGCACAGCAAATGTAATAGTATTGATGTTTACCAAGGTTTAAAATATATATATTTATGCTTAAAAATCAAATCCATACTTTCCATATGGTTTAAAGGTCTTTGTTTTACCTGTTGCTAAGTAGACAAACTACCAGTCAGCTGACTTAAAAAGTTACTCCCTCATATTTCCCAAATTTGTGAGTCTGGAAATATTTTTAGTTGAAGCCATGCTATTCAAACTAAAGGAACCAGCCTTATTAAGAAACATTGTTTCAAACTAGCAAACAACAAGTGGCAAGTGTGTTAAGCAGTTGACTGCATGCTACGGGAGCAGACAGCCCTTCAAACTAACCCGTTGATATCAGTTTGTTAAACATGCTGGGTGAATCGTTGAACAGCAGAACTAATTCAATTCAGTTCAGTTTATTTATATAGCGGCGTTTCATAACAGATGTAATCTCAAGACACTTTACAAGAAGAGTTATTACAATACAATGTTTAATTTAGGAATTACAGAACCACAAAAGACTGTCGTGAATTCTCATCAATCCCTCACACTGAGAAGCATGAAGCGACAGTGGAGAGGAAAAACTCCCTTTTAACAGGAAGAAACCTCCAGCAGAACCAGGCTCAGCATAAGCGGTCATCTGCCGAGACCGTCTGTGGTTTGGAGAAGGCAGCAGAGACACAGAAAGAGCAAAAGAACTGATGCAGAAGCAGAAGTTGGTAGCAGGACGTGGAGAACGTTCCTCCACTAGAATGCCATCTTAGTCAGGGTCGTTGCCTTTATTTAAATCACCCTGTCCTGGAGCTGACTTGAAATCAAAGTCCAAACTAAAGCATTGGTTAAAAAAAAGTCTATATTTTCCAAAAATTAAATGTTCATAAACAGAAAATTTGATTAGTAGTCAGCATAAGCACTTGAAAATGACTTATAGTAGCTGAATTTCATTGAACATCACTGCTTGAGACCATGAAACACCAACGAATACATTAAATTTACAGTAATTTAATCTCCATAAGCGTATTACATTAACTTACAAGTCATTTTGGTGGTAGCTCATTGTTTAAAATGTAAACTTATCTGGTTAATTGCCCTTTATTTAATCTGCACGGACGGTTGTTTTTTCTCGATATCTTTTGAAATATATAAAGGTTTACGAGGCAGAAGCTAGTAGTCAGCACTGTAACTTTAATTAAAGGCAGAAACAAAATGTGTTAATGGAAAGGACACCCTAAATATTTTCGTTTACTGAGTGTCCACAGTTAACAGTGCAGCATACCTCTAAATAAAAAGTCTGGGTTACCGAGTTAGGACGCGGTGGCACCAGTAACCCAATGAAAAAACAATTCCAGTCTGATTAGACCCGCTGCTTAAGGGGATAAGTTGAAATAGCAGCAAAAACAAAAGATTTACGCGCGCACGCAACACCAGAATAATAGCCTACATAAATAATAACAATTTAGAAAAAATATCAAATGCGTCTATTGTCATAGAGTTTAAATTTAACGGGTAATGAGTAAGAAGTCGGCTCGGCTCCCCTAACCTCCTGCCTGGAGCCGACAGCAGCGAGGCAGTCAGCTCAACTTGTCACGTCGCTAAATGTGCCTCCGCCGCGGTCTCCTACCTGAAAACGCGCCGCTCCATGCTCTTCCTCCCGCGGTTAGTGGCGGATTTCCAGCTGAACAGGTGAAAGATAGAGGTAATCTCCAAATCCACCCTCACACCGAACCACCCCCCGCGGTGGTTTATAACCCGACTTTCTTCTCTATCGGTGTCAGCTGCGGATAGGGGTGACGGAAGTGTGCTGCTGCGCGTTATTCCAGATTCTCCCGGTGCCGCTGGCGGAACGCCGGGCAACCCTGCTCACAGTCTGGCTGTCGTAGTCCCGTGCAGAGCAGCCTCCCGTCTCACTACCATCTCCTTCTGCTGTTTAGGGAGGCGCGAAGAGCCACACAGACATTTTCACTTCATTAGGGGCTGAGACAAAGTGTAAGCAAAGACGCATTCTGGAATTAATCTTCGCCGACAAAAGCTAATTTATCTTTAAACACGACAGAAGTTCGAAAAGCGGCATGTATAACCAACAATGACTAGTAATTTGTTGCAGCCCTTGTAAAAAAAAAACATCTTCAAACGACTTTTAATTAAAAGGTAGCCTACTAGTATTTTATTAGTAGCAGTCAATCAATATTCCACATCTCGACTACACTGAAATAAAAAGTTCTTTCAATTTTTCATGATTAAATTGTGTACAACGGTTCCAAATAATCAGAATAAGTAAATCTGAAATGATTTACCCTCTTACTCCAAGGTAAAATTAACATGTTAAATTAACGTGACATTTATGGGTTGCCATTACATGTATTTATTACGTAATGTAGTCACATTATTTTTATTTAATTGGAACAAAAGCTTACATTTCAGTTTAAGATTGTTACTCTTACTCAATTTGAATACAAGTTGACGTTTCCCAGGCTGGGTTTTGAACTTAGGTCTTGTGGTTGAAAGGTATTGCATATTGTTTAAATCCAGGCTGAAAACAGTTGTTTTTACCCATGCAAATGACAATTGAAAGTATTTTGTCTGCACTCTTGCTTTTTATTTAAACTAATTATTTTTTAAGTTGATGTTTTTTATTCTTCTGTTTATCTGTTTTCTTAATTTGTGCAACAGTGAAGCACTTTGAATTGCCTAGTGTATGAATTGTGCTCTACAAATAAACTTGCCCTTGCCATTATCCACACCACCATTGCAGCCACATGACTCCTCTCTCATAGAACACATTTTTACCTGAAATGGGTTAAATCACTTTCAATATTTTTCCTCGTGTGGTTCAGAGGTTTTACCTGTGATAAGTTTTTTTTATATTACTTTAAAAAGTATATGTTTAGTCAACTAACAGGTAACATTTAATTCTGTAGCAAAACCTTTTACTTTAATATTTGTATAAAAAAAGCCAATGTTTTCCAATCTAATTTTTTAACGTTTACAGAAAGTTGGGAATACTTCATAATATTTTCACCATGGGGCTAGAAGAAAAAGCCAAAATGAGAATAGTGAAACCTCAAAATCTTGTATTTCTTTAAAGGCACAGTGTGTAATTTTCGGCCAGTAGGGGGCAGTGCATACATAAATTATCACAAGCATGCGGTATCTGTGTCTTCGAGTAAGAAACTCAACAACGGAAGTCCAACTAGTGCTGTTTTCAAACGCTCAGTTCCCTGAGAATTATCTATTTGCAGCAACATGACGAGCACATCAGTCTCTCTTTTATCGCTTGTAACTAGCGAAGAGGTAAAAATTAATTTATGGAGAAACTTTTTTGCATTTTGAAGGTAAATCAATGTTTTAATAGCGGGCTTGTTCCGTGCGCTTTGTCCGTCCGGGCTCTTGTAGAAGTAAAGACGTCATCTAATATGGCTTTACCCTGAAAAGAGGACCCGCGCCTATGTATTTTAAAACTGATTTTTAAAGTCATATTTTACAATATCGCCTATATTTTTGCAATTAATGTGCTTTACGTAATTATTATTACATAATATTTTAATGGCTATTTTCAAAGATGTACTGCAAAAACTACACCCTGTCACTTAAGGTTACGTTGCCATAATAACCTTTATTTGATAGTGGATTGTACTTGGAGGCACAAAAAGATACAGCAGGGAATGGGACTCGATCTAAGAAAAGGAAGAAAGTCTGCTTTTTGAACACCTGCATTAACCACTTTGCAACACAATGACTTGAAATTTTCTTGGTCAAATAAGAGATATTACTTCCTTTCCAGTGTTAACTATAATAATTTCTTTAACACAATTCCTTCAACCAACCCAAAAAAATTGTGTAAATTCAGTATTGTTGATAATTGCTTAAATTGTACTTAATTAAATCATGGAAATAAGAGAAACATGAATAGATTGTGTGGCATTTACTAGATTTGCTTTGTAAAGTCAAAGACCTGCCAATTCCCTTTTTTCAGTGTAGGCGATATTTGCTAACCTCCATGTAAAAACTGACCTAATCTATTTGATTAATCCATGACCTCTTTAAGGGAGCTGCACAGATTTTAATTGAAAATTTAGACTCACGTGGTTCCTAAAAGGGATTAAAAAACCTAAAAAGCATTGAATTATTTGCAGTTTGAAAAGTATGTTAAAAAATTTTGATATCTGAGTCTTAAAATTTGTACTGTATTTAACTTCTTCGTATTGCATTTTTACTCAAAAGTTTATTATGTCCACCAAGATTATTTTGATTAAAAAAATTGTCGCCTGTGTTTGAGAATGCAGCAAATACCCTGGAAGATCAAACTACAAGTGACATATTCAGGAAATTAAGATTAATGTAAAAAAATTAAATAACTTTATATTTTTAGGCATCTTTCTTGCAGCCTGCTAAAATGTTCAATTTTTTTTACACCTCGACTTGGCTTCTTGTCATCTTTAATCCCTGAGAAATAAATTAACACAAGTTCAAGGTTCCTCTGCCAGAAGGGCTCTGGAATAGGCCAAGAAATGGGTTTTAATTTTTTTATTCAAATGCTTTAAAAAAATACTTGAATTTAACTTGAAGAAACTTGTAGGAACCAGCCTTTTTAAAATGTTCATATTCTCCCGATGTATTCCTGGACTTAATACTATAAAATAATGTTCCTCTCTATTTTGATATGTACATGCAGTGTTTTTAAGCTAAAAAAAGAAATAAACTGCCTCTGTTCCAGCTGAACACGACTCAAGCATGATGGTGCCACCACCGTTTGTTGATTTTGACTTATTTGTCCCCACATATTAAGAATACATGTGATTGTTGCCTCATGTAGAACACAGGCAAAAATTATGAGAAACTCCCCCAGCGCTTACCAAGTTTTACTGTCAACCTCCCTGACCAGTTTCTGTCTAGTAGCACCACTGCTTCTACTTTTCAACTACAATATGATATTTTTTCAATGTCTAGTCAGCATACACTTCAGGGAGATTCTTGACAGTCCACAGTTGAAGGTCAGGAAATGCAAAAGATGCCTCACACATGATTTAGACAAGGTCAAAAGGTCAGGACGAGCACTTGACCTATATGTTGGTACGGTATGTACCCTTTAAAATACATTACAGGACAGCAGCCTCTTCTTGCCTCTCGGTCAGTGTCCAAAATGAGGCCGCTGGGGAAATTCCAACAAAAGTTTTTGACTTGAGCTTCAATCAGTCAGCCTTTTGGGCTTCCGTTTGACTGAATTGGATCAAGAAATTACTTTAGAATGAAAACAATACAAAGGCGGACCATCTGATTGATTTATGATGGGTAAACTTGAAGAAAATCTAATCATTCCCACTCTGTTCCTGTCTATCTCAGCAAAGCAGGATTTTTCTGCAGTTATTGGGTGGCTTGAAGTCATGATGGATGGTGTTAATTTCTACTTGATTCCAAATTACAGATGACTACATTATCTAAAGTGTTGCATTGACTAAATAAGCACCTTCAGACAGCTACTGGCTTTGATAATCATCCACATTTAGCTGGGGGTTATTTTCCCACAAGGATCTGATGACTGCGTTTTCAAAAGACGTATCCCTCATTTCAGGATCAATCCATTCACTTCTTCTCATTTGTCTGGATGTGGGAGGTAAATAACATTTTTGCACCCTGGCTCTCCAAACATTAAAATCCCTAATTTATGAGCTTTTGGTTGTCTGTTGTCTATGAATCCTACAAGAGTCCATCTGCGAACAGCCCCTGAAGTGTTTGCCACCCAGAAAGATTAATCAAAACGCGACATTTAAGAGGGTAAAATTCCACGGCATGGAGTTTGATTATGGCATACGTGAATGAGATGAAACTTAAATGGAGGACAATTATCTAGCAGGAGGCTTTGGATTTAGATGATTTGATCTCTGTTCAGCTCTGCAAAGCGTGTTTTCCTCCCCATGAATAGCTCGTTTCCTGGGTCATCTGCTGGTCATGTTTGCTACATGGTTGAAGGCAGGCCAAATAAAAGTGAACTCTAAATCCAGAGGGGAGAAGTACATCATCATTTGGAACAAATTGAACCTAAAGTGACTTAGAAGTGACTGATTCTGTTCTCTGGCAAAACTTATTGAGTATTTGCATTTTCTGGCTTAGATGTTTAGGATAAAATGCATAAACGACATTAACTGAGTGTCCCCAGTCTACTGTCTACCTCTGCATATTTGCTTTGTTATGTGGAACTTTGTTCTGCCTAGTGGAACATGTATGGTTCTGTACTACATTTTGACAGGACTATCTTTCTATTGTTTTATCGTTTTTATTACCATGTATTTTTATTGGTATTGGAATACTACATTGTAGATTAAAGAAAGTATACAGAGCGGTGTAAGAGCTTAATGCATTCATCACTTTTAAACTCACAGATTGCTATGGTTTTGGTTAGGGCTGTGTTAAAAAAAACGTGAAGAATTGATACTTATAAAAATTGAACTGAATCAAACTCACGTCCGAAAACCGATTTAATTATTGAACATTGTTTGCCTTTTATTACAGCTAAAATTTGAAGGATAAAGTCCAGACACCAATTTGGAGGCTTGTGTCTGGAAGGGTTAATACAGTTTCCCCCAGTGAACTGTGACTCGCCAAGTGTTGCGTCATTGAATCAAAACCTTATAATCAGGTTAACAGCTAGAAAAAAAAAAATACTGACAGCACAGACGCATATCAATATCGAATTGGAAAAGGTTGAACTGAAACATACAGGATGGCCACTCTACTTCTACACAACACACCACCCCGAACCTTCAGACAACTCTGGCTATTTTCTGACTGTGTGGTAGCATTCACCTGTTATTGTCCACATGCCCTGAAGCTAAAACCTTTTAGCAATAGATTAAAAAAGGATGATTGGTAACAACTCAACCAAATGCATAGTTAAAAAGAACATTAAAAAAACAGTAGCCTGTTTAAACAAACAGTGGTGGACTCTGGGAGCGTTTGGTCATTCATAAGTGGTCAACTCTGCGGTTGCTGACTTGCTGTAATACAGTATTAAGCTTGGTGGTGCAAATGGTGCAGTATTCTCACCCCGTCAGTCAAAGGACACGTTGTGCAGCAGTATTTCCCTGTTGTCACTTAAAGGGACCAGGGGTGCTAAGGTTTTAGCGTCTAGGGTTTGTACAGGCTGCCGAAGGACTCCAAGTGGCTCCAAACGTCTCTGGGTGAGTAAATGAACGTAATATTTGCTAAAAAAAATAAGGTCCTGGTTGAAAAAACAACAACTTTCCCCTTTAAATTATTATACTTGTTCCTTGCAGCTCAGAGAACAAACTTCAACATACTTTTACTAGTTTGTTGCAGACCTAAGAAAGAAGGAGGAGGAATAGAAGAAGATGGCATGCCACCGGCACAAAGTCCTGCGGGGCGATAGGATTCACGGTTTGGCGAGTGGGTAGATCAGCCGGGACATCAGCCACTGGCAGCATTTGGATGGGGATTAATATGATTTTAATTGCGCTTTTTCTACAAGGACCTATTTGGATCCTGAAGAGTCTATACGTTTTTTCTATAATTTATTGAAATATGTTAGATATTGTCTTCTCTGGTCCTTTAATTGTAAAAATTGTAATTGTAAAAAAGATTAAATATAACTTGAATTTTCTGGCCATAATTCAAAAAGGTATGTTTTAGTGCAAAAACGGGAATGTGCATCACCAAAAGAACACCAAACTAGGAGTTGGGGGTGGGAGTATCATTAATCTATATATCTTCTGAAAACAATTAAATAAAATTACCCCGCAAAAATTCAGCATTTGCTATAATTAAAGCCAAAATGTTGTGAAAAAGTAAGATCTTGGGTTTGTACCAAATACATACATCCTAGCATTCAAAGGGGGTGCTAACATACTGAGCAACAACAATAGATGTTTCTTCCTTTGAGATTTGTGGTCAACAAGCTTTGTTTTTTCAAAGAAAGCAACAGCTCACTTAGCAGGAAACTCTATGGCATGCAGCTAATCGAAAACGTCTGATTAATTTAAATACACTCATTAGTTTTGGATATTAGCGTTTTGGATTTTTTTTTTTCTTAAATCAAAGGAAAGTTGCAAATTTGCTTGAAACTGAGTTTGCAGTTGGCACAAGACTGAAGTATAATTGTCTCTTGGCAGAGAACATGGCAGCCTGAGCCAAATAGTGAGTTTAAACACCTGCTCCAGAATATATGGGACACAAAACACTGAGAACAGAGAACAGCTTGCATGTCAATCAGCCAGATCAGATCTATTGTCCAGTTATAGTCAGAATTGGGAATGTTACCTGACTTTTTCAATTTATGAATTTTACTATAAGTAAACAAATTAGTTTTAGTTGAGGGATAACTCTGGGCTTTTTCACATGAACATGAAACATGAAATCCTAGGAAAGAAGCCAAAGTAACAACTAGAAAGAAACATGGTCCAAACAACATGCCACACAGACTTTGATTGATTGATTGATTGAAAAAGTTTATTTGAACATAAAGACAACTTAAAAAGTGACAAACAACAAAATAATCGATACATACAAAGAAAAGAAGAAGAAAAAATAAATAAATAAATAAAATGAAAAGATGTCTTTGTTCAAAAGGGAGTGGGAAGAAGCCGGCGCTTATTCAATCCCACCCCCTTGCCCCACACTACTAACTACCTTGTATATATATAAAATACAACAAAATTTATGGATTAATAACAAATAGTAGTAATTAGTATAACAATAATAGTTACATCAGTTATAATAATAATAGAGACAGTTCTAGACTATCAATTTAATAACAATGTATTTCATATTAATATTAAAAATCATCATTACCATAAAATTTTTTAAATAACAACTAATCATGATCACTACCATTACCGCAATAACTATCATCAGTATAATATCAATAATGACAAACAATAACTAGTAAAAATCACAGTCCCTCATTTTTATACCTTTCAAAGACCGTATTCTTATATAAAGATTTAAAGGAGTGTATATGAGGACAATGCCTGTGTTCGTCCTCCAGCCTGTTCCACAGTTTTACCCCACATACAGACACACAAAAACTCTTTCTGGTTGTTCTGAGTAAATGCATTTTAAATTTTGTATCCCCCCGTAAGTTATAACCCCCGTCTCTCTGACTAAAAAGATTTTGGATGTTGAGTGGTGTTAAATGTTTGCTAACTTTAAACATGATCTGTGCTGTGTGATAATGAACCAGGTCCTGAAGTTTAAGTAACTTTGATTGTAGAAACAGAGAATGAGTATGATCTAGATACCCAGCTTTGTGTATGACACGGACTGCCCTTTTCTGTAATACTGACAGTGAGTATAGTGAATTTTTATAATTGTTTCCCCAGATCTCTATACAATAGATGAAGTATGGAAGAACTAATGAGCAATACAGAATATGAAGTGAATTATAATCTAAAAATTGCTTTATTTTATTTATGATTCCAATGTTCTTTGCTACTTTAATTTGTATGTGTCTTATGTGGGGCTTCCAACTGAGTTTATTGTCTATTATCACACCCAACATCTTCATTTCCTTTACATTTTCAATTATTATATTATCAATTTTTATATATTCATTATCCTTATTACTGTATTTTCCAAATGCTATAGCCTTAGTTTTCTCTATATTCAATGACAATTTATTACTGTCCATCCATTTTTTAACTTTATTTTATTCATTATTTATAGTATCAATTACACTACTGTAGTCATTTCCAGAATAAATTATAGTAGTATCATCAGCAAATAATATCAATTTTAGCAGTTTAGATACTTGAAATATATCATTTATATATATGTTAAATAATTTAGGACCCAAAATCGACCCCTGGGGGACCCCACAAGCGATCTCCATACTCTCAGACATGTATTCACCCATTTTCACAAACTGTTTTCTCCCAGATAGATAACTTGTAATCCAGTCCAGTGCCACACCCCTAACACCATACAGCTGAAGTTTATTGATTAGTATTGAATGGTTTATTGTATCAAATGCTTTTTTTAAATCTAAAAATACACCAGACTTATGAAGTATGGGATAGTGTTGAATCTGGTCATTAATAAGTATTGAATGAAAATCCATTTTTTTGTAAACTCATAGAAAGCATTTCACAAAACAAAACTACATTCCTCAGGGATGTACAACTCCCATGTGCTGTTCATCTTCCCTCACTATCCACTGAAGAACCCGCTCATCTGTGCAAGAAACATCAAAGGCAGATTAGGAAAATGTTGGACAGATATAGGTATTGACAACTTTCTAAAGAAATAAACTATCTTTAGAAAATCCACTCTCTGTGCTGAGCATTCACTTGTGCTCTTCAATTAGGTGAGGTCATGAAATATCTTTACAATTAGCAATGGTATGCTATCTTCTCTCTGTTGCACAGCAATTGAGACTGAGAGGTTTGTAGATTGAAGTTTATAATAATCCCTTCTGCTTTATATGCGTTAAGTAGCAGGTTTTCTTCAAGCGTTGAAGCCCAGTTGTCGATTAACAGTGCAAACAGCAATGGACTGAGCACATGGCCTTGAGGGACCTCAATCCTCAACATGATGGAATTTCAGTTTTCCTTTCTTGGAGCTATGGTTCTCCTGATAGCAAAATGCTTATTTTCTTCAAAGTGACATCAGTCATGCAATCTAGTAGATTTCAACTTGAAATTTTATGTGGTTAAGTAAATGTAGGTTATTAATAAAGCTATTGTTGGCAACTATGTCTAAGCTTCTGATGAGAGTTAAACTCAAGGGTCTGGACTATATTTAATCTGGTCAGTATCATCTAAAATACTTGGATTGATTAAAGTTGAATTAAATATATATTATTCACTGCAAACTTTTTTTCCCATTAGGACCACTCTATAAATAAACTAGCATAAAATATAAATTGTTGACTGAATCTCAGTTTTCGGAAACTTACCATTCAGCGGAGACCCGAAGAATCACCATTCCCTTGTCACTACTAATAAATCCCTATTTTATTTGTAATTCCTAATTCCAAAGCTCTTCATTAGTTAAAGCATTGCAATCAAACTTAGTGCATCTTTTTGCTGAATATCGATGGGCCCACACAGGGCCGTAGCACCATATTCTGGGCCCTGTGTACTCTCCATTTCAATGGGCCCCATTAGGCACATGAGAAAACAAGTAGCATTTTTTTATTTAAAAAAGCATAAATAATGTTTTAGCCAACAATCAAATGTTAATGTATTGATTAGTTTTTCTTTTATTCACCCCATTCGGCCAACTTGTTCTCATATACCTAACCCATTAAGCAGCATCTCATTTATGAAGTCACATTTTGACCAATGACATTTGTGCAATTTATGATTCAACCATCATAAAACCGAACAAAAGTTATAAATCTAAGACACAAACGTAACCGTCATATTTCTTACAGAGGCTCGATTTTTAAATATCGCCTAGTTATGTTCCAACAACGATGAGTTGTAGAATAAAAACCATTGAAATCGTGAACCTGTTTTGAAAGATTTTAAATCAAGACAGCTGTCAATAGCTGAACTAATCTAGAATGTGGTTATCATACTGACTGAATAATGATTTATTTAGTTACTTTATTAGTTACTTTCAGCAGCTGCCTGTAACACTCTCCACTGCCTCAACATAGAAATAATAACCAATTTTGCCAATACTCACTATATTGGAAGTGTAATTTAACAGTAAAGCCGGAAATTTACTTGCTTTTTAACCTCACATTGACACCAGCAACTATAAAGCAACAAGCTGCGTCTTGGGGACGTACTTACTTGCTCACTGCACGTACTACTGGAGAGTTCCACTAGGAGGCAGACTCAGACAACATATTACAGAACTCAGGCCGAAACAAACATGGCGACCGTAAAGGAGATAATCAGCTGTTTCGGATTACGACAGAAAAAGACGGCAGCAGTGTTTTTGAAGGTATGTAAGACCATATTTACCACTATTGATGCTTGTTTTCCTAATTATTTTGCTTCCATGTACCAAATATATATTTTTGCTAAAGAAAATTACAAAAATAGTAACGCACAGTGGCTTAAACAAGTAACTTTAATCTGATTACCTGTATGTAAATGGTAACACGTCACTATTTCCTTCAAATTTGGAGTGATATTAGGAGTAACGCGCTACTAAGTAACGCATTACTGGCATCACTGCTGTTTCTAAAATAATGTGACAGATGGTCACAAAATAGTAAAATAACTCATGTGTCTCACCATTTGTCTCATGGCTATTAGCTAGCAAATGTTGTGCTACTAGCAGGCTAATTCCATCGACTAACATAGCGTAATAAAACTTAATGGGCCATGCGGCAGCTATCCATATTGTCTATGAAGCAGTGGATTAACCACAGCCCACACATTAAAATGATTATATTAACAGAAAAGGATCATGTTGTACAATATATATTTTTCTGTCCTACTATAATATATAACGTGGTATAGCTCAGCACTAACCAGAGGGAGGAGCTCATCCTTAAACCATAAAACTAAAACAACAACCTTACAGTCACCTCATCTTTGCTAATCACTTATATTCCTTTCAACTTCAGACAAACTGCCAGGATTGGCCACTGCTGCTCCTGCTGCCGTGGCTGGACTAGAATCGCTCCAGTGTGTTCCTGAAACTGCTTAAAGTCAACAAGTAAACGTTAGCCAGGTTATGGTTTAGTATTCTTTCTGTCAACAGCCGCAAAGATTGGTTGGCAACTGGCTAAGCTAAAAACTTCACACGTGTCGGAAACACGTTAAATTTAGTAGAAATTTGCTAGTCAACCTCTCGTAAAGAAAGCATTCAACAGCTCTCTTTCTTCTTTCGATGACCTGATTTTTGCTTTTTGGGCATCATGATGGCTCATATCAAGGCTGTTCTAATCTGGCTGACCATGGCTCGCTGGCGTTAACGGTGGCTGTCGAGCAAAATAAACCATTTTGCGCCTCCTATAGGGGGACTCCCAATGCGTGGAGGAGTGACACTGATGCAAAGTTAGGCCTAATTCTCCCATTTGCAGTTGAAAACAACAATTTAATGAAATAAGTTGACACCAATTAATTAGAGGGCCCAATAATTTAAAATAAAAACATTAAAGAAAAGAAAAAATCTTTATATACAATTAGGAATTCCTTTAAACTATAAAACCGTCAATGTAAATATGCTTTCTCACATTAGAGATGGAAATAGCTTGTTCAGACGTTACTACCATTCAAGGGTGATGGCCAAGACAATGAAGCCATTAGTCTGCATTGAGAGTGAAACCATCAGTCATATAAAAAAAATGGTTCTGTCAAGTGCAGCCTTATCTGCTCTGCTGATAGAATAAAGCACAACTGGTTCGAAAGCAGCAGACTATGTGTGATAACGGAGATCCCCGGGGAGTCAAAAGGTCATCAGAAACACTAGAGCCAAAGAGAGCAGGACACCATATAGCAGATAAGAACACATTGTTGTTTACAGCGGGGACAAGGAGAGAAAAGGTTACATCCACACGGAGTCACCGATCCCCTGAATAACCAGAGCTCCATTCCAGAAAGATTTTGGTCTGATCTATTCGTAATTCAGTTTATTGATGTAGCGCCAATTCACAACAGATGTCATCTCAAGTTATTTCAGTACAATTATACAAAGATTATAATTAGTTAAACATTTTCTATGTAAGGAATCACAGCGGATTGCGTTGAGTCATTGCCGCGAGGTTGTGCCCAGATCATGGAGACTCCAACGACAGCAATTCCTCAGCAATCCCTCATACCGAGCAAGCATGTAGCGACAGTGGATAGGAAAAACTCCCCTTTAACAGGAAGAAACCTCAGGCAGAACCTGGCTCAGTACAAGCGGGCATCAGCCACGACGAAAGAGAGTAAAAGGTTGATAACAGGACATGGAGGATGTTCGGTCACTGGGAGCTTCATCTGAAGACGCTTCTAAAGGAAGACCGCAGGTTTGCAGTAAAAACATCCCGAGGTAAAGAAGAAATTATTTTTCTATCACCCTAAAACATTTTTCTTTGAGAAGAAAATAATCTAGATTAATAATTTTAACCAGGTTGTTGCCAATTAGATTCTCACATACTTGATTAGCAACTATTTTCTAAAAAATTTGGAAATGAAAGTAAGGTTAGATATAGGTCTGTAATTAAGTAAGTCTCTTGATTGAGGTAGGGTTTCTTAGGTAAAGGTTTGAATACAGCAACCTTAAGTTCCTGTGGTACATATTTATGTATTAAGGATATATTCATCTTATCTAAAATGGGTCCAGTAACCAGAGGGAAAAAATGAAATTTTATTTTCTTCTGCTACATGCCACAGTTTTCCAGCAACTCTTACGACTTTAAAGTCTCCAGGAAAGCCTGTTCCACATTTAACACAAAAGAAACCAGATGATAAGCATTCACATTTTCAGAGAAATATCAAGGATTACATCACTGAATAACTGGTTAACAGGCTTGGTAACATTTTTAAGTGCCATTGTTTTATCTAAAAAGAGCTAAAGCACAAAAAAGCTTTTTGCAACTGAAAATCTAAATGTTACTGCTAAACAAGCTTACTTGACTTTATATACAATAAAAAGCGATTCACCATTTTCTTACTGATGAAACTTATGTAAGAAACCAATAATAGGATATCATTAAAAAGTAGGAAGAAAATGGCACACAGTTGATACAAGGCAAGCACTTCCCCTTTAGTCTGAGCCCTCTCAATAGAATCCAGTGCAATCTCTTAAATGTTATATATATGAATGTTTTGGCTGAGTATGTGAAGTGGTGTCTTCATAAAGTCCCCCCCCCCCATACAGCTAGGCTAGAATTCATGTGTTTTAGCATATTCAATCAAAAACCCTTTGGTTTGCTCGTTGTGCCTACCTAGTAACCTTGCAAGTTTGGCACTTGGTTACACTCAGCATGAGTACAAAATGTAATACATCACCATCTCCCTCTATTTTTTATTAACAAGAGCTTTCACGGCGGGCCTTCACTTTTTTGCTCTAACAGATTTACTGAGAGTTATTTCATAGTGGCCTCAGAATACTAAAGCTTATTTGATTTTCGAAACTACAGTAGTTATTCCGATAACCACTTCCAGAATGACTGAAGCTATATCTATACTATGAAAGAAACTGTTAGTAACACAGTAGTTGTGGTGTCATTTAATTTTATGATGGGTTGAACATTTAAAAAAAAACATCAGTACACCAGGGACAACATTGTACAGCTGGACAAAACTGGGAAGAGCCAATCTACAATAGGCAGGCCGCTTGGTGAGAGTGTTGGAACAGTTAAATGGATCACCGGCAATCTCCCTCAACCTGGGGCTCCATGCAAGATCTCATCTTCTGGGGTGCACACTATCTTGAGAAGGGTGAGAAAACAGCCCAGAGCTACATGGGGGGAACTGATCAATGAGCTGAAGAGAGCTGGGACCACAGTAACAACGGCTATTATCAGTAACACACTACGCTCTCATGGATTAAAATACTGCAGCGCTTGAAAAGTCCCACTGCTTAAGCCAGTACATATCCAGGCCTGTCTAAAGTTTGCCAGAGACTATCTGGATGATCCAGAGGAGAATTGTGAGAGTCTCATGTAGTCAGATAACTTTAAAGTAGAATTCTTTTGTATAAACCCTGTTGCTATTGGAGAGGGAAGAATGCAGAGTTCCATCCTATGAACACCATACCCACTGTGAAGCACTGGGGTGGAAACATTCTTTTTTGGGGCTTCTTTTCTGCAAATAGGACGGGACAACAGATCTGTATCATGGAAAGGATGAATGGAGCCAGATAACCTGGGATTTGGGGCAAAAATCTTCTATCCATTAGTGAGAATTGAATATGAAACCTGTCTGGATCTTCCAGCATGACAATGATCCCAAATGCACCACCACTGCATGGCCTCACTGAATGTCTACGTAAAAAACAGCCTAGCCAGTCTCCAGACCAACCAACTAAAGGTACATTACAAAGTATTGAGTTGAACTTTTGTCATTAACCAAATACTTTTTTCTGCATTATTACACAAATAAAATATTTTTAAAAATCATTCAATGTTATTTCCTGGATTTTTTAACATTCTGTCTCTCACAGTTGAATTATACCTATGGCGAAAATTACAAACCTGTCTCATCTTAAGTGGGAAAACCTGCACAATCTGTGGCAGCCAAAAACCTTTTGCCCCACTATATGTCTAACCGAACAGAAATTACTTTTCTTGTAAAGTGCCTCAAGATGATGTTTTGTAAATTAATGCCATTTAAATAAAGTGAATATAATTAAATTGAGTTATTACTGGGTCCTTGCTGAAATATTTTAGTTCCACATTTGTGATATACACGGTGTGTGAGAGCTGAATTGTTCCCTTTTTGGACAGGGCCAAAAAAATACAGCCTGTAGAACCAGGTGATTGCAACTTTTTTTGCGAGGTTATGCCACTAGAGGCCTTTATTCAGAGTAATTACACTGGAAAGTGAGCAGAGAAAGAAAAGCCAGGACATCCAGCAAAGTTCCAAGGACACCTGTGTCGAGGACAAAATAGCAGTTTTATTTTTTAGGTGATTCATCAGTGTTATGGGTGTTTTTACGTTGCACAAACTGGGCAATATGACAGACGTGTGTAGACCTTTGAGATCCACCATATATGCCGATAATTAGGAAAAATATGTTTTGATTCTCTGTTTGTGAGGTACATTAGGTCATGATTTGAAGCTGGAGCTGTTTGAGACACTCAGGGAGACTGGGGAGGAAATGCAATTGCACACATTTAATCTGAACTGCTGACTGGAACAGTTTTAAACCTATGGGATGGCTACTTGAGAAACTCAAACATTTTTCCATTTGGCTGAAGGTTTTCCTTGAAAACAGCTCAACGTTTTCCAAAGAAAATTTGTTTTTATGTCGTAATTTTACACTGGACTTACTTGCTTTTATTAACTTTACATTTGCTCAACCTTTTTGGATCAAAGCAACCTTCTACAACACAGTTCATCCCTGGCATCTGGAGAAACCAGCCTAGATGGCACAAAAAGCAGTGAACTGGCACATCCACAGCTTGCAAACATATGCCTTTATTTACAGTGATCACAAACCGTTACTCATAGCCATTAGTCAGGCAGGGCAGGAAGTGGCACCGATCCCACCTCCTTATTGGCTGGGGAATCTCGTTAGGGAGTTGCGATAGCTGTGACGATAACTTCCCAGTATGTGAAAGCTAGAAAAAGTCTGTAAGGGTGTGTGTGTGTGTGAGTGAGTGAGAGACGAAATAAGAGAAACAGCCAGAGCAGCTGGCTGAAAATAACCACAATCTGCTGCCCAATTTTGCTGGCACGTCTCATCCACTACCACACACACACACATATATAAGACAAATACACAATTACCTTTAAATGTTTACTACATATCAAACAGGAAGTGCAGCAATTATGAGTCTGGATTAAATAAAGAGCAACAAACAACGTGTGTCATACATTCAAAGATTCAGAAAAGTGAACTAATTGGACAAAAGCTTAAGAAATATGAGGCTAATGGTAAAAATACATGGTTATGTATATGGATGTCCTTATTAGAGCTTAAAAAGTGTCTAATAAGCTTACAAGCTTATTAGACACTTTTCTATATTCCCCTGGTGAACGTGCTGTTTTGTGTCGCTTCTTCTACCTCTTCTCTCCACAGAGAAGCCGAGCCATATTCAGGTCATTAAAATAATTTATTGCAATTCTCAATATTATCTTAATTAAAATTCACTTATCGCCGTTTGGGACTTGAGAACGGGGTCGCTCTGTCATGGTTATGTCTAGGAAAGTGCAAGAATTGTCTATTAAGGAGTGTGTGCGGGAAATAATTCAGGGTTAAGAGAATGCAAGGCTTGCAGTCACAATGTTTGTCAAGCCATGAAGTGGAAGGAACATATTTTTAGTCAAATATTCAAGCTTTTAGAGGACGGAGATTATTTAATGGGCTTCAGGGGGAAGCTATAAATCCCCAACTATTACATGCTTTTTATTCGCAAACCAGTATTTGTGGTTTGTTGCCAAGGAAAAATCTGTTCTGTCCAACCATCACGGATCTAAAAGGAAGTTCTGAAATGACGTTAAGTCTTTCAACGTCTGAGAGTTATTCTCCTTGGTATGATCTTGCCTTTCATAGTCTCCTTGTGTTTTTTCCTCTCAAGTTTCAACGATTTACTAAATCTTTGCTTGTGCTCCACCTTAAAACTCACATTTCTTCCATGTCACCCTTGAAACACCTTCAGATCTCCTCCTTGGATTCCTCGCCTACAGTCTCCCTGCAATACTTCCTGGGTCAATCAACCATGAGCGGCAACCAGCAAGATCCTCTTAACATATAACAACCTCTTATCATTATCAACACCACATCCGAGCAGTGATCAAAACCGTCTGCCCTCCGAGTCCCCAAACGCTCTCCTCTCTTTAAATTAATTGGTTACAACTGCTTCCACGTGTGCTCCAGCGCCCCCTAATGCTCAGTTTCCTACACCTTCTGCAACTTTAGCTTCAGCTACGTCAGCTACTCCCTATCTCTGCTCGAATCCTCCCTGAGAAATTTATCACGCTCATCAGTCGTAAGATATCAACCATTAATTAATCAACCAACTTTTACTTGTATAGCACTTTACCCACAACCAGCTGAACCAAAGTGCTTCACAGTGTTAGAGAAATAAAACATGAAATACAAAAAAGTAAATAAGTATTATGTCGATCACTAATAACCAAGAGTGAGGGAGGAGAGATAAAGAGCCTTTAAGTATCAAATGCTACAGGGAAATGATGAGTTTTTAGTTCACTTTTTAAGCGGGCGAAATCAGTGACTCTGCGAAGATGCTCAGGTAAGGCATTCCACAGCTTTGGGCCAGCAACCCCAAAACAGCGCTCGCCCCAAATTTTAGAGCACACTCGTGGAGACCTGCTGGGTAGATGAAAACTTTTAAATCTCAACAAAGATGAGATGGAGCAAATCCATATTAATCCTGCAATATTCACAATCATTCACAGCTTCCCAGTATCTGTGTTTATTCATATCACAAAGTAGCCTTATAACCTCTCTCACACTGCAGCATCATCAGTAATAAACCATTTTACTAGTTTTATTCAAGCAATGAGATACATAGACTTTTGTAAACTACCTAGTGAACCGTTGTTTATCATTTCCGTTGTTTCCTTTGATGCAGTTTCATCTTTAGCTTTTTAGCCGATTTATCAATCATAAAAAGGCCTAATCTGGATTTGTTGGATTGAATAATTTAGCACAGGAAGCAAATACAGGCAGCTGGGACATGATTCTTCCACTCTCCACTTCGTTTCACGCTTGCACACTTCCTCTCAGAACGATGTAGCCACGTTTCGGCTCCACCTCCCTCCAGGCTTACGATGGAGGTTTAAGGGAGGCCTTTAGGTTGCCAACGACCTCACAGACTACGGTATTGCATCCCAGTTACCGATGCTAAAGCACCTGTAATGTTCGGCTGCCAGCAGTGGTAAATGAATGTGCATTTGCTGATGAGAGCGACCCCGCTGAGGGTTAAGTCGTTAGCTTAACGAGTCCTGCCGAAATCACACACTCCCAGACACAAAGGCAAACATAATCACAGAGAAAAAAATATCAGGTTCAATTTAAACTAAAACACAAACGGAATGTACTTTCTGGGGATATAGCATTGCTGAAACTACTATAGGTGACGACTGACTGTCGAAATGCAATGAAATATAGATTAATATGTATGTTTCTGTATAGGCATTTTGTGTTGTTCATCACAACACATTCCTTTGGAGACATATACACTTACTTGGGTCTCAAAAATCGGTAAATCTAACAACAAAGACCGATGGAAACACCGGGAAGCATAACTGTTCCAAGGGAATATGCAGTTTGATTGGTTGGTAGTGTCTTATGTGTCGGCTAGATGCAGACATGAAAGCAGACGAGCTACATCCCGATATTACTTGATGAACAGGCTGAAAACAGATGTAAAATGTTTAACCAGTTTATGTGTTTGTATGTCCAGGACAACTCAAAAGTCACATCTCTTGATGCCTAAACAGCAGGAGGAGTTGCCTAAAGAGTCTGTTTAACTCCGAGGTCAGCAACATAAGTCCTTAGCCGGTCTCCACAGTTGTACTGGCCGATATGTAGAGGTACTGACCAATACTTTCACTACACCATTGGTTTAAATCAGATGTTAACAACAGAAGAGGATATTAGGCGCTAGCCTTCTAGTCAGCTAGAGTTACAGAACTTGCAGAAGACTATTAAAAAATAAAACCCAGAAGTCTCTTACTTAAAGGTTTATGTGCATTCAATCGGCCTAACACCTTTATCGGTCGATGCAAGCCCTCTCTGTACGCAATGACGGATGGAGTGGAGCCCAATCCATCTCCATCAACGGAGAGCTTATGCCTGTGATTGGTCAGCTCAGAAACAGCCAGAGATGAGATCGTTTCACCAGAACGGGGCTCTATAGTCGCTGTAATCAGTGGTTAATGCAGCGTTTTGGTGATTTTGAACACAAAGAGGTGTAGAAAAGCAACAAAAAAGGCTGCTGTGTTTGTTTAGATGAATTTTTGTAGTATTCTATGAGCTGCACTTCGATTAAAAAGCTTTACAGCTCAATCAAAACTTACTTTCTGTCGTCCATTGCTCCTCGAGGGCGAATGTGGGCACAAGCCGAAGAAAATAAACTTTAGTTAACCAGAAATGACGCTGCAACGATAGGCAGGCGTGTCATGAGAAGTTAGCACCCTCTGCTGGCCTGGTAGGGATTTGCTTTGAAACGCGGAAAAATCAATGAAGGACTATAAACGAAAAACGTCTTTATCTGGGTGCAAACCTGCTGACGGAGAACTAGGCATTAGCTGGTCCAATCTGACCTTGTTTTGTTCTTTACGGTGTATACCATTTTGGAAATTGGATGCTTTGCTTCAAGGCTAGAATAAAAGAGAGCACAGCTTGAATAAATGTTACTTCCTCTGCTTTTTTGCTGCATCAGTATCAAGAAATTATTCAAACCTCACAAGGTCTAATTACAGCAAGTCCTAAGCAGTTCTGTTAATCTGATGTTAAATAAAGGGGAAAAAAAGAAAATTAAATCAAATGGCACAAATGAGCTAATACTTTACTTTGAAGAATCACTTGTTGTTTTTAGGTATATATCTTGATAGATATTCCTCCCCAATCTTCTTTTGCAAAAGAGCAACAAAAAAAAGATCTATTAAGCATCAGTTTTCAAGTCTTGCTGCATATTCTTAATTACGTTTAAAAAAAAAAATACTTTAAATGACAACACATTTCTTACAGTAGATACAATTTTGTGGCTCTAAATGACTTCTATTTCTCTTGACTCAGGGTAAAAACGGCTTTTTGGATGGTAAAGGCTGCAGACTCCTGATATAAACTATTCTACTGTGGCTCTTCTTCTCTATCTTTAGACTCAACGTCCTGCTAGAAGAAGAACCTTCCTCTCAATCTCGAGTCGTTTTGAAGCTCTAAAACGTTTTCTTCCTGTATTTGGTTCCATCTAACGTCCGACAATTGTAACTTCACTCTTTCTGACATAGAAAGGCGTCCCCGCACCATTATGCTGCCACCACCCTGATTTATTTTAGTAGCTCAACACCACTGGTAGACTATTTATTAATTAGATGACTTCACAAGGCAGTTCATTGATTGCACAAAATTTTATTTAGGAATACATTTTATTTAGCCATAAATTCACCAAAGAGATAAGTAAATAAATCATAGAATAAATAATAGAATAAAGGTGGGTTAATACCAACATCCTAATCCCGTCTAATGATTTTAGGAACTCTGAAAATTTTTCCTTTGATAAAGGATCAAAGTACCTATATTTAGCGTTGTTTTATTTACATTTTAAGATTACTTTCATTAAGAAATGTTAGTTTCTAGGTCAGCAAGTAATTAACTTGTCTAATATTCACCTGACAGCCTGCGGTTAGGTATAAAATGTAGTGTAATAATTTTCACTGCACTAAATGACTGGGAAATAATTAGTTCTCTCAATCAACGTGATAAACTGCATTATTATTAAAGGCTGGCCACCGGCAATCATTCAAAAGGGGATTCAATTATTTTAATTAGTATTGCTCAGACTATCCACCTAACAGTCTTTACACAAAGTTATATATGAATAGCAATGCCTCTTTTTCTTCTTTAAAATAATATGTTTTGGTTTATGCTTTGGAATAATAAGTTTAACAATAATGGGAGGGTGCACGAGTAAATCTAAAACTCAGAATCTTGGTTAGTAAAATTCATTTTAAAGAAGGCGGTCTGTGCATTCTAACATATTTAGACGTGGACATTTACTAGTAGTTTGTATCACACTGCAAACTTAAACAATACAGTTAAACAACTTAAATGGAAGATGCCATTTAATATATTGTAGAAATTATAGAAAAAAATGAAATTTCTATGTTTTGTCACGGATAATGTTTTTTTCAGGAATAAATCAGGACTCCCCCACAGTAAAGGTTGTATATGGAACACGATAGTGACATTTAGTGTGTCTAGGTTGTAATTGTAACAACAGATAATGATTACAAGTTAAAAGCACAATCACACAGAGAGCGCAGACCTACGTGAAGAACCTCACATTTCTATGTTCACTTCCGCCGCTGTGTAGGCAGGCTCCCTGTTTCAGCGGCTTAAACACGATCCTGAGTTTTCCTCCTTTTAATTATATGTTTTTCAGTGTTTTTGTCATCGTTTTTAATTGTGGACTGCTTTTAAACACACTGGAACTCACTGTTTTGGACAGTGATGTTCTCAGTTGCGTTCTTGACTGCATTTGAGTGAGCGAGCGCTGGATGGCCCATCGTTTCTACCAGGGTTTAGCTGCTAGCTCTCGGTAACTCCAATGTTCTGGAGCTACGGGCCAGGAAAGAGGAGTCTAAAACTGTAGTCAGTTCACCATTTGTGGAAAGCAGATCTTAAAAAAAAAAAAAAGAATGAGGTTGTGAATTAAAAAAATAAAGCAGAACGTCCTGGGCCTTGTTAAAGCCTTTATCTTCAGCTTATTGTGAAAATTTGAGGTTACGGGATTTGGGTTGAACATACACTACCGTTCAAAAGTTTGGGGTCACATTGAAATGTCCTTATTTTTGAAGGAAAAGCACTGTACTTTTCAATGAAGATAACTTTAAACTAGTCTTAACTTTAAAGAAACACACGCTATACATTGCTAATGTGGTAAATGACTATTCTAGCTGCAAATGTCTGGTTTTTGGTGCAATATCTACATAGGTGTATAGAGGCCCATTTCCAGCAACTATCACTCCAGTGTTCTAATGGTACAATGTGTTTGCTCATTGGCTCAGAAGGCTAATTGATGATTAGAAAACCCTTGTGCAATCATGTTCACACATCTGAAAACAGTTTAGCTCGGTACAGAAGCTAAAAAACTGACCTTCCTTTGAGCAGATTGAGTTTCTGGAGCATCACATTTGTGGGGTCAATTAAACGCTCAAAATGGCCAGAAAAAGAGAACTTTCATCTGAAACTCGACAGTCTATTCTTGTTCTTAGAAATGAAGGCTATTCCATGCGAGAAATTGCTAAGAAATTGAAGATTTCCTACAACGGTGTGTACTACTCCCTTCAGAGGACAGCACAAACAGGCTCTAACCAGAGTAGAAAAAGAAGTGGGAGGCCGCGTTGCACAACTGAGCAAGAAGATAAGTACATTAGAGTCTCTAGTTTGAGAAACAGACGCCTCACAGGTCCCCAACTGGCATCTTCATTAAATAGTACCCGCAAAACACCAGTGTCAACATCTACAGTGAAGAGGCGGCTGCGGGATTCTGGGCTTCAGGGCAGAGTGGCAAAGAAAAAGCCATATCTGAGACTGGCCAATAAAAGAAAAAGATTAAGATGGGCAAAAGAACACAGACATTGGACAGAGGAAGACTGGAAAAAAGTGCTGTGGACGGATGAATCCAAGTTTGAGGTGTTTGGATCACAAAGAAGAACGTTTGTGAGACGCAGAACAACTGAAAAGATGCTGGAAGAATGCCTGACGCCATCTGTTAAGCATGGTGGAGGTAATGTGATGGTCTGGGGTTGCTTTGGTGCTGGTAAGGTGGGAGATTTGTACAGGGTAAAAGGGATTCTGAATAAGGAAGGCTATCACTCCATTTTGCAACGCCATGCCATACCCAGTGGACAGCGCTTGATTGGAGCCAATTTCATCCTACAACAGGACAATGACCCAAAACACACCTCGAAATTGTGCAAGAACTATTTAGAGAAGAAGCAGGCAGCTGGTATTCTATCGGTAATGGAGTGGCCAGCGCAGTCACCAGATTTGAACCCCGTTGAGCTGTTGTGGGAGCAGCTTGACCGTATGGTACGCAAGAAGTGCCCATCCAACCAATCCAAATTGTGGGAGCTGCTTCTAGAAGCGTGGGGTGCAATTTCTCCAGATTACCTCAACAAATTAACAGCTAGAATGCCAAAGGTCTGCAATGCTGTAATTGCTGCAAATGGAGGATTCTTTGATGAAAGCAAAGTTTGATGTAAAAACAATCTTATTTCAAATAAAAATCATTATTTCTAACCTTGTCAATGTCTTGACTCTATTTTTTATTCATTTCACAACGTATGGTGGTGAATAAGTGTGACTTTTCATGGAAAACACAAAATTGTTTGGGTGACCCCAAACTTTTGAACGGTAGTGTATATTTAAATTCTTCCTAAATATCACAGCTGGAAGTGATATATGTTGTTTAAGAAGTGCGTTTAAGCAAAAAGAAAGAAATATATTATCCATTGTTTTAATTATGTGCCACTAATCCTTTCATAACAGTCTGTTTTTCCTTTCAAGACAGGATAATCTTCATCTTCTCACAGACTGAAGCCAAAACAAAACCAGAATAATTCTTTTTTCTTTCTTTTTCATGCTGATCGCAGACAAACAGAGTGTATTTTCTTTTTCTTGTTTTGTGCTTTACACCACAAAAGCAGACAACGAATCCAAACAACCAGAGAGCAGATTAAATTCTTTATCTTGTCAAGCACTTAGAAATAGTTTCTCCTCTAAAATGTAACTTCCACCCTGGTCGATTAAGCAGGGGGAGATTTTGGGGTAAGATTTTAATCAGAGACAAAGCCTGGCAATGTTTGTCATTGTGGAGGGAATAAAAGATGCAACATTCTGTAATGAAAAATGAATTTAATTACTGTCTTATTTAAAGTTACATGACTGATTTAAATGGTTTGATATGTCTATTGAAACATTTTGAATATTTCTGTTGAGGAGAACAATGCTTTGAAAAGATAACTCCTTGCAGCAACATTCAAGAAGAAAAAATGTAATGAAACCAAAACTTAATTTAATTCCTTTTTGCATTATATCACATTACACTTAAAAGCTTGAATGTATTTTAGTTTATAGACCAATGAAAAATAGTGCATGATTGTTGAGCGACAGAAAAAATAGACGCCGTTCTAAATTTTCTACTTTAGCAATCTGAAAAGTGTGGCGTGCATTTGTACTCAGTATTTAAAACAACCGTGTTTTCCCAATCTTACATTTGGAAGTATTTTTTCACATCTTTGGACTGATTTTTTTTCTGCTCATTCTTCTTCGAAAAATGGCTAAAGGTCAGTCAGACTGGAAGGAGAGCTTCTGTGAACGTCAAATTTCACGCCTTGCCAAAGATTCTCAATTGGATTTAGTCTTGGAGCCATTCTTTCACATGAAAATTATTTCAATTATTTCTTTTTTTATCCATTCTGTTGTAGCCCTGCTTTTTGTTACCATAAGAGAAGATGAAGAAAAGCGACGCCAATGTCTTGTTTTTAAAATTAGGAGCAGAAACAAGATACGCCACCCATTCAAATGTTAAGTAGCATTGCAGATAGGCGTTTCAGCTTTCCATCCAATCTTTAGGATAGGCTCTATGAAAAAATATGTGTATATGCAGATTTTCCGCAAAGGTTTAAGAGTCCCAGAGTAAACAGCAAATAGAAAGGGGTCAAATGTATATTGTGTGTGATTGTGTTCCCCATTTTGTCCAGCTTCAAATAAAGGGAAAAGCCAGCTGACTGACAGTGTGCAGTAAGAAATGTGCAAGGTGGAGAGGAGGTGTACTCTACTCTACGAAACAGTCTGGCATCGTAGAGGTTATCGGCAACCAGCCTATGTGTAAAATAGATTTTGTTGTCTTGATACTTACATTTCACACTTGATACCAAGTAAAACAGTAACAGTGTAAGTGAAAATTTTTACTTTTTTCTTCCACTGTGTGTCATTTTATCCCTTTTAGGCAGGAATAAAATATAGTTGCTATCCTAATTTTAGTTTTTACAGTTTATAAGACTTGAATTTCATTTTTGTTCAAATTGATATGAAAAATGCACATATTATATTGTAGGGTGTCCGTTTTTCATAACACTGCAGTGAAGTTTTTGCTTTTGATGAATCGAAAAAAGGACAAAATTATATTAGTTCAATTACAGCAAAGGCCTTGACAAATAGGGGCATAATTGTTGTTAGAGGACTGAAAAGTAATTTCTTCATCAGTTCATTTTCCAATTATTTAATAAAACAGCTTGGCGACCAATTCTTATTGGAACCGTTATGTGTTGTTCTCCAAGTCTACATTAGAGTTAGCTGGGGTCTTAATTCAATTATGATGATTAGTATGAAAATGAACCAGTGTACTGCTTGGTGAATTTGAATCAACTCTGGGTTTTGAATGCCCTAATGTTAGAAGAAGCCTGGCAATTTGACTTGACCTCAATAAAACAGACAAACTTGAGACTCAATAAAACAGACAACAGAGACTCCCTGTCTCTGTACTGTAGGTTAAAAGGGTTTCCCGGTGTGGTGTGAAGATGGAGAAGGTGCAGCAGAGGTTCTTGAATATCATCTGCTTCCTAATGAGGAACCACTGCTAAAGTGTGAGCAAGCAGGCATTTCACAGTTCAGGGTTACCACCAGGAGCTGGAAAAAATTTGCATGATGCCACACACACACACACACACACACACACACACCGAGCCTCAGAGTGATTAGACCCGCCCTGGATGTGAATGGCAATTAACTGCAATCACAACCCTGTCCCTCTCCTCCCACAGACCCCTTCCTGGGTCTCTCATCCCCTCACTCCTTCATATGCATGTCAGGCCTTTCACAACTTTATGTCCTGATTATTATCCTTCACTGCATCCCGTTAGCACTTCATGTTGCTTTTGTAAAGGGCATGCAGACTGTGGACTGGGTGCACTGACGTAAACAGGAAAAAACAACTGTCTGTTCTCGCGTTAAGAGTAATTTCATTTCAGCAAAAAAAACATTAAATTAATGCAATTAAAACGAATTTTTTTATATTAAATTAAGCTAAATTAAACGCACAGTGTGTAATTTTCGGCCAGTAGGGGGCAGTGCATGCCTAAATTATCACAAGCATGAGGTATCTGTGTCTTCGAGTCAGAAACTCAACAACGGAGGTCCAACTAGTGCTGTTTTCAAATGCTCAATTTCGTGAGAATGATCTATTTGCAGCAACATGACGAGCACATCAGTCTCTCTTTCATCGCTTTGAACTAGCAAAGAGGTAAAATTGTACTTATGGCGAATCATTTTTTGCATTTTGAGGGGAAATAAATGTTTTAATAGCGCATTCCGTGCACTTTGTCCGTCCGGGCTCTCGTAGAAGTTTCTAGTAGTCTGTAGATTTGCCACTTTTTAAAATGATATAATTTGCATAATACATCTAAAATAAAATAAAATAAAAATGTAATTAATTTATGTGATAATCCACAATTTCCTATTATGTTAAATAATATTTTTCACATCTTTTTATTAATTTAGTTTATGAAACATCTGATCATCTCAAACCTTAAGTCGTCACTAGGGATGGACCGATACCGTTCTATTGTACCCATATCGATATTGGTTAGTTTACAGTTAAAAGTTAATCTCATTTTCTACTGTTTATTTTAATATTTTAACTTCTTATTTTAATCATCCTTCCAGTGTTTTCTCTGTGGGAGCCCTTTGCATTAGGGGCGGTGGTCGGCTGTGGCTGCCTGGGTGGAGGTGGGGGTGCCAGCCCTCCCTCCTCTGGGCGCCCTGCGTCAGTGCCTGCCGCTGATGCAGATGGCTCCCATTATATAGTTATGATGCTTTTATTTTGGATTTGGGAAGGGCGGGGTTTGAGTGGTGATTTTAACCTGTAAACCACTTTGAGAAGCTTTGTAGTTGGAAAAGCGCTTTATAAATAGTTTGATTTGATAACAGAAAACAAGAACCAATGCTAAAAATGTGGAGACTGCAATAATTTAAAAGAAACTGTTTGTTTTGACTTGAAATTTTAGTTTTGTGCTCACGTCTTCCACTTCACCTCGTTTGTGTGTGGTAGAAATAATGCAAGGCAGTTTTATCTATATAGCAAACTTTCAACACAAAACAATTCAAGGTGCTTTACATGATTACCGAAATGTGAAAATTAAAACATAGAATCACTAAGAGAAAGTATAAACAACCATTTATAAAAGAAACATTTCGCATTTGATTAAAAAACATATTTAGGATAAAAACATTTAATAATAGTATTGGCAAGAATAGTATAATTTACTCATAAGCAAGTCTAAATAGGTACATTTTTATTTTGATTTAAAAGAGTTCAGTGTCTCTGCCGTTTTGCAAGTATCAGCATTGGTACTCGGTATCGGCGAGTACTCAAATCCAAGTATCGGTATCATATTTGTTTGAAAAAACTGGTATTGTTGCATCCCTGCTCATTAGTATATCTCACTCATCCTACAGTCAATAAAACAAAGCTGACAAAACTCTGGGTTGACTGAATGACCATTTTTTGTTTTATTTTTACCATTATAAGGTTGGTTGTGTCATAACTCCTACCTGCCAGGAGGATGTTTCATACCAACTGTGTTAACTGATGAGCTACAAGTTATTTTCTGTTATATTTATGAGGAAAACAATAAATGAAATCTACTAGCTGAGGGCTGAAGTAGTTTTGGTTTGATCCCAGCGTACTAATATTTCTTATTTCACTTTATCTTGAGCACACCATCCCACTCTTAAACACTGTAGTGGTGGTGTCATGCTGTGGGGGTTGATTTTCTTTAGCAGGCAGACATGGAAGCCGGTCACGGGATGCATATAGCCTACAGATATTGCCAAGCACTATACATAAATTGACTTAAATGGAGGTGTGACAAGAGGAAAATCAGTTGCAGTGCTTTGGTCGGATGAGTTTGCTGTGTTAAACAGAAAACTAATACTACGAATCTCCCTGAACACCCCATCCCCTGCGTGAAACAGGATGGTGGGACTATCATCGCACGGTTGATGGAGAGATGGATGGAGCGGAAAAATGTCGGGACTTTTGAAGCAGATGCAAGATGTTAGTTAGTAAAAGGCACAAAGGCAAATACCTAGGAGAGGGTTCAGCCTGGGTACAAGAGAAATGCTGCAAAATACGGCGCACGTTTTGAAAATAGTTTTTTACACATATTAAACACTGCAATAATTCAGTGTTCCACGCTTGCTCATTGTTCGATTGACAGATAGGTACTTTTTGTCTTCCCCGCCACTGGTTTAGCAGGACAACAACTAAGCATATAGCCAGAGCTACAAGGGATAGTATAGATCAAAGCACATTATTTACACGAATAAATAAATATATTTTTGAAAGATGGGCCACCTCTGTGCTAAATAAAACCTCTACATCTTGTCTCTTGTTCCTTTCAGTGATCCAGCCTGCCATCCTCCATAGTCCCTGTTTACCAACTCACTACTAACGTCATAAATCAGTTATTTTCACTCACACCTTACTTTTTCTACAAATTTCATCATCTACATTCTTTAAGCCATCTCTCATATTCAATCTTTTCTTTTTATTATGAGGTTATAAAAGCACCTCGGTGGGCCGAAATGAAAAGAAAGTTGCTGACAGTGACTTTTACAGAGTGTTAAAAAAAAGAGTGACAGAAAGAAGAGTGATGTTTTGGTGGTGGGGGTGGTTATATGTTGCCTTTGTTTGTCTGTCTAGATGTCACACAATGGAAAAGTGTGTAAGCCAAGGTCCTCAAGCAGAAAGTGAAAGAAACAATCAGAAAAAAAGAAGATGAGGTAGTAAAACTCAGGGAAGATGGAATGCAGGAAAAAATGTGTTCCAGCATGATGAAGAGCCAAAGCATAACTTCCGTCTGTAAAACCTCTTGAAAGAAGACCCCACACTGAGGTAACAGAATTGGTTTGCAAGTTCAGATAATACTTATTCTAAATAAAATGCATCCATCCATCAACTACAGACACATATCCTTAAAGATAAAAGGATCTTGTGATCTATTGGTCTTTGGGTGATAGGTAAGGTACAACCCAATCAGGTCGCCAGCCCATTACGGTTTTTTTTATTAAAAGCTGAGGATATTCAAAGCTAATATAAAAGCAAAGATACCCACCAAAATTTAGACTCACACAAAATGTTGCGTAAACCCAATTACAGACATTTTTGCTTAAGTTCGTTTTTAGAAAACATATTTGTAGATGCTGAACCCAGCAAAGCAAATCCGAGATACTTTTCTCAAAAACCTACACAATTTCTACTAGATCAAAAGACACTTTTATGAGATCTCAAAGTATCTATTCTAAGATCTTGTAAAACTCTTTGGGGATCTTAAGTTAATTCTGAGAAATTTCTCTGACATACCCTTGCGAGAACCATCAGAACATTTCTAAGAGCTGTAGCTACTTTGGGGTTGTTGTAGATTGGGATGTGTAAAAAGTTTGTCAAGATTATAAAGTTGTTTTTGCACAAAACTCAGGGGCGGATCTAGAAAAATATTTCTGGGGTGGCAAGAGGGTGGCAAGGATATTTCTGGGGTGGCACCATATGCTAGTATATTGTAATGATCCTGGCTGTTGTAGGGCCAGTCAGTGAGCAGGATGCATTGTGGGTAATATTTAGCTATTAAATTGGTTATCTCTACTTTGTTCATTGTTATTCTGTTATGAGGTTTGTGTTACTTTCTATTATGTAGTTCAGTGTCATAGAAAATGTGTTATCTTTTTGTCATGCTTGACATGTTGCACCGTGTGCCAAATAGGTGTGTGGAGGAATGAGACCGGGAGCTGGTCTGGTTAATAAAGGTGTTAAACAAGTAAACCCTGTTTGGTTTATTATGTCTGTCAGTTGATCAGCTACTTGTAGTCACGTGGTGTATGAGGCACAAGTACACTGTTGAGGGCTTACTTCTCAGCTTTAGTTTCACCTATACTACGCGCCTGTTGAGTTCACGTCAGTTGCAACATTGGTGTCAGAAGTGGGATCCATAACTACCTGGAAAGACCCTAAGATGGAGCAGCTGACCAGTGACTTAGAGCTTATGGTAAAAGAAAATAGCCTGCTGTGGGAGAAGTTACAAAAAGGGGCAAGACCAAAGACATCTGAACACCGATGGCCTGATGGCACCAGCACCCTGCGACCAACACACCAGCCGCTGGTGTATGGACAGAGTGAACCTATATCAACACCAACAGCAGTACAAATGATGGACTCAAGGACCGCCACCATCCGAACCCCTGTAAAGCTGCCAAGGTTCAATGGAAGCACGCCTTTAAAACCTTACCTTGCTCAGGTGGACATGGCAGCACTTCATGACGGTTGGAGCCAAGAGGAGACAGCTCTACATTTAGCCCCGGCCCTCGAAGGAGCAGCTCTCCAAATCCTGATCGACCTTGGTCCGGAAGAACGGTGCAACCTGCAGGCTATCACTGCGGCTCTGAAGCGACGGTTTGGACAGCGGGTGTCCGAAGAACAGAACAGAGACCAGTTGATGAAAAGACGGCGGCACAGTGGAGAAAGCCTGGGGGCGTTTGCAGCAGATATCCAACTCTATGCGCGGCGGGGATACCCCTCCTTCCGCAGTGAGGCTGTTGAAGAATTGAGCCTCCACGCCTTCCTGCGGGGGCTAACTCCAGAGCTGCTGCGACAACATGTGCGCCTCTCCCTCCCAGGCAGTATGGTAGAGGCATTGAGGAAGGCAGAACAAGCAGAAGAAGTCTTGGGCGTTGGGCCAACAGAAGGTCCGCCATTGTCCCGAGCCGCAGATCAAGAACAGGACCACATGCCAGAAGGAGCAAATCAAGCCTATGCTGCCCGTCCTCCACGACGTCGCCAATCCACCGGCAACTGCCACCGCTGCGGAGAACCGGGGCACTTTGCTAGGGACTGTCCAGCCCCAAGTCCCAGACCTAGACAGCAGCCTACGCCGGGAAACTACGGTGGGACAGTAAGGGGATTCCCACCCCGGACAACGGCACCCCTTGGAACGGCCTCCCCAATTGTGGGCCGCTGCGGACCACCACGGGGACTGTATCTGGACTGTTTGATTGATGGTCAGCCCTGCAGTGCCTTAGTGGACACCGGCTCTACCATCTGCTTAGTCAAGAAGGGGCTGCTGCTGGGGACAGAAGGTTCGCTGCCCACGGGTTGGGTCCCCACCAATACTGCACTACTCACTGTGACAGGTGAAAAGACTTACATGCCAGCGAAGAAGCGGTTGCAGACAGTGGCAGGCACACGCCAGGACAAACACGAGTTCTGGCTGGCTGACATTCAGGACGACTGTATCCTTGGGTTGGACCTGCTAGCCCACTGGGGAGCCTGTGTCAACGTCCCAGGGGCCGCCCTCTGCCTAGGCAAAGAGACCATTCCACTCCTTCCTAAGAAGAGCCAGCAGAGGGGGCGGCAAGGGGACACCATTGTCCATCCGATAGAAGGGGGTGATTCCCCCAACCAACGTTGTAGGAATCGAGGTCGCCAGCCAAGTCCTGTGTTGCAGACGGTCGAGTCTACTCCGCTTCCTACGACCTCATTCCTATCAACCGAAACGGCAACGGCCCTAAAGGCGTTGGAGGAGCGCAGCAGCAGGGGTCTCAATGAGGCACAGAAGGAGCAGCTAGTTCTCCTGCTACAGGAGTTCGGGGACATCTTCGCTGCTCGGGAAGAAGATTGCTGGACTATGTGGCAGGGTCGTGCTGGTTCAGTTCGCTGGACCTGCGCAGTGGTTACTGGCAGGTGGAGCTGGCACCAGAGGCCAGGTCCAAAACAGCCTTCACCATAGGCCAAGGATTGTGGCAGTTTAGGGTGATGCCGTTTGGACTGTGCAATGCCCCGGCCACGTTTGAAAGACTCATGGAGCGAGTACTCCAGGAGATACCCCGGACCCGTTGTGTGGTGTACCTGGACGACTTGCTGGTCCATGCTCAGGATTTCACCCAAGCAGTCCAGAACCTCCGTGAAGTCCTCACTGCCATTCGCCGGGCCGGGCTGCGGCTGAACCCAGCAAAGTGCACCCTTCTCGCCCGCCAAACCCAGTTCCTAGGCCATGTCATCAGCGAAGAGGGGGTGGCAACTGACCCGGCCAAGGTGACAGCGGTGAGGGACTGGCCGACACCGGGTAACCTCTCTGAGCTGCGGAGTTTCCTGGGCCTGGCATCATACTACCGCCGCTTCATTAAGGACTTTGCCATAATCGCTAACCCTCTGCACCGGCTGAGTGACAAGGCAAAACGATTTGAGTGGTCTGAAGAGTTTTCGGCGGCCTTCCAGCACCTCAAGTCTGCGCTGGTTGAGGCCCCAGTTTTGGCCTACTCTGAACTCAGCCAGCCCTTCATCCTGGACACTGATGCTAGTAAGGTGGGAGTGGGGGGGTGCTGTCCCAGCAAGGTGACCCTGAAAGAGGCGTGGCTTACTACAGCCGTAGCCTCAGCCGGACGGAACGGAACTACTGTGTCACAAGGCGGGAGCTGCTGACTGTGGTTCTTGCCATACGACACTTCCGATCTTACCTCCTGGGAATCAAGTTCAAACTTCGTACCGACCACGCCAGCCTCACATGGTTGTTGAACTTTAAGCAGCCTGAAGGCCAGGTGGCGAGGTGGCTGGAAATCTTGCAAGAGTACGACTTTGAAGTCCAACATCGCCCGGGACGCCAGCATGCGAACGCAGATGCCCTCTCCCGACGGCTCTGCCTGATGGATGGGTGCCGCTACTGCTGTCGCCAGGAAGAGCGAGAGCAGGGACCTTTGGTAGCTGCAGCCAGTCCAGCTGCCGGGGCCTCTGAGGGGGAGCTTTTCCATCGAGCAACTGAAAGTGCAGCAGGAGGCTGACCCGGTGCTGGCAGAGGTGAAGAACTGGTTGGAGTCCGGGCGGCGGCCGGAGTGGTCAGAGGTGTCTTCTCAAGGGCCGGAGCTGAAGATCCTGCACTCTCAGTTGGGCAGTTTGGAGCTCCACAATGATGTTGTCTATAGACGATGGCAGGCCCCAGGAAGAGGTGTTGACCGCATTCAGCCCCTGGTGCCCCCCAATCTTCGCCAGGAAGTTCTCCATTGGGTCCATGGCGCTGTGGGTGCTGGACACTTCGGGAACAGCAAAACAGTGCGACGGCTCCGACAGAGGTTCTACTGGCCAGGATGTCGCCAGGATGCGGAGCTACACGTCCACTGTTGTGACACCTGCACTGCACAGAAGGGTCCCAACCAGTACTCTCGGGGACCACTGCAGCAGTACCTGGGGGGGGAAACTATGGAGCGGATTGGGGTGGACATCTTGGGCCCTTTCCCCACCACTGACGCGGGAAATCGCAATGTGCTGGTCGCCATGGATTATTTTACCAAGTGGCCGGAGGCCTACGCCATGCCCGACCAGAGCGCTGAGTCAACGGCTCAGCGGTTGGTGGATGAGATGTTCTCCCGATTCGGAGTCCCAAATGAGCTGCACAGTGATCAGGGGAGGAACTTTGAGAGTCAGCTTTTCAAAGAGGTGTGCCTGCGGCTGGGGGTGAAGAAGACCAGGACCACCCCCCTTCACCCCCAAAGTGATGGGCTGGTGGAGCGTTTTAACCGCACACTGGCAACCCAGCTTGCCATACTCACTAGCCAGCACCAAAGGGACTGGGACCAGCACCTGCCTTTAGTGCTTTGGGCCTATCGCACCGCCGTCCAAGAGTCCAGCCAGAGTACTCCAGCAGCTCTGATGTTTGGGAGAGAATTACGGACGCCAGTGGATCTGGTGTTTGGGTCGCCACCAGAGCCAGAGATTGAGGGAGGTCCTGAACTGGACTATGCACGGCGGCTGAGGGAACGACTAGAGGGAATACACCAGTTGGCACGAGAAACCTTGCAGAAGGCTGGCGCCCGGCAGAAGAGGGCATATGACTCAAGGGCGCATGGACCATCACTGGCTCCTGGAGACAAAGTTTGGGTGAATTGCCCAGTGAGAAAGCGAGGGTATTCGCCCAAGCTCACTCACCACTGGCAAGGCCCTGGGGAGATTTTGGACCAGATCTCTGAGGTGGTGTTTAGGGTTCAACTGCCTGGTCGGGGAAGACGGGTTGTCCTCCATAAAGACCGACTTGCCCCTTATCGCCCTAGGGCCCCTCTACTACGGCTTGATGGGGCGATGGAGAGCTCTCCGGCAGCCAATGAGAACGTAGACAGGGACACTCTTGGGCTTGGGAATGGTGGTGCACCTCAGGGGAGGCCGGTGCGTGCAAGGCGCCAGCCGGGCCATTTCAGAGACTTTGTGTTGGATGATGTTTAGGGTTGTGAGGACACTTAACCCTCTGAGGGGGGAGCTGTGTAATGATCCTGGCTGCTGTAGGGCCAGTCAGTGAGCAGGATGCATTGTGGGTAATATTTAGCTATTAAATTGGTTATCTCTACTTTGTTCATTGTTATTCTGTTATGAGGTTTGTGTTACTTTCTATTATGTAGTTCAGTGTCATAGAAAATGTGTTATCTTTTTGTCATGCTTGACATGTTGCACCGTGTGCCAAATAGGTGTGTGGAGGAATGAGACCGGGAGCTGGTCTGGTTAATAAAGGTGTTAAACAAGTAAACCCTGTTTGGTTTATTATGTCTGCCAGTTGATCAGCTACTTGTAGTCACGCGGTGTATGAGGCACAAGTACACTGTTGAGGGCTTACCTCTCAGCTTTAGTTTCACCTATACTGCGCGCCTGTCGAGTTCATGTCAGTTGCAACAATATATATATACTATGGAAGAGCAGCAGGTTTAGACAGAGCTGGACCAAGGTGGGATTACAATAGATTATGGCGTTAAAAACAAAATTCTATTAATCTGTCCTTTGTTTCATGAAGAAACGCTGCGTCAATTCCCTTTACACTAAAAATGTTAGGTTTTTTAGTCATATGTAGGAATGTTAATTAGTCCGGATTAATTCACAGCTACCCTGCAGTTAATTGGGTTTAAAAAAAATTATCATTTGACAACCCTAATATCTAGCCATCATCATAGCCCTCCGTTTATTTATTTTTTTACTTCATAGCGCTCAAAAATCTGTATTTTCTAATATAAGGTAAACTTGGTAATTAGGATAAATGAATTTAAATATTTTTTTCGCAGACATTTGAGCAAAACTTCCTAAAATGTTCAGTCTGGAACAGAACAGAAATATTATTTATTGTTCCTCCGTCCACTTTACTCACCAGGTTACTCTCCGTTTTTCTCACCTTTGTCTTTGGTGAGAAAAAACTTGAGATGCTTCGTTGTCGGTTGTCGCTTCATTTCTGTAGAATTTAAATTAATCGTTACTTTTTTTCTGGACAAACATAAAGATTTCACCTTCTCTGACTTAGTTTACATGTTGCAAAAATTATGATTTTCAATTTGTATCGCCTCAAATAGTTTCAAAACTGTCAGCATTGAGCTAGAAATGATATTCTATTTTGTAAGATATTTTTGCATAGTTACCGCTTTCCTGGTGTGCTCCTGCCTTCTGTGTGCAGGTCGGCTTCTCTCTCACTTAGCGCCTTTCAGAAGCATCTGGAGTTGATGTGCGGTTATGTCGTGCTACATTCAATGTTGTCGGAAAAAGGAGCATCATA
This sequence comes from Apricaphanius iberus, assembly GCA_028564705.1. Lineage (NCBI taxonomy): Eukaryota > Metazoa > Chordata > Actinopteri > Cyprinodontiformes > Aphaniidae > Apricaphanius > Apricaphanius iberus. Next base: position 1,587,273 of record JAPXFQ010002439.1, on the reverse strand, counting down.
CACTTAATGTCCAATTTTACACAACTATTAATTAATTTCATAGCCGCTGGCTGGGGTGGCAAGCCTTTCTTTTAGGGTGGCAATTGCCACCCTATGCCACCCCAGTAGATCCGCCCCTGACAAAACTTATTTTGGTAAATTGATTTAATTTTAAAAGATCATGTGTTACTTTAGAGAGATCAGGTCAAACTTCAGTGGGATGCATAGTGATCTTTAAGGGATTTTACTTTTGCAACATTCCCAGCAACTTTTGTGAGATCTAGAATGCTATAGATCTCAAGCTGCTTTGCAAGATCCTTCAAACGTTGTATATGATTGCGAAATTACTACTTCTAGTGAGATCCAGCAAACATTTTGTGTGACACCGAGGGAATTTAACCAATTTCAAAGGTTTATTTGAGAGATTGGTAATAAAAAAGAAGTTAAAAAAGCATGGGGATGTCCATTTTTTAAAGATTCTTCAAAAGCTTTGTGAGCTTCCATAAATCACAACAACATTTTGCAGGTTACAAGAGTTCCGGCTTTCTGTTAAATGTTGCCTAGTTGTATTTCTTAAAACAGAAAATCTTAGTTAGGCCTTGTCTTCCAATTATAACCCAATATCTTTGGTAAAACACTATCTGGATATCAAAATGTGGATGCATATAATGATCCTTTTAAGAAAGCGTGTCATCAACAGTACACAGTTCTCGGGCTGCACCGCAATCACCATTGTATTCAGTTGTTTAATCATAAAGGACTGCTCAGATACAATACTTGGGAGCATATAATACAGTATTTTAAGTGTGATGCATTGACAGATATATTTCCTTAGAGGGAATGAATACAGCTGGGGTTGACTTGATTATTATAATAGCAGCAAACTATATTATATCATATTTATCATTCAGGGTATCACCCAAGGCAGGTGAAACTCTTGCACATAATGGCTTGTTTTTTTTCTTTCTGGGACAACAGGACTCAAATGTGCATTGTGCAAGGTAAAAACCTGAATTAATCTTGTTTTAATGCACTAAACTGTGTCAAATTATACACAGAAAATGTTTGAATTAAAGAAATAGAACAAAACGCGTTACTTTTGTTCCTTCTGGAATCATGTTCGGCTTCTGTATGTAGATTAAAGAGTGATGATTACCTGTTATTGTCTCTGAGAGGATTTTGTCTTATTCAGATAGGTTTGGCCATTAGTGTAATGAGCTGGATTAGTTAACAGTTTTACACTTTAGTAAATCTGCCCCCTAGTGTGTGATGGGAGCAACGCTAATGAACTCATGTTTGCTTTTGTTTCTTGGACATTAAACATGTGAAACTGTAAGGAACGTTTCCCATCTCATTCTTACTCTTTATGCTTACAGACAAATTGAAATTGGCTGCATTGGGGGAACCTTGAGAACGGCTGGTTCCATAATGAGAGTCATTTTCACTCCTACTGACTGTGACAAAACCCAATGTCAGATGAGATGTTTGTATAATATTTATATTCTCAATGCCAATCTAGATAGAAACATGCTGTCACTTTAGAAAACATGAAGAAAGGGAGCCTTCTTTTCAGTGGGAACACATCCACATTTATAGTTTAAGTTTTTCCTTCAGGAGGGGAGTAGGAGGCATTTTAAATTGTTGTAAAGATATCTCTAAAGATATACGTGTTTGCAGGATTTGCTTGAAGTCGAAAGATTTAGGTCAAATGCAGATTGGAGGTAAAATCAATCATCTAAATTAAACATGTCCCCTTTTTATGCATATTTGCTGTCTCTCTCCATTGTATATCATTTATATAAAGCCATGAGACAGAGGTGTACCACATCCAGGCTTCTTCGCTCTGTCTTTCACAGAAGATGGTGTTATAACTGGTAATGAGTTTGGGCTGACTCAGTCACCAGTGATTCAGTCATGTGCAAATTGACAAAACTCTTCTTTACTGAGGATAGGAATCATGTGATTATTACACAGAAGGATATTATCCTGTAAAAAACTGCAGAAAGAGATTACTACTGTGATTTTTAGCTTTATGCTCTTTTTTTGAAACTTAACACAGAGGTTCCCAGGAGGATTTAGGTCGATTTTGTATGATTTCGATGTGACATTCTGAATGATTATAGCCACCACTACAATCACCGCTTTATGAGTAACTCTACAAACTAAGAAATTTCTCCACACTTCTAGAGGTGCTCTGTCATTACCCCAAATTCTAAATCCTGTAATGCTGGCAGCATTAAGTAACTTTATGGCTATTAGCTTACCTTCTACGGTTTCTGACCCAATAAACAGCTGGTTACAGAGAAAATCATCCTAATTTTAAGCATAATAGGACAGTTTCTATTCCAATCCAATCTTGCATTAGAAAATATCACTGTTTTGTGGTGGCGTTTTATTGATCTCAGAAATTTTTTTGGCACAGTAAAGTACCGGATATGTATTTTTCAAATTTGTGTTTTAATGCATTTAATATAATCAATGACTCATTTTGTCAGGGTATCGTACATGAAGTCAGTAATGAGTGTAAACAGTCCTGGAGTACCTCAAGGGTGAGTTTTAAGACTACTACTTTTTAGTTTATTCAGAAATCAACCTGTCAGCTTGTTGTCTGCCAACTATACTGCGTCAAATTTATGCCAATAATCCAGTTTTGTGAGGAAAGGGGAAAAAAAGCAACAAGAATAGATAAATACCACGTTTGGATTCAAAGTTCTCGCCTCTGTCTCAGTGCATACAAATCTATTTGTGTCAGATTAAAAAAGCAAAGAATCGTTATAGATTCACAAATTTGGTTTAAACAAAAAGGAAAGAAAGCTAACTTCTCCAATATCAGAGTTATAGGAAATACCTTGACTCCGTACATTAACAAGTTGCACAGCAACTTATACAACTTTTAAAGAAATTGAAACAAGGACACATGAACCTCAGATCTGGAATATCATTCCAAGTATCATAAATGAACTCCGGACACTGACCTCTTTCAGCCAACATCTTAGGACATGACTACTGTGAAATTTCAGATCACAACATAACTGTATCCAGATGTGTATTTTCTTGTATACGTTTTATAGCTATTTATTATATTTGTTAATTTTTTGGTTTTTATGTTTGACACCCAATTTTTAATAAATTAAACTCTTCATTTGGATCAACCTTTTGCTGAAAGACTAAATGATGACCCAATAAATGTTTCTTCTGGCAGACCCAAAAAGATTTTGATCAAAAGATCCCGGTATTTTAACAAGTTCATGACGCCACGTAATCAAATTAAATTGCAAAAGGCTTTGGAAGAGAAACAAGCCCACGCCATAGTAAATTAAAAGTCAATAGAAGTCAGTGATTCAGTGGAATCTGCTGAGTTTCCTTTGATAGAAAATGTTTAAACTGATTGTAATAATGAACTGAAGGATTAATTGGAACGTATCGTAATTGAAATGAACTTTCTTGTATCAATCAATCAATTGAATTGAAGAGATTCTGTGCTGTAACGCTGGGCTTGGGTTGCTTTTGCAAACAAACCGGTCAAATTAAAACTCGAAATTCACCCAAAAGGATGGATGATTCTCTGAATGGTTTGCATTTAACAAACATATATAATAGATTGCAGGTTTTGTTGATTTATTTATGTCTCATATCAAACACACACTGTCATTTTTTGTGAATTTCTGATAAATTTTGGTCAGGTTTAATCCATGCTTTAAAGTCTAACCTAAACGTTTGATCCACACTCTGAATACTGAACCAGTAAGGATTTCTAATGCTAAGCCCAATGTCAATGGTTTGCACACTGATTTATAGAATTAATCATTCCCTTTTCATACTCACCAGGTATCTAACATCTGAACCATCCAGGGTGATGTGCTCAAAGTATGCTGACAACTTGAGAGTAACAGTGATGGTGAAGGATTCTTGCATCAATGATCTGTGCGATCGTTTTCGCTGACATGTTCCCAGCATGACTCTTACTCTACCCTGACTGATCGCTGAAGACCTTGCGGGGAGCTGCCAAACCCACTTCCATTAGAATAGGCTGCCAACTGATTTTAAGAGAATCCCTAATGTAATGCAAAACCTTTCTTCGTTTTTGCATGCGCAGGACTGTGTGTGTCTAATGATTAGTGAAGGAGATCCCCTGGGAACTTAAACTGTTAGACTCATTACCACTCCCTCCCCAACAGCCTCCTACTTTTCCTTTTCTGGTCTATAATGACCCAGAAACTCCATGTGGGTCAGATCATACAGTGAACCCCACGTTCAAGCCTTCATATCAACCGCTACCCACAACCCACTCATTTATTTTACCAGCATCCTTCTTTTCCCTGAAGAAATCAACAGCTGCTTTTTTTCTCCTCCGCCTCCTTTATCATTCAGAGCTTGTTTTTCTGCCGCTGTCCCCTCTCTTGCTCTCTGTCTGGATCAGCCCAACCTGTCTTTCTTTCATTTGGAGCCAGACTCAACTCTCCTAAGAACAGGATCTGTTCCCACGCACTCATCTCTATTGCCAGCACTGGACAGGTCTCTGAGGAAGGTTTCCAGCTAGTAGGAGCCTCTGCTGCCATCGCCTGGCTATAATCGTTATTGACTCTTTTTGCAGTTAAAGATATTCATTCAGAATTTTTAAATTTCAGATCTTCAGATTTCAGAAAGGGTGTAATTTAACTTCCCTCATGAATTTCAACTTTTTGATATATATTTTTACGTTATATAGTGATAAAGTTAACTGCAAAATATAACCAATAATTTTTTTTAAACTGGCAAACATTTTATTTAAGGTCATGATAATTAATGTTTCTCTTAAATGATTTTTTTTTTTAATTTCCTTCCTACACTTAACATATTTTTTTATATCGCAACAATTTTAAGATAATTTTCCCTAACATTATCAATGCAATTACCTACATAATTTGGTTTGGTTCTCACAAATCTCTTTTTTCAATGAGAAGAGGCAATTTCCGCAACAGTCAAAGCTGTTAAACCAATCAAAAAAACATTTTTGGGAAACATTTGCTATGTTACAACATACGGACAATGAGTTAAAGGGAGTCTAATCCTACAAACAGAACAAACAGTAAACAACCACACTCACCAATTCTCACTCACACATTCAAATGAAGGTGATTCACACAGGGGAAGGTCATACCCACAAAATGTCATATCATTATGCAAGCTGTCTACTTTGATGCCAGAGGCAATTCTGATTTAATAAAGTCATGTAGCCAACTATTTTGTTCATATGGTATGCCTGGAATGCGAAGGCAGGATGCTTGTAAAATAAATAAAGGTAATCTAAAGTTAGACAGTTGCCAAGAGCTTTTCCTATGATGTCATAGCTTGGCAGATTTGAGATCTGACCCACGGCATTTGACCTTAAAGATCTATTTTAGTGGTTTTGTTATTCATTTTTCTGTGTTCTCTCATGAAAGAATGTCGTCTGTGTAAAAAAAAAAAAAAATTCCCTTCACTATTTTTAGTTCATTTAATTTCAGAGCGGCAATCAACACGATTTGTGGGGTTGCTTATTAAAATTAATGCCATACAAGTTTCTGTCCTCCTGCTTGGCTAACTGCAACACAACTCTTACTGCACTATCTCCGTTTACTAAGATTGAGAAAAGTGTATTGTGAAACAAAAATAATGCCGGCATTTAGCCTTAGAGGGAGTTTACCAACCAGTTTAGGCTGCATTCCCAAACAAGACCGGACCACAGCGAGATGGGGCCGTTACCGGGCTCACATGGACCAAAGAGCAAGAACTACATCGGGAAAGCTTCTGTACACCTCATGCCCACCAGTCGGACAGGGATTCAGACATTCCGATTTCGTAGTTTGAAGCATAAGTTAAACTGCATTCAGACCAACCCCATGGGTCAGTTGCGGCAACATTACATGTAAAGTCTACGGTCGAGTACGTCAGAGGTCCGTCAAAGTCTCTGCGGTGCGTTGTATACGTTACCTCCATCAACTTTACTTGCGTTACATACGGCAATGCAAGCAACACATTAGTTCAGCAAGCTGAACTTTTGACAGACCCAACGCAGTTAACGCAGTGCGTCAACCAATCAGAGCGTCTCACTATAGTGATGTCACTATACATGTATCTTAAATGAAGTGCGGGTCCAGTGAAAACATTTTCAACAAAGGTAGATTTCAAAAATCATAAATAACACTTACCAAAGTCAGATGGATAGGGGCTCCTAAGGAGGAATAGAGCACCTGTAACTCCCCAAACTCAGACCACATCTGAAGAATTAGCGCTGATGCACCCGATGTCAATGTTGTCTAGATTTATCTAGCAAATAAAGCCAACCCGCTCTCTAGTTACGATCCACCATAGTTCAGAACGTGCGGCAACAGAGGAAGCCCCGCCCACGCGCTCCTTTTTGCTCAGAAGCAGGCTATGGAAGCCAAAAAGTACATACGTCAAACTTCATCCGTTGAATGCGTTGCCTGACGCAGACCAACTGTGCGGTGTGAACCATAGACTGTAAAAGAGAATAGACAGCGCCTCCTCACTCCTCCCCATTTACCAGAATGACACACGTTCATGGGGGAATTCATGGCGGATTCACAGACTCCTCCTCCCCAGCTCTGACGAAGCATGTTCCTAAAAAGGACATAGGGGCGGGATCTTCACTGTAGACCCTGTCCTCGCGGGGCGTGTATGGGCGTGTTTCTTTTTTTCGGTCATTCTGCTCCCGCCTCTTTAGCTCTGATGCTAAACTTGGCAAACTAAGCTATAGCTAATAGCCCCATGCCTGACTGCTGCTGTATCTGCACTCCTCCAACGGTTCTCATATTTCTCAAACTTCAGAAGGTAAGAACTAGTAACTTGGAATAATTATTAAAATGCAGTGTTACTATAATTAAATTCAAACGAAACAGCCTGTCAATCAATGTCCGCCCCCCTCATTAATTATGCAAGATTTAAAAAAATTATCTTACGAAAACCAGCCTGGTGTCTATTTTTTTGACGAGCCCAGCGTTATGTCAGGAAGAATATGTAGCCATAGAAAGTAAAAAAAAATGGGCACCAGGCATTAAACTTGTTTTTAACGTGTCTAAAGTCCAATGCTTTTCAATTGGGGGCTAGCGGCCAAATGGAGGTACTACAGCAATGGAGGAGCAATGGCGGCCTCCATGGGCTGCCGTATTGTAGAGTCGCTAACTGTTAGCTTCTCAGAGCTGCAGCTACCTGGCCAAAACAATGCTGGCCTCTTGTTGATGGTCTTATTCGTTATGATGTTAAAATGAATAGCTTTTTTAGAGTCAGGCATTTTCTGGTGTATTTTCTTTCTCTAAACGATGCAGGGAATTGAGTTTGGAGTAAATATTCATATGCAGCATGCCTCAGAATGACCGATTGTATTAAAAAAACATAGTTTTACTGATTTCCTGTGAAGGAGACATCTAACAGGAAAAAAACTAATTGTCAAGTTTTAGCACATTTAAGGTATTTTAATAATAGTTCAGATGACTTATTCCTTTCATGATTTAAGTTAGTCTGATACAGCTGATTCACTTCTTAAAGGCACAGTGAGTAATTTTTGGCCAGTAGGGGACAGTGCATACCTAAATTATCACAAGCATGCGGTATCTATGTCTTCGAGTAAGAAACTCAACAACAGAGGTCCAATTAGTGCGGTTTTCAATCGCTCAATTCCCTGAAAATTATCAATTTGCAGCAACATGACGAGCACATCAGTCTCTCTTTCATCGCTTGGAACTAGCGAAGAGGTAAAAATGTATTTATGGCGAAACTTTTTTGCATTTTGAGGGGAAATTGATGTTTTGATAGCGGGCTTGTTCCGTGCGCTTTGTCCGTCCGGGCTCTTGTAGAAGTAAAGACGTCATCTAATATGGCTTTACCCTGAAAAGAGGACCCGTGCCTATGTATTTTAAAACTGATTATTAAAGTCATATTTTACAATATCGCCAATATTTTGCTATTAATGTGCTTTACGTAATTATTATAACATAATATTTTAAAGCCTATTTTCAAAGATGTACTGCAAAAACTACACTGTCACTTTAAACTAAACTTTAAAACTGTAGACTGGAAAGTCACAACAACTGGGTTTTTTGTGTAGTTTTTTTGTGTAAAATGTTGCCCATTTTGAAAACGCTTCATTTTTCTTTAGGTTTAACTACAGTTCATTTTGATTAAAAATTTGAAATCCCTTTGGCAGGCTGAAAAGAACAAGGATAGCAACGAGTCTATGTGATGAAATGAAAGGACAAAATTTACACCCTAGGTAAAGCTATATAATATATATATTTTTTTCATTTGTCAAAGCAAAATACTGATGCATAATGATCAGTTAATAAACATGATGACAAGCATATAAATGCTATCCCTGATCTTCTGGATCTTTACACCAAGTAAGAGGCTTGTTTCAGGAATTCAGGAACAGCAACTTGGGTGCAGCTTTAAAGGGATATTCCACCCCTAAAAAAAATTTGGGCAAAGCTAAAAATGTGTCTGTTGGCATATTCCTCAGATTTAGATGAGTAATAAAAAAGCATTTTGTAATCAGCCCAGTAATTAGCCCAATAATTACTCTGATCTGGCAGTTGTCGGTTTGCTTTAGCTTAGCATAAACCAATGTAAGTGAATGGGAACTACTAGCATGCAAATTATGAGATCGAAACAGCTCAGAGGGGCAAACTTTATTTTTCTATAGTAGCAATAGCTACTCTGAAGGATTTAATTTTTTTAATTCAACAGCTAAAATAAATTTGATGTCTTTAGCCCATGGCAATAAGGTAAAATATTAATACAACTAGAAACAATTATATATATATAAAAATAATGCAAATTTATATGGATATATTTTATTAGCATTTTCTCATGTATAAATATCAATTTGAGTTTATTTTATTTTATAGAACTGTCTGGCTTTCCATTATGGGACAGCAAAGTGCTCACAACTAAATAAATAAAACCTTGTGAAACGAATAATAAATAAACAATAAACAAATGTGACAGTGAAATTGTGAAATAAATGCTATTGGGAAAACCTACTTTGTGAAAAAGATGTTTTGAAATACAAAACTAGTATAAATAAATTAAATAGAAAAAACTTATAGGCATTAGGAAAAAATTTACTGTTGACTTGTTGAAAATGAAAAATATTTCATACTAATATTAAGCTATGAATTTTATATGAATTCAGTTTTTCGTAGGTCTGAAACCACTACTGCAAGCAAATAAAAAAACACAGTTTTATGTAACTTCAAACTGTGGACTATATTTTCCCTCAGAAACTGGTTCTTTTTATATATTCTTGGCCATAATTTGATAGTTGGCCCAAAAATGTATTTATTTTTTCAAAGGGGTATTGGAGCATCATGTAGACAAGGGGCCGCCCCCCACCACGTGCCTCAAGCACCATCAAACCCACAGATCTATAAGTTATTAATAAATTATTGCCTTTTTTTCATTGCTCAGAAAAAGTTTGTGTCAATTTGCTTGTAAGCTGGGGCAACTGTATGCACAATTTACAGCTGGTTCACCAGGCCCTGAATGCAAGTTATCTTGCCGATATTAGATTAGGGGCCATTTGGTTTCAAGAATGACTTTCAAATCATAATAAACCTAAACAATTCTACTTTGATGATGAATGAATTGAGATTCCCACAGCTTGAAACAATGATTTTATCAATAGATTCAGAGACATGGCACAACCGCAGCATATTTCCAGGGAACAAATGCTCAGTTAACATGCAGGGCTACAGAATTTGAACAGGAGACTAAAAATAAATAATAAGGTAGGAGGTGTATCACCAGGTGGGTTAAAGGTTTGTCAGTATAATAAGCAATCATAGCTTATTAATTACAATATTAAAAACAGAATTACAACATACTAAAACAGTGATGAGTGGTGCTCCTTTTGTCCAAGCCTGAAATGTTCCTGTTTTCCGTATTTGTGGTTTTGAAACTTAGCATAGGTTATGTAATTTGCTTTTGTCAGTTTTCTTCACACTTTGAGTATATATTTGCTTTGCCACATCTCTTATTGTGAATCCAGACAAGTAGAAAGTAGAAGTAGAAACATTAAAACCTTGTTTGATGGTCTAAAGCAAAAGTAGAAGATCCAATTGAGTTTAGCTTGAACGATAAAGCAGAATTCTAACACTACCTAAAATGGCTGACCATTCATTATTCTCCTGGCTGAAAAATGCTTTACCTGTAAGATGAGATTCATTTGAGATGCAAAGCTGAGTGTTTTTTCCCCCCAATTAATCCCAGTACTGCCTTTTGGTAACAGTTTGATTTCTGTAAGCCCGGTTCCTACATCAAGCAGCCTGCCATCCTCAAAATTGGATTTCCCAAAGGGTGTTCCTCAGTCAGGCTTGAAAAATGACGTACGGCTTTGTTTCATTTGAAGCTTTACCCTCAGTTCTGTTCACACCACAGGAAGGTTCACTGTACATCTGTTACTCTGTCAACTTATAGCTCTACATGATGAATGGTTGTTTACCTTTTCAGTTGACTAAATGTCCCATCACTTGGCCTTCAATTTAATTTGCTTTTTTATGCAGATTTCAAATATTTCTCCAGGTCTTCTCTATCTAAACACAAACCATTAGATTAACTTAAAAAGCTGTCATCTGAAAGACGTGTTTGTAGCCCTTTGTTCCACCTCGATTGACGTTGACCACATTTTCAAAGATAGGTAAAAGATTTGTTCCCTTTTTAATTTTTTGGCACACCTCATTAAACAAATATTAATATCAAAGATGAACTAACTAAAAACAACATGCACCAGCCCCTCCCCAAGAGAAAAAGTGATTGCCCCGCTTGTTAAAACTACTGCCAGACCTGTAGAACCTACTTCACAACACGAAATAGGCTAAATTAAGTGAGAGAGTTGTGGGAAAATATCTATCACAGGTTTTGTTAGCAGTTTGAGATCAAAATCGAGCTAAACTACACACAAATCACCACAGTTCAAACATTGTGGTGGGAGCATCATGATAGGGGAACGGCTTTTTTTTTTCAATACACCTAAAATACCAATGCAAATACATCGTCTACTAAGGTTTTATGCATCAGCAAAGTCAAGGTTAGGGTGAATTCAAATGAATACTAAATATTCCCTGTTTGAAACGTCTGGATGTGCTGATACAGGACAGTATTCCAGACAGTATGTTAAGTATCTCCAGTGAGGCCAGTGGCACAAAGATAGAAGGCCAGATTTAGCCCCCGACAGAAAGTCCAGTCACACAGCAACAACAACATGGGTGGTAAGATGTGTCACACTGATATGAAGGAGAAGCACAGAAAAAAAGAAACAGAAGGTGGGGTGAAAAATAAGGAGGACACAGAAGAAATGCCTCATGGATAGAAGGATATAAACTCAAAGGAGCATGGGAAAACTATAAGACTGGCTGGAAGAAGATTAAATATAAAAAAAAGAAAAAGAGAAGCAGGCAACAGTGCAACCCTCCAAACTAGGCTATCTGACACCACTCTGCAGCAGTCTGTCAGGCCAGCTGAATGCTATTTCCAGCTGGAGATGACCCACCAGCTGCACCACTGGGTGGTGGGCAACACAGACACAAGAGAAAGTGTGTACAAGTCAGGCCAACATGGGAAGGGGATTTATTTATTCATTCAGGTTTTCTTTAAGCAGACAGAAGTTGAAGAACTTGTTTACTCAGGCAGGAGGCTAGAATAAATGTCCCCGCCAACACAATTCTTAACCTCATCAGCCAGTTTGTCAACATCTGTGTCTCCCTAACTTTCTTGACCTGTACATTGATGCAAATGCAAATTTAAAAGAGTATATGTTAAACTAGAAAAGCACTCAGAGCGCAGACCTCCACCAAAACAGCTCATTCCTCCTCCATATTTTGATCCAATTCGAACTTTTTTTTAGATTCCTTGACCATAAAACCATATCTTTAGCAGCTGGATTCACACTAATATGATTATTTTGATACTTACTTATGAAAACCTTTTTTTTGTGTGTGTGTAACAAATTCTATTTGTTCCTGTTCAATATGTTGCTAAATAACAAATAGGCAGACAAACAAGCCCTGGTGAAAACATAACCTCGTTGGCAGAGTTTCCATCACTGATCATTTTACTCATAGCTTATCAGCATCCACCCAACTAGTCACTCCTGCTCACCCAAGTTTTTGCCCCCTTAAAGATTCATTCCGTTTTTATTTTTGTAGCAATCCTACAAATGTTAAAAATCAGACAAAGATCAATTTGTTTTAAAATAATGTTGATTGAAATCATTTGGAGAATAAAGTTATCTAAAACCCAAAAATGGGATTTGCCAAGCTCAAACAATCTGGTTATGGTCAATCTGTTTTCGATCCAGAATTTGACAAGGTCACTCCACAACTTTTATTTTGAGGCATTCATTCGTGGAGTCTCTGGTGTGCTATGGGTCATTCCCCTGTTTTTTGCAGGAAAACTGAATTTACAGCAAGATATTTAGGTGGTGAAAGAACGAAATAGTCCAATCCATCAAACTGCCACCAAATGTTACGTTAGTTTTACCCCAGATAAAGTGACACCTTCCAAACAGATCCATGTTTAGCTCATTTGTCCACATCATATTTCCCAAAGGTTTTGGGGACAATTAAGATCCTTTTCTACAAAACGTGAAATAGGCTTTTTTATTCTTCTCGCTTAGCACTGTTTTTGGGATTGGGACTTTCTTAATGTTGAACGATGAACTTTACTGCACTGCTTTAGATCATTGTTTCCCAACCATGGTACTCAAGGCACTCTGACCTCCCTGTTCAAGATGTTTCCTGCTATAACAAGTCTGATTTAGACGATTGAAGTTCAGCACAATCCTGTTAATCAGCAATCAATTGAAACCAGGTTTCTTGAATCAGGGTAACATCTAAAACATGCAGGGTATAAACCTGCCTAAGACCTGCCTTGAATGACTGCTTGTTGTGTTGTTCTGGCTTCTTTAATGACCTCTTGAATGAGTTGTTGATGAACTCTGAGTAATTTTAGCAGGTCTTCCATTCCAGGGAAAGTTCCCCACTGTTCAATTTTTTCTCAGTTTGAGGAAAGTTATTTTAGCTCAATAGATCAAAGTTGTAAAATCATTTTATGACTGTTTTACAGACTGATAGATGTAATAACTTTATTTTCCATTTTCTTATATTTCTTTAGACCAGACCATAATATGGTGCTATTCAAGACCTTTTAGCCTAAAGTTGTCAGACAGTCACTATTTAAGTGAATTCTTGATTTGCCATGTCATGCCAAATTAATATTTCTGGTATATAGTGGGGAAGAAACCTAAAAATGTTTTTTCTCTTAATAAAGGGCACCATTTGAAAAACTGCTTTTTGCCTTTACTGAGGACACCTTCTTCTGAAATCAAATTAATGTTCTGAAACTTTAAAGTAGGGTTAAAAAAGAGAAAAAGTATAGACCCTTTACAGATTTCTTTTATTCCCAAAGCACTTTATATGGCTGATAATTTTATTGTTCAGTGTCAGATGATCAGTCAAACTATTTTAGTTAAACACCTGTCTGCCCACCCAGCTTCACTCCAGTCTTTGGTCCTTCAACCAATCCTCTCATATCAAGGACAGTCACCAAATATGTTTTTAAGACAATAATTTTCTTCTGTTTTCTCAAAAGGAAACTTTATTTTGTAAAGTCACGGATAATTTCCTTTTGGAAGTCATAATACCATGCAGGACAAGTGGCGCTGACATGTTTTTCGCTATAAGGTTCTGGGTGACCTCCAGTTTGCTGTCACTTGCTTGAGGCATGGCTAGCATCAGAGCACTGTAGCCTTTGATATCTCAGTCAGCAGCATATGGGTCAGCACGCTCTTGGACCCACACAAATACACACACCCACAGGAAGCTTTGATGTCTTACCAGACCGACACTTGATGATCTCTCCGAACTCATCTTCCACCGGCTCGTCGCAGTAATCCCCAGGACGCACGCCCTCCGCCATCACCAGGCCACCAGCTGGGAGAAGTTAGTTACTGTAGGGCCAAACTGTCAGGTTAAATCCACAAGGAAGGAGGAGAGCAACAAATCCAGATCTAGCAATCAAAGGTGGAGTTTAAGGAGTGGACGCAGGAGCAAAACAGAGGGGACTAAAGCATGAGGAGAAGGAGGACCGTTCGGTCTGTGACTGGAGGGCAGATGAACAGGAGCAGGTGGCAGGATAAGAGGGGGCTCAGAGCATTCCCACCTTTAAATAGTAAGCTGTTATGATGTGGCTAAACCGCTCGGCAGACACCAAGTGTAAAACTCAGTCTCCCTGTCAATGACATTTATTTCCTCCTTGGCACGAGGAAGTAGCCTAGTTCCAGGACATAAAGATGAGTTAGAAACGGACTCAGCTGTGGCCTTCGGGTCGGCAGCAGTCGTAAGTCATGGGAACAGAAAGTACACCCAACTATATTGTTCAAGTACACAAAAACATAAAACATGTTTTTTGTTTTTTTCGACTACACCATCGTTTTCTAGGAATCAGGGTACCCAAGCCAATACTAAAAAATCCAATACTAAAAAATCTATGTATTCTCCCCAGGGCACACACAAAATGGATTTAAAGAAGTGCAGCTAAAGCAAATGATGTGGATTAGCAGTGCTTGCCAATGACTGATGGTGTCATCCAGGACATTTTTCCTTCCCACTGTCGCTGCATGCTTGCTCAGTATGAGGGATTGCTGAGAATTCCACGACGCAATCTTCTGTGGTTCTGTAATTTCTACACTAAACATTGTATTGTAATAACTCTTTTTGTAAAGTGCCTTGAGATGACATCTGTTGTGAAATGGCGCTATATAAATAAACTGAATTGAATTGAAATTTTACAGTGGTATATTGTCTCTGTCCCAGGACATTGAGCTGTTAGCATGTTATGACAGTCGTGAGACTACCAATAGTCTTGCATCTTCATTTGGGGGTGTTGTTGATCAGCCCAATGACTTGATTTTATTCTTTAATAGATTTGACTGTGGCTACTGACTTCCCCTCTGCAGACCCATCTGCTGAAATCATTCTTTACTGAGACTCCACGTTGGTAAATCTGCTGGAACAGAGTCCTCAAAACTTGGGCCATCCAGCAGTTCTCCATCACGTCTTCAGAATGAGCCTCCATCTTTAAAGGGTCCCGTTAATGTGGACGGTTGTGCCAAAGGCGAAGCATCCCAGCAATCTGAAGGACTACTAATGTGTAGCCTTGACGTCACACGTCACAAAGACCTTCGAGACACTCAGCTTGGACCAGCTCCGGTAAAACGTTCACTCACTTAATGCCATACCATACCATACCAATTTATTTATAAAGCACGTTTATACACAGCCGAGGCCGACCAAAGTGCTGTACATCAAAACAACAGTAGAAAACACAACCAAGCAATAAAATAGAGAAACACATTAAGATAAGGCAAAACTATGCCACATTAAAAGCCAGAGAATAAAAATGAGCCTTCAGGTGGGATTTAAAAACAGAAAGTGAGGGGGCCAACCTCACTGCCATGGGGAGTTGGTTCCAGAGGCGAGGTGCACAGATCGAGAATGCACGTTCCCCTCGCATCCTCGTTCGAACCCGTGGGACCTGCAGGAGGCGGTGCTCTGCTGACCGAAGTGACCGGTCTGGTAGATATGGCTGAACCAGCTGAGACAAATACGGGGGCGCGTACAAGTAAAGTGACTTAAAAACAAAAAGTAAAATTTTAAAACGAATACGGAAACGTACCGGGAGCCAGTGGAGCCGGGCCAAGACAGGGGTGACATGCTCCCTTCGTCTAGTGCCAGTCAAAAGGCGAGCAGCCGCGTTTTGTACCAGCTGTAAGCGTGCAGTTGCAGCAGTAGTCGACCCATAAAAAAGAGAGTTTGCGTAATCCAGGCGTGAAATCACAAATGCATGAATTACAGTATGCAAATCACGTTTAGTCAGGATGGGCTTCAATTTTGACAGCGGGCGGAGCTGAAAGAAGCAGGATCTCACCACCTGGCTAATGTGAGAGTCCATCCTTAATTCAGGGTCCAGAATCACACCAAGGTTTGTGATAGTGGGTTTCACTAAGCTCGAGAAGCAGGGCGGCAGGACAGGGCTCAATGCAGCGGGCGAGGGGGGAACAAATAAAAGAGCCTCTAACTTAGACAGATTCAAATGTAAGAAGTTGTTAGAGAGCCAGTCCTTGGCTTCATTCAGGCAATCCATGGCTGATTGTAGCGACTCTTGAGGTTTAAAAGAAACATAAAATTGGCAGTCGTCGGCATACAAATGATAAAAGAGGCCATATCGCCTAAAAATAGCTGCCAAAGGAAGGATGTAAAGATTAAAAAGCAAAGGTCCTAAAATAGAGCCCTGGGGCACCCCACAGGGCAGAGGGGAGGCCTCAGATGCACAGTCCCCCAACCTTACACAAAAACTTCTATCACTAAGATAGGATCTTAACCAGTCAAGGGCAGTTCCCTGAATACCCACAACCTGGTTCAATCGGGACAAAAGTATGATATGGTCCACGGTGTCAAAGGCTGCTGTAAGGTCCAGCAGAACCATCAGGACATATGACCCGCGATCCGTAGACCGCAGAACATCATTAAAAACTCTGAGGAGGGCGGACTCAGTGCTGTGACCAGCCCGGAACCCAGATTGCAAAGGATCTAAAATATTAAAAGTCTGTAGGTAGTCTGACAGCTGGGTAAAAACGGCTTTCTCAAGAAGCTTGGATAAAAACGGGAGTTTGGAAATAGGGCGGTAGTTTTCCAGGGTGGAAGGGTCCAAGCTGGCTTTCTTTAGGATCGGCTGGACCACTGCTTGTTTAAAAGCCTGAGGAACAGCTCCAGAAGTCAAGCTTGCATTAATAATGTTTTGGACGGGATAACCAACCACTGGGAACACATCTTTCAAGAAACGTGGGGGCATCACATCATTTGGGGATCCAGAGGGGTTCATCCCTGCCACTAAGTCAGTGAGCACTGGGAGAGAGAGAGGCTCAAAATGATCAAAAGAAAACTGAGGAGAAACACAACCAAGAGAACCATCCAGTGAGGGTGTGATCAAGGCTCTGATACGATCAATTTTTGAACAAAAGAAATTCAGAAACTTTGAGCAGAGGTCATCAGATATATTAGCCAGAGCAGGTTCACTGGAGAGAAAAGAGTTCAATACAGAAAATAATACTCGCTGGTTGCCAGGATGACTGTGGATAATGTGAGAGAAATAATTTTTTCGAGCTGTTTTCACCACCTGCTGAAAATGTCTCCAGGACTCTTTTAATAGGGTTAAAGAGGTAGGGTCCCTGTCCTTCCTCCATCTCCGCTCAAAACACCTACACACCCTTCTGGCCGAACGAGTAGCAGGATTTAGCCAGGGATCTGTTCTATTAACAGAGCGCCGCACCCTTAGTGGAGCGACTTGGTCCAAGGCTGAGGAGCAGAGAGACTCAAAGTAGTGCAGAAGCACATCAGGGTCATTCGAGTTCATGGGAGAGGAGGAAAGCTCAATAAAACAAGATGAGAATGATGCAGCTGTAGATGCCCTAATAAAACGTGAGTGACGCAGCAACTCGTGTTTAAACGGGCCAGGATGAGAAAGAGCAGTGGCAAACAGAACCGGCTGATGGTCAGATAGACAGGCAGCATCGTCCACAGATAGATCATCAATAACCACATTGTGGGATAACACAAGGTCCAGGGTGTGAGTTTGTCCATACGTAGGAGCGTCCACATGCTGAGTTAGGCCAAAAGAATCCAATAAATTAAGAAACTCAGACACAAAAGGCTTGCCCGAACAACACACATGAATATTAAAATCACCCAAAAGGAGAACATTGTCGTATTTCAAGAAAATATCAGCTAAAAAGTCCGAAAACTGAGAAATAAAATCCCTGTTCGGCGGCGGGGGACGGTACACTACCACACAAAATATTGAGGGCGAGTGTCCAAGTTCAAACGCGGAGAGTTCAAAAGAGGGAAACCCCCACAATCCGGTAATAGGTTTGCAGAGAATGGATGCTTTGAATATAGTCAATAGTCCCCCACCCCGGCCTGAGGGTCTGGGGGTGTTCAGGAAAGTACAGTCAGCTGGAAGGAGCTCAGTAATAGCCGACAAGTCATCCGGGCGCACCCAGGATTCAGTAATGCACAGGACATCCAGTTCGTGGAGAGTAAAATAATCCTTAAGAACAAACGATTTGTTACCGATAGATCGCGCATTGATCAGAACCCACCGGTATAATCCAGAGGATCCAGCGTCGAGTTGAGTAGGCTCAGTTGCAGTAGAGTGGTGTCTCAGAGGCAGCAGGTTCTCCCGGGAAATGTCTCGGTGGCAGCGGGCGCACGGCTGATGAGAGCCTTCAGCAGTAGGCACCAAGCACTGGATAGAGCGGCAACGGGCTTCCCGTTTAAACCTCCCCAAAGAGGCCAGGGTCGCCCGAAGGCGAACCAGACGGCCACTGCGGCATCCACGCCGGCGACGCCTGCGGCTTCCAGGCCGCGGGTGACAGGAGCTCCTCCACAACTCCCGTGGAACACAGGAGAAACGCCAGTACAGCGATTCCCTCTGGTTCAGATAGTAGCCCACGGGGTCGTGTGATGGATTTCGGAGCTCCAGAAGGGAGGATCGGTCATAAGTAAGACGCGCCGATCCAGGTGCAGGAATCAGGCAGGAGGCGATCAGAAACAGCAGATAGAGTGAGAGTAGCAGACGGCGAGCCCAACACGCTGGCGCCATCTTGAATCAAGCTTCGATAATGTCTCAAGCTAGTTCACCTCCCAGCCCCAGTTTGGAGCCGAGGGCGCCATCTTCCAACTGCTGAACACCATCTACGCTCCTCTGGACAGACCAGCTTACTCTGTTCAGTTACCCCATTTGGCTTATTCAATAAGCAATTCGTTCTTGAAATTGTAGTATTGTCACATTCCTTGTGTAAAGCTATCAATATCCATCTGTCATTAGGGTCCAGCCACAAAATAGTGCACTTTACACTCAGAATCCAGTATAACAAGGACATTTCTTATTTTAATTATTCTTATTCTATATTTAGTTCTATGTATATAAAAGGACAAAGACAAGTGATTTACAATGACCTCAGATGAAGCTGTACACTAAATTGTTGGGAAACCCTAACCCCAATAGCTAGTGTTACCCCATTTGCCTTAAAGGGGAATTCTTGATTGGGTTTTTTTCAACCTGGACGTTATTTTTAGCTAATTTTATGTTTTTTACTCACCCTGAGAAGTTTGGAGCCAGTCTGAGTTGTTAGCAGTATTTATATTCACTGCCTCCATCAGCAGACATCCGTAGAATGGGAGTCCTTGGGGCAGGACAAATTCCACTTGTAATAAAGTTTAATCTGCCCAAAAACAGTAATTTTATCATGTTTCTATTCCCCTGTGACTTACGAACACCTCCGAAATGCTTCTTGATTCTTTTCCGGGCCAATTTGGATGTAATCAACATTTACACCGTAGCAGGGAAATTCTGTGGGTTTTTTTTACAGATAGTCTCACATTTTCCTCTGATACTTTAAAGAATTCCTGGTGGATTCTGTTATGGTGAGGTGACCAGGTCCTGCTGTGCAAAGTATCCTCAAGCCATCGCACTTTCAGCGCAATGTTTCACTATTGTTATGTATGAGGTTCTTTCTTTGGGATTCTGAAATTGGTTTATGCCAAAAATGTCTTGTTCTGAGATCGAAATAATTCCAATTTAGACTAATCTGTCAAGAAAATATTTGCATCTACATTCTTGAAGGCAAAGTTTGATGTGTCCTTTTTCTTGGAGAGCAACGTTCCTCCTTACAAACCTACGGAATTAAACTTAGGCAGCCTCTTCCTGGCAGCATAGGCATGCACTTTCACTTTCAATCGCAATGAGTGCAGTGTAGGTTTTAAGACTTTTGTTAGCATCATGCGGTTTACTTTTAGGCTGAGCTTGTTTGGACATTTGTCGTCCACTCAAAAAGTATTTTCCATACAGTTTAATGGCTGATTTCCAATTATCTTGAGTCCTCCTTAAATTCCTCAACATATTAAATATTCTGCATCTTTCTGAATGCCTCAGAAAGCTCAAAATACCTAGAGGTCATATTCCCTTAAGCCTAGTTTATACTACTCTAGTCGAAACGGACGGACGCAACACCATTATCCATTGACGCAAGGGCTCTCCCTCCCAACGATGGACGGAGTAGAGCCCTATTTTCTAACTATCTGTTTTCTAACATCTGTGTCTGGGTGCAAAATTGCTGACGGAGACGTATAAACTAAGCTTTGGTCCAAAGATGTAAAAATGCCAGTATCTGGTCAACTCAATGGAGCACAGACATGAAGTAGTTCTGAGAACCATTTTTTTTAGCTAAATACTGACTCACCAAATCACAAAAGCAAATAAATATTTTTTGTTTTATTTAACAAACGATTTAGTTTACTAAGAAAAATGGGAAGAGAAAATGCTTTAGAATAAAATCTTCAACATTTCCTGTGAAGACACAAAGAAATAACATCTTGAAAAGATTTTAAGCATTTACTTTTTCCAACCACACTGTATTCTAAGGGTTTTCACAATAATTACACGAAAGGGTTAAAGAACAACAAAAGCTCTTGATAAAAAAAAATTATCTCACATATTTTTTTCTATTACAAACTGTTCCCTCTCTGATGGAAAAGCTCTTTCTGCTTCATGGTTGAATGGCAGTGCTGTTACACACTAACTATGATTAGATCTGCTGCGAAACTGATATAGCCACTTTATATTTGTGGAGTGTTTAAAACATGAACTAGGTTTACTGTTACGGACCATTACACACAACGTTACGAGCATTCTTGAGCTCCAGAGCTTTTATTCTTAGATATGAAGACATGATGGGTGCAGCAGCCTAAATGGGTCTACTAAAACCATAAGAAAGTTTAATGTAATATAAAGCAATGACCTTGTATTTATACATATGTAATCATTTACAGTAAAAAGATGTGATTAGCTTCAGGTATTGATTGAGGTCTTGCCAGTAAGCCATTCAAGCACCTGTGTATTCAGTAAGAAATGGTTATTATCTAACTGAAATTTACCACTAATGTTATCATGGTATCAGATGTAGTCCAGTAAAACAGTACGTACTCATCTAATACCCTGTTAAGTGTTAATAAATAAGAATTATTAAGGCAGTAATTCATCTATATGAAGTAAGTTCGATGCTAATGCAGTAACCACATCATTTGATTTGGGAAATGTTTCAGAATGGCCCTTCACATTACTGCTGGAAGATGATGCATATTTTTTAAATGTGTCAGGATTGTGGGTTGTTCGCTTCAGTTCGATTAAACATCTCCACCACAGGTATCCACCAGAGAGGAAGGTAACCTCTGAGCCATCTCTTGTTGAGCTTCCTTGTTTCATATTTCTTTCTCCAAGAACTAATTACCTCTTGTGTTCCCTGTTCCAAAGTTTCCTTGGTGCACCTTCATGAACCTGCTCCTCATGTTCAGTTCATAAACTCTGCATGTCCCCAAACAAACTCCTTGATCACTTTGTCAAGACTGGAAGCATAAAAGTTCCTTTTTCAGCAACAGTGGGGGAAAAAATATTCAGTCAGCCGCCAATTGTGCAAGTTCTCCCATTTAAAAAGACAAGAGAGGCTTGTAATTTACAACATAGGTGTACCTCAACTATAAGAGTCGAAATGAGGGAAAATATAAAAAAAATCTCATGGACTGATTTTTGAAGAATTTATTTGCAAATTATGGTGGGAAATAGGTGTTATGTTAATAACAAAAGTTCCTCTCAATACTTTGTTGTATACCTATTTTGGCAATGACAGGGGTCAAACATTGTCTCTAAGTCCTAACCAGGTGTCCACACACTGCTATTGGTATGGGATGTTTTGGGCTGTTGCTGGGAAACATGGACTTCATGGGGGTTGAGATCTGGAGACTGGTTAGGCAACTTCAGGACCTTGAAAGGCTTCTTCCAAAGCCCCTCCTTCATTACCCTTGTGGTATTTTTGGGAGTATTATCGTTCTGAAAGACCAGAGCTACGTTTCATCTTCAATGCCTATGCTGATGGGAGGTTTTCACTCAAAATGTAAGAATACATGGCTCCATTCATTCTTTCCTTTATATGGATCAGTGGTCTCTTGGAAGGAAAACAGTCCTAAAGCCTGATGTTTCCACACCCCTGCTTCACAGTAGGTATGGTGGTCTTTTGGTGAAAATCAGCAGTCTTTCTTTTCCAAACACGACAAAGTTTTTACCAAAAAGTAATATTTTGGTTTCATCTGTCCACATGACATTCTCCCAATCCTCTTCTGCATCAACCAAATGCTCTAGCAAACTTCAAACGGGCCTGAACGAATACGGGCTTAAGCAGTGGGACAAGTGTGTGGCACTGCAGGATTTAAATCCCTGCTAGTGTAGTGTGTTACAGATGGTAACCTTTGTTACTTTGGTTCCAGCTCTCTGGAGTTCATTCACTAGGTCCCCCCGTGTGGTACTGGGATTGTTGCTCATTGTTCTTGTGATCATTTTACCCCGCCGGGTGGGAGCGTGGTGCCCCAGATTGTAGGAGATCATTAGTGGTCTTGTATGTCTTCCATTTCTTACAATTGTTCCCACTGTCTATTTTATTGATGCCCAAAGTAGGTCCTCAAAGCCCTCTATCCTGTTGGTTTTAGTTATTTCCCTGGTTCATTGCACCTGAATCAAACGATAGCTCGTTATCAGGCCTCTGCAGAACCTTTCCGTGCTAAGGAGGTAGTTGGAACATTGGAATCAGCTGTGTTGGAGTAGAGACGCAACTAAAACTGTTAGGGTACCCGCCCTTAAGGAATGGAGCTGCCCCCCCCTGGTCTATTTCTTCACATCAAGCCAGAAATCTTGCTCTTTTGTAAGTTGGTAACCAAATACTTAGTTTCCACCATAATTTGCAAATAAAGTCTAACAATCAGACCATGTGATTTTAAGAACTTTTTATCTTGTCTCTCATAGTTGAGGTATACATATGATGAAAATAACAGGCCCCTCTCATCTTTTTAAGTGGGAGAACTTGAACAGTCGGTGGCTGACTAAATACTGTTTTGCCCCACTGTATCTCAGCAACTTGTCCAACACTTCCACCATCACCAGCTCCGCTACCGTGTCAATCAATTCACCCTCCATGGCAATAAACCCCCAACTTAATTTGCAATAGTAAGACATTTCCAAACTGTCTCTGTTGTGATATGTAACTTTTTTCTATCTCAAATGGCCCTTTACTTCCTTCCAGTCATCCCAATCCCCCTACGTGACTTTTCCCCCCAGACCAGAACATGTACATTATTCATTCTTTGTCTTTCATTCTATTGTCTTGGAACTCACCTTCTCTCTTGTTGAGATGTGTGGTTTGGAAAGGTCCCTCACTGTTGAAGACGGTCTGTTGGACGGTATTGGCTTGTTTGCCGTGTCTTGGGCCGGTGTATTCCTGGTACTTCTTTTTGTGCATCTCTGAAGGTATCTCTCTCTGCCTGATTGCGGAAGTTTCTAAATGTCAGTCAGTGGCAACAATGAAGCATTGATGTACCAAAGCCAATGAAGTCCAAAGTCAACTCTTACACAATGGTTAAGCTGGTCTTGAAAAAGCAGCGACTGTAAATTGCAGATGCTTATTTTGATTATGTAGATTTTTCCCAGGAGGGATGATTGCCAACTTGAGACCAAAAATTAAACATTTAGTGAAAAACAACCAGCAATGGCTTTGGTACAAATTCAGCTCGTTGCTATTAAAAAAGTGGACAGTAGAGGGTAGCAGAGCGCCAAATTTACCGGGCTACCATATTTCTCTTTACCATAAAGTAAAGATTATTTTTTGAGGTCTTAGTAAACAACAGAGATTAAAGTGGGACTAAATTATTTGCAATGAAGTTGCAAAGAACACATTCCACAGCTGGAACCAAGCATCACTGAATAAATATATCTCTTAGTCTGCTGATAATTATGCCGTATGATGCAGTTGGACATAATTTAAATAAATTACTTCATCCTTAGATGTCTGATTTCTGGTAAACAACCTCAGATAAACAAGACTTCATTATGCCGGTGCATCTCCAAAAAAACTAGGATGTAAACGAGTAGTTTAATCAAAAAGTGTTACTCATATATAATTTATTCATTACATTCAGTGATTTATTTTAAGGGCGTTAATTTTGATGGTTCTGGCTGGCAGTTGATGGAAAAGGTGGAAGATTTCATAACTTAGTTGAAACAAAAACATTTTTATGTTAGAGCCTAAACACTCATGGGAAATATCGCTGAATAGCAGAGGGTATACCAAAAAAGTAATCACTAAAGACAGCGCGTTTTCAGTGCTGTATTCAAGCATAATAATTGGAAAGTTGAGTGGATACAAAAACCATAACTTCTTCAGGGCAGATTATTCATACAAATGCACAATTTAATTTCTTTGTATTCAGTTGTATTACATTTTACTCTAGTGTTCTTAGTCCTTCAAAACATGATTCTTTTTCTCTCTCTGCTGTGGCATCAAACAAATGTATTATTTCTATGCACAAGGAAACAAAAAAACCTTTGTAAGATTGTAAAGCTGGGACTATTCAGGGGTTTGGAGGCAATTCAAAAGGTGTAGTTTAGAAAGTATCAGTTTAGAAATGTTAGTATTGTGACAAACTACAATGGGCTCTGTATTCTGATCTGGTCTTGGCTCAGGGCTGACATGATAAGTTCTCTGCAGAGTACTTGCAGCAGCTTTAATGAATTTCAGATAAAATAATTTGCATAGATTTGAAAGAAACTGAAAAGGGAAACAAGCATGACAGCAATTAGCTCAGAGCTGGAAGAAGATGAAAGCAGAAAGAACAATACGACAAAGTGACAAAGGAGAGATATTCAGTTCAGTGCTTTAATGTGTACAAAGAGATAAATGCTGACTAGTGACATCTCTACAATGGCATCTAAAACATGCCAATATACATGCACAAATACAAGGGTTTTTTTCTGCCTGCCACGCATACTTGTACATTTCTGCAGTCACCCGCACACATACATAGACTAAATCTCTATGCACATCATTAGGCTGCGTTTTCCTTCACTCTACTGGGAAAGGATGCATAAAAAATGAGCTGTTTCTGTTTACAAGCCTCTACTTCTCATCAGTAAGTTACGAAGCAAACAAAAGCTATCAGTCACAGCCAAGTCAGACCTGGAATAAATATGCAGGGGATCAACATGGGCCAAACTGAATCTTGTAAATATAATTGTTTCTGTTTTTCAAACAAAAACCTCATTGTATGCATTCTGACACAACTTGGTCTGCTTTATCAAAGCAACACAAACGTATTTGTATTTTCTTTTTAAATCAGAAGCTCATTTCTACAATCAAGCAAAATCCCAAGTTGAGAAGTTCCAAGGAAATGGAACCATAAACATGTTTGAAATTGTGTTTTAGCACTTTAAATTTAAACTAAAATCTGTTTTAAATCCAGATTTAACAATGTGCATTCGCCATGAACTTTTCCACATTTTGTAACGTTTCAACAACTAACTTCTTTGTATTTTTATAAGTCTTCTACAAGATTGACTAATCTAAAGTAGTGAGAATTGGTAAGTGAACATACCATAATGGTATTAAATTGTTTTTTCCCTTTTTTACAAGCCAAAAATCTTTAGGGTGTGTGTTGCTGCACATCAATATGAACATACAACCCATGGTGGCAGTGTTGTAATTTTTTTCTTGAGTTGCAACAGCGAAGCTGGTCGGAGTTTGAGGAATAATGGATGGAGCCAAATGCGGGGCAATCCAATAAAGGAAATCCTGATAGAGGCTGCTAAGCTTTTGTGTATGTGTGTTAATAGGTTACTTTTCATCAGAGCAGACAAGAATCACTTCTTCTCTTTTAATTTAATATTTACATTCTCCCGCCCACTCAGGATAGAACAAGTAACTCTGCGAAAGATGCACAGCTCTACATTACAATGTCACCAGGGGGCTATGGACCCATTCAAGTGCTGAGCTACAAATCAGTTCATGGATGTGCCACACATTTCTCCAGCAAAACAGAAACACGATTGAAGTAATTATTTTTTAACCTAAAGAGGAACAATTAAGAGTCCGCACACAACTTCAGGTATTATAGCTAGAAACTAGCTAACAGTTCCTAAATCAGAGACACATAAAGACAATTACGTAATCTGCCTTCAAACTCCCGAAGAACATTTGGTGGATTAAAGGACTGATGTCCCAACAAGATCTTGAGTGATTACTACATTAGTGTCTCCACAGGTCTTCCTAAAAAGTCAACCAGACAGTTGCAGCTAATCCAGAATGCTGCGGTTAGCACTGTCACTAAAAGTAGCAAAGTAGAGCATGTCACCCCAGTTCTAAAATCATTACAATGTCTCCTTGTTGTTCAGAGGATAGACTTTTATAAACTACCAAAAGTATGTTAATCACTGATTAGTTAAGTATCAAAATACATTAAGATTTTTTGTTGTATCGACCTTTCCATATCAATCAGATCTCCTTGTTCAAGTCTATTTTTCATCCTGATTCGCAACCAAACGTGGAGGTAGCATTCAGTTTTTATGCTCCAATAAACACAGAGTTCCTTTAAATTAAGGCTAAAACCTAAATTATTTAGTAGTTTCATGTGTAAATGAGTTAAACATGGATTAATTCTAGTCTGGATTAACACTTTTTGTTACTTCTCTTTATTCTGCCACCGTTATGCAATGTTTTGTTAATGTTTATGGTGTTATGTTTTATCATTTAAAACACTTTGAGTCACCTAGTTGCTCAAATATGCTATTAAAAACTTGACTTTAAAAATATAGATGTGCAAAGCTGCAAGTATTGATACAAGAGGGCAAATGGACCTTCAGTTCTGAGATTTATGTATCCAAAAACATTATGTTGCAACATGAATGTGTACTTATAGCAGCCGCCCGAGTTTGAAAATGAATCACGAAGTCTTTGTTCTGATCTCCTTTGAAAAGTACGTTTTGTGTGTGGGTCAAGTAGAATTGGTGTATATACAGTAAAAATACGCATCAGAATATTTTCTCTCAACATTTCTGCACAAAAATGCAGAAGAACCACATCTTGCTTTTACCAAAGCATCATTGAAACTTACATTTGCATATTTTAACCTCAAATCAGTTAAAATGTTAGTACCTACTCCACAAAGACATCCATACTAAGCAAAACACCCTTTTTAAGATTAAATGATAATATTAAGCAAAGTGATTTAAAAAAATACATTCAGATGTGTCCTCCCTTGATCAGCTGATAAGTGATAAATTGAAAAAACCATTGTGGCAAAAAAAGATGAACGTTTATAAGCCACCAGAATGGAAAGTCTGGATTAAGCTGTTGTAAAATAAAACAAAACTAATTCTGTTTTGGAAACAATACAATAAAAGTCAGTGTAGTATACCTTAACCATGCTGTGTCAGCTGGTCGCGATAATTGTCAACATTAGATGAAATACTGAGTATATGAATGAAGCAGTGCTAGGCTAAGGATTCAACAAAATCAAATGCAAATATCGATGAGATTGCGTTGTTTTGAGAACTCAGTTTGCACGAGGACACGAAGTCTAAACAGAAAGTATCTCAGTTTAGGTCAGTGTGAACATAGCCCGAGCTGTACCATAATATCAGAAAATTACACACAATAGTAATAAAAAGGGTTTTAAGAAGTTAAATGCATTGAAAAAATGTACAAACCTTTCATTGTAGATAATGTAAGAGATTCTATTCCCATCGTTAAATGGACTTCTGTCTTTTCCTCAAAGCACATGGCCGCCTTCCAAGCTCTTCATTTGTTTGGGTGGCTAGGGAGTCGGCCTGGATCCTATTTTGGGATGATGGCTACATGACAGCTCCACAATAAATATGTGACAATGAAGGGGACAGGGAATGAAAAACGCTTTTTGAATCTCCAAATATCCACAGGAGAACTGCTTTTTATTCAAATCCCTGCACACCTGGAGTGTGTGGTGAAGAAATGTGTTCCTAACGAAAGGCAATTAATCTAGGAAACAGAACATAATTCAGCAGCTCCTAAATATTTAAGAATGATGAATTAGGGAAAAGTAGTGGATTAAACCATTAATGCAATTCTAACAAATAAACTGTATTATCAGACAGTTTTTTATAAATTATTGGCACCCCTGAAAACTAAATACCAGCAACCTTGTTCATTACACTGTTGTGAAAAAGTATTTTCCCATCAACCAGATTTCTTCTATTACTGCTTTTTTTGTCTCACACTTAAAAAAAACAATAACAGAACGATAATCAGAGTAAATATAAAAATACATTTTTAAAGGATGGAAGTTAGTCATCTTAGTATTTTTATTTTACTGCATTTTCTGTCACCTCTAAGAGGTGAATACTTTTTCACTGTAAAAACTATTAGGTGCTGGTTACTGATTAGCAAGTAAAAAGGTATTGGTATGCGACCTGGAGATGAGATGGAGTGCAATCAAGAAATACCTATATTAGATTTTTTTTTTTTTTAAAGAATGACACCATCGGAATAAAAATGTCAGACCAACATTATGTGGCCGGGAAACAGAAATAAATCAAAGGTTGTCGGATGATCTTGTCTGCAATGCCATAGAGATTTGAAGTAAAATACCAGACTGACTTTTTAACAATCCTTGGCTCGATTAATTGTGACATTTTCAGCCTCTGTACAATCAAGTATATCCCAGAATGTCTTCAACCAAAAAATACATATTGAGTGCTGCAAAGATTCCTGACATTTACAGCTGACAAGAGGAGAGCAGTTTGGTACTGGAAACAGAACATAGCAAGAGATTCTCTGCAAGGTACAGCTGACCTATGGAATATGACAGTTTTCACTACAGCTTCAGGTTATTAAGAGTTATTAAATAGGGTGCAGAAGAAATATCTGTCAGCATCATTATTTTATACAAAATAAATGTGTTTCACAGAGGCTAAACTGCAGAGCTAGTCTTAGTGAGGCCTGGACAGTTGCGGATTTCTGCATTGTATATATCAAAAAGTTTTTTTTTAAAGATACAGGAATTTAAGCAGATATTTTTAAAACATTAAAATGTTGTCATATTAAACTATCTATCCATACGACTTCTCTTAGTGTAGGTATACTCTTTTAAAGCGAGATCTTGTTATGAGGGTATGCTCTTTAAGCTTCACACTCGGTTGTATCCATGTTTAAGACTCTTATTTCGAAGTAAGAAAGGAATTAGCTTGTAAATTATCCCATTGTGTTGACAAAGTTGGCCAAAAAATACTTTTTGTACATTCTGTTAAATTATTTAAGTGCTAGCATTTGGAATATATGAATATATATACAACATTCAGTTTAAAAAAAGCTCCTACAGATTGAAAAAAGATTGATTTGTTAAATTTGCGAATGGCAAACTTTTAGCGGCTGTCTATGGTAAAGTAGCATCTGTTTGGGGGTTTTCTAGTGGTGCTGAACTAAATGGCTAAAGGTTGGGGTTTTTTTGTGAGTCTGGCCTGCATTTGATCATCTCAAGTTCAATATCTAAAATAAAACTGATAAAACCTGAACCTAAAATCTCAACACCAAACACAATTTGAGATTTAAGAAATGTTTACTCAGAAAGATTAACAATCTAAGTCATCGCTT
This sequence comes from Apricaphanius iberus, assembly GCA_028564705.1. Classification (NCBI taxonomy): domain Eukaryota; kingdom Metazoa; phylum Chordata; class Actinopteri; order Cyprinodontiformes; family Aphaniidae; genus Apricaphanius; species Apricaphanius iberus. The sequence goes on along the minus strand of JAPXFQ010002439.1, from coordinate 1,557,701 downwards.
AAGGCAGACAGTTCACAACAGGTGGCACCCTGTAGACCAGCGGTTACCAGCGGTTTGCCATTTATGGCATTGAGATTTTTTCCCAAGAGAATCTAAAGACCCCAGACTTACACGTTTGTGACCCCTAGCGGGGTCCTGCCCCAAACTTTGGGAACTATAGACCCCAACTTCTATCTGTATTTTTTAAAATACAACAATGTCTCAATAAATTTATTAGCTTTAGAGTCCGGTAGAACGTGTAAATACTAAAAGCAATGTACTAACAGAACCATCTACTGCAACTAAGTTATTATCTACTACATCTCAATAGGACTTAAGTTTCCCCTTAACTGTAATTTTTATAAATAAAGCTGGAATCTGTTTAGTCTTGTGCACACATTCAGAAATTCCCTCTGTGTTCATAGGATGATGGCTGGGGCTGCACATCTGTTTCCTACCTAAACAGCCTATCATGTAAGATAGGTATTAAGTATTGCCTTGTAAACTTGTCCTAAAGGCAGTGTTGGGCAAGTTACTTTTATAAAGTAACTAGTTATAGTTACTAGTTTCTTCTTACAAAAAGTAACTAAGTTAGTTACTTAGTTACAAATTATAAAAACAACTAGTTACTTCAGAAAGTAACTATTGAGTTACTTTCAAGAAAATTTTTTATTTTTTAAATGTGACCCCACTTCCATCCCTCTTTAACGGAACTTAAAATATGTGTGCATATTGAATTATTTATGTTAAATCTGAATAGTATAATGAAATGGACACTTAATACAATACATTATTAACAAACAATGTAAGCCAATTTAAACTATTTTAATTTTGCTGTTGGACAGTGAGTCTAGTTTCCAATCAAATGCCATATAACGTATGTAGATATTATGTTTATTTTGTGGATCGATACAAATAACACAACAGATGTTTTGAAACTTTTGATATTTACTGCCCCTCAATCGGCCAACTGGGCAAAATTAAATTATGCTTGTTAAGTACTATACCAACAATAAATAACAAACATAAATACACTATTTGTAGTGCAAATAAAACAAAAAAAAACTTCAGAAAATTGGTAGATATACTTCAAGTATGTTCTTCCTCGAAAAAGTAGATATGAGGTGCTATCAGTGTAACTGAAAAGTGCCATGTATAGCAAAACTAAGGAATCCAAATATAAACAGGTAATACATAAAACAAAAATTAAATCTCTTTCTCTCTACGATGCTCAGCCAACGTCGTAAATGCTTTCAAACACACTGTCGTAAAAACGTACTCCCCCCTTGATATGAGCAACCCAGCTGATCAGTTGCCAACCCATCGGAGCAAAGGAACCGGCAATCAAAACTACCAGCTATCAGTTATGTCTACAGAGGTAAGTAAAGTAAGTTTCTTACTTACGTGTGGCATCGCTAGCCGGGTTTCGTTAGCCTGCCTCGTTGACTGTTTATATAATGCTGGGAGGCTTGCCGTAAACTGATCCTGCTTCACGCAATGTCTGAGCAAGACTAAAGGACACCTTGCAAGTGGGATATTCTTCTTACAGGCAGCGGGGGGAAGAGTCTTCATTCGCCTGGATGATTAATTAACATGAAAACGTTACCTGATGTCTCTTTAACTGACTCGCTTGTGTTTGTTTTGTGTTTGACTAAGCATGCTTTCGAACACCCGCCCAACTCTACTTCTGATTGGCTTAACATGAAATTTTACTCAACCTCAACCAATCGTCAATATTTCACCGCTTGTATCGCGCACTGCACTAAACAAGGAATGAATAACAAAGTATTTCCCTCTCAGCTCAAACATCCAGTTGGTGATGAAAAAACAACTTTATATAAGTACCGCGCCGCAATTTTTGGCAGTAACGGTAACGGCGTTATTAAGATGCGAATAGTAATCAATTAGATTACTCGTTACAGAGAAAAGCAACGCCGTTAGTAACGGCATTACTTATAACGGCGTTATTCCCATCACTGCCTAAAGGTTTCCAAATAATGTTAGGTCACAACCGCAAACTCCAATGATTTGATTGCCACTTTACGTAATAGACCAACATGTCTGAAGTGGAAAGAAGAGAATATGGTTTTAATTCTTCTTTTTACGAATGAAAATCTGAAATGTGTGGCAGATATTTGGATTTTGATCCCCTATGGTCGATGTTTTGTAGAACCATGCAGATTTTACAGCTACAGGTTATTCAACGTCCGTGCCAATGTTGCACATAAAGGAACTGATTATTGTGTTTATTTCTATATGCAAAACATCTCAAGTACAGTCAAACTGAGAGCATCTGTTATTTCCTTATTGAGATCTGGAATTTAATTGGACCATCACAAAAGAGCTCTGACCATTTGTTGTATGCTGGAAGGTAAACCTCCAAACTGGTCGCCCTGTATCTGATTTTCTTCCCGGATTTTACTGAAACAATCAGCTCGGACTTACTCCTCAACAGCATAATGCTGTCATTACCATTAGTTTTTTGCTTTTGTTTCCTTGGTCTTCCTAATTCTATTTGCTTATTAATGTTCTCTCACATACCTCTTTATATCACAGATGTATTTATACAGAGAGTAAATTTCATACATGAGGACTATTTACTAAATAGTCAACTTGCAAGAACTGGTTACACTGGATTTGAACTAAATGTACTAAAACAAAAGGGGGGGGGGGTAAAAATGTAAGGTGCAATTGTCACAGATTTTAGCAGATTTTCCCACCTTTTCCAGTTACGCACTACTTGATGTTGGTCACGAACAATTCAAAAAAAATATATTAAAGTCTGATGAAAACAATGTGGAACATCTAAAGGGCAAGAATATTTGCAAGGCAAGCATAACATGGATTTTTTTTCCCTTTTGAGAAAAGACATCTAACTCTTTTTTTTTTATTCTTTTAAATTAACCTTTATTTAACCAGGATAAAACTAATTGAGATAAAAATTCGCTTCTTCAATAGTGTCCTGGGCCAGAACTTGCAATTCAAATGGATAACAGCGAAACGTACAAACGTGGGACTTGCAACCTCCGTTTTTTCCTGATCTACTGTATGTATATATTTTTAACATTGGATATTATGGCCTAATGTGTTCATGATTTAGACAAAGGGATACAGGATGGAAAGGTTCCTCCACAGTCTCTGGAAACTTGAAGTGGTACATTAGACAAGTATTCTTAGTACAGAATAGTTGAACAATCTCCAACTAACTTTTCTGTTTTAAGGAAAAAATCACCATTTATCTGTACCAGCTTGAATGCATTTATAAGGATGTATATGACTTTTGGTGTAGACATCTGAGTGAGCAAAAGCATCCGTTTTTATTCCCGTCTGGGCAAAGTAATCTCACCAAATAGAGCCAGGAAATGAGACAAGGCAGGAATGTCCCAGGGAATCTCCATCAGATGAGTGTATAACTACACGATTCCATTCAGAACATTCCTCCTTCATCACACGGCTGTTTTGCATGTAAACCCGACCGCCGATAGACTGAAAATACGGTGCGTAAAAGACAACACAAAGAGAATTACCGGAGGGCGAAACGGCACACCAAATGACAATCGGTTGAAGAAACTCTGTTCAATGGGCAGTCGAAGATGCCTGGAGGCCTCTGAGAGCCGTGCTGTCTTACGACCCTCGACCGTGGATAATCAATCATGACAGCTGCATGTGCACTCCCTGCGGGTTGCCACGGTAACAGACAAGTGGGTCGATAACAGAATATTGAGAGGGTGTCTTCCTTCATTTTATTTCTCCCTCTCACCTTCCCCCAGGAAGAGTCTCTCTCTGTTGAAAAGTTAGGAGGATGTGATCCGCTTCCACATCTTCGTGGAAGTTCAGGTACTCAAAGGAGTCTGCCGGGGGGGGGTAACGGCGCATCTACCAAGCTGCAGATTTTATGATGTAGCCAGAAACATGGGTTGAGGAAATTTGAAGGGATACAGCCAAAAGAAAATAGGTGTCTTCATGCAAGATTTTTCTTATCAGAGTTAAAAAACGTGGGTTTTTGAGGCCAATTCCTTCCAAGATGAATCAGGGTTTAGCTACGAATTCAAATTCAAAAATAATTTATTGATCCCAAAGGGAAATTAAGTGTTGTTGTAGCTCATTACTAAGTCATTTTTCAAGGAGTTGTTGTAGGTCATGATGGTTGTGGGGAGAAAGGATTTCCTGTAGCGGTCTGTGTTGCAGCGAAACAGAAGAAGCCTCTGACTGAAGATATTCCACTGCTGTAGGATAGCATCATGAAGACGCTTTAAAAAAAACTCACAACTCTCTTGATCATCCATTTTGTTTCCAAGGGTCAAAGCTTATGACAATATATTGGGCACCTTAAATGTGATGCTCAATATTTCCAACATATCCTGGGAAATACGCTGTTAAAAATAACAGAAAAATCCCCTCCACACAGTTACTTCTTCGCAAACATATTGCTGAGAAGTCCCCAGCTTTAATTGAAGTTAGTAGTAGTCCTCGTAGCTCTTAGGGTTGAGGCAATAGAGGATTCCCCCACCAAAGGAAAATATGGTCCCTCCCCAGGCCAGCCCATAGCCCCAGTTAAATTCATGATAGATCCTCAGGTTGATGCTCTCGATGAACTTGATGGGATAGAGGACCAAGCTGCAGGCCTGGAGAACAACTGGAGGACATTGACATAGGAAATACAAGACAATCAGGTTTAAAACAAAATGTCACTTTTTGCTCAGTATCAACAGACATTAAAAGGGAAAGTTTGGTTTCTCACAACCTGGACCTTATTTTTAGCGTTCATTGCGTTCATTTACTCACCCAGACAAGTTTGGAGCCGTTCAGGAGAAGTTTATATCGAGCTGTGAGCAGCGTGTATCCATGTAATGGGAGAGGAGATTTGCCACCTGTTTTAAGGCATTATCTGCCCCAAAACTCTTTCATTTAACCAATGTTTGCTTATTAAATGTTAGCACTACTAAGTGCTCTTCTTAGAGGCCAAAATACAACTACATTATCGAACGATTACAATTACGTCACTGCCGTGCTCCATCCATGCTGTAGTCTGAGCAGGACTTTCTCTCTGTGCTCTACGGCGTTCGGTTAGACAGAACTTGCAACGGCAGACATCAACATGGTTCACAGTTGTGTGTTTCCAAATTTTACTAACCGAATTGGACTAGGTTCAGCTTCTACAGGCTCTCTTTCCGCAACCCACGTGGACGGCAGCTGCTATGGCGGATGGCTGCGACGTAACTGAAATCCCAGGTTAGTGCAGGTTGGAATTGGTCACATTAAAAGCCTGTAAAAACCCCAGATGCTAATACCTCAGAATCTCTGAGATTTGTTTTGAACTCATAGGGGGAATATCGCTAACTATTCATTACAAAACATGGTTTAATGAAAGACTTTTAGAGCAGATAATGCCTCATTACAGGCGGCAAACCCCTGCCCACATTGACATTAACTTCCCGCGAAGGACTCCAAGTGGCTCCAAACTGGTCTGGGTGAGGAAATGAACGTAATATTTGCTAAAAATAAGGTCCAGGTTGAAATTAAATATATAATTTTCCCATCAAGCAGAACAATCAGGGATGCAAGAATTTACATGAAGAGGACAACTGACATATGTCCAAAATGTAACCAGTTAGGTGACAAATAGAAATCGGTCTGGACCAGTGGAAGTGCACCATTTCGGTACGATGGCACCAACAAACGGATGTTTACAGCCCGGCTCAGACCACACCGTGCTGTATGTATCAAACTGTATTATTACTATCAACTTCATTTTGATTTGAAAGACTTAAAAGCAACGTAAGTGGTGTACACACACTTATCAGACTTCTCCTCATTAGGTACACCTAACTAACACTGGATCGGATGACCTTTTGCCTTCAGAACTGGCTTTATGCAACGTAGCAAAGACATAAAATATAACATTCAATGCAATATTGGAAGCTTTCCTCAAAGAGTCTGGTCCGTACTCTCGTAATAGCAGCAGCTCAATATCCATTCTGTGCATCTACATCTCAAAGGTTTTCAATTGAATAGAGATATGCTGATTATGGAGGCCATCGGAGTTAAGTGTTTGGTAAGCCAGTTAGATTTGTCACCATTGTCTGTTTTTAGCTTCTAGAAGCAGTAGTGATCTTCTGCTTCCTGCAGACAGTTTGCCTCTTTCTCAAGTTAGGCTGTAGTTTTTGTTGTTATCTTAAGAGTAATATGAACTATTTTTGCATTTGTACAATTTTAAAGAAGCTCAGCTCCATTCATCTCTGACCTCTAACATCATCAAAGTATTTTTATTAGAATTAGCTCAGTAGTTTCTGAAACACTAGCTTCAGCCTATCTGGCACTAACTGCCATGCCACATTAAAAGCCACTTAGATCCTCTTCCTTCTCCATTCTGCTCAGCTCAAATTTAACCAAGCTGTCTTCACCATTGCTTAAACGTCTTTATGTTCCACCATGGGGGTCAACAGGCAGTTGAAAAGATGCATCTCAAAAACAGTACATTGAGTAAATGAATGTTTATAATTTGCTTTTAGATGCAGCAATATATTATCCCCTTTATATATTAAGTGTTCGTTAGCAAACAACCCATTAAATACAGCCCAATTTGTCACTCCCAAAGGACTTCTGTGGTATTTTATAAAATACTGTCCGTCTGTGACCCATCCCCCCAAAAATGTATGTCTAAATTAATTATTCTGATTGTCTGAACTCACTTCACTTGTTTTGTATGTTCAATGCATGCCCAAACCTTTCCACTTACTGTCTGGCTCATTTTCTTTAACTTCATTGAATTCCACATGCGATGTCCGGAAAAAAATAGACTTCATGTGTAAACTTTCAGGAGCTACGCCTCAGGATCTGCCCCGCACCGTAGCTGGTGGGAATGCTCTAATTGGACTCAAATTAGGTTTTTATTTTATCTTTGCAGAAGCGGTACAAAAGAGCAGATAAACGGCAAGTCATGTATGGATGCTAGGGAAAAATATTAAATATTTATTCAATCAAAAACATTGAATTAAATGCATCGAGGGTGCTGGAAATCCTGCAGGAGCTAAAAAAGAAAAGCCTGGAGGTTTTGTCTTGAGTTAAAGTTGATAATCTCTGCAAGTTTTCCATCTTGCAGAGAATTTTACAGATGCCAGTTTTGCTCCATTACTGTTGTTCATCAAGTTTAATTAGTCTTAATTTTATTGCTTCACTTTTTAATGCCATTTACATTTTCTGTTCATCAACTGCTATCATTTTTCAGTGCTGATAATCAGCTGTGAACGACGCTGTGTTTTACTTTTTATAATCAGGATTTTGTTGCTGAGGTTAGCATGATGCTAATGCTGCTCTAAATAAATCTTCCTAAAATTTCTCTTTTTAATTTCTTAATAATGGTGATGTTTAAGTTACATTTTATGAGATTCTGCTGCTCCTCTTTTCATGTTTGGCTGCTATTCTAATGTGTTGAATAAGTAGGAGCAGAAGTGATGTTTCCTGACGTTCATATCTGTACGAATTTGCTGAGCGCCCGACTGTCAGATAAATCCAGGATTGTTTAGTGTTGTGGTTCAAGCAGAACCTGCATAGGGTGTACCTATTTCTTATTTTTATGTTTGTAGCCATTTTTATCTAATTCTGTACAAGCACGTTTTAGTTTTTCTAGATAGGAAGACATTTGCTCTCTGTCATTTGTTGATTTTCAAAGGTTCAGTTTCAGTAGTATTCAGCCTTTTGTTTTTTCAGAGTTGAACTTCTGGGCAATCATACATTAATTTGGTATTTTTCACATTCTTTGCTCTGATTCAGAGTTGGCTGTTGGCAATGATTAAATGAATAAATACTGGACATTCTGCAAGTTACTGAACTTGCTTTAAATTTTGCTTTAAACGTGTTTTGTTGGTTTATTATTATTTTTTTATCATGAAAAGTGCTCTATAAATAAAAACTGATTGATTGAAATAAATTAACCTTGCCATGCGCAAACATGACTACCTGGCGCACAGTGTTACATGAAATAATATTATGTATTGAAAATACACGTATTAAACTGGTAGTAGGGCTGTGCCATTAATAGAGTGTATTGATTAATAAAATTGCTTTTTATGAAGGTTTAGCTTTTGGTAAATCGTGATTTTTGTTTATACCAATGCGCTACTCTGACGTTTGTCAGTAGAAGGTCCAAAGTGTGCTGACCCAAGTGTGTGGATCCCTTCACCTTCTGAGTAAAGCCAAACTCGTCTAAGTAGGGCTGGGCGATTAATCGTTTGTAATGATTAATCAAAATTAATTTATTACGTTTATGAAGATGATCTTATTTGAGATTTTTTTTATTTTATTCACCAATGCACTTATTTGACTTCTGTAGCTCAGAGTGATTTCAATCTACCCAGGACCTAACATCTTGTTTTACTGGGATTTTTTAAATCAAGTTTTTTGCATAACTTACTATTTATTTTTTAGAAAACACAGCAAAAAAAAAATTTAAATCGGAAATCTGATTTTGAATGAAAAAAATGTACAATTTAATTTTTCAAAAGTCATATCGCTGAGCCGTATCTCGTAGTTGTGTTTTTACATTCAGATCCAGTTCCAGACATTCTGAACATTAGTGCCGCCTAAAGACGGGACCATCGAAGAAATTACATTTAGGACTTTTTTTGTAAGTAAGGTTTGAAAAGGGTTAAAAAAAAAAAAAGCTGGAGAAACATAATGCTTTTGTTTGCCTTGGGCCCCCGGAACTGCTAATTCTGCCATTGCACCTGATCCAGTGTTTCAGAGTTTGTTTTCTGTACTCTCAGCCCCCAATCTCTTGAGGCAGACACATTCATACTCAGCCTGGTTCTAATAAAGGTTTGTTCCTTTGCTGAAGGAATGCTTTCCTTCCATTCCCATTCTCAGTTCTGTTTTTGTACCTTCCCATCACAGTTTTGTCTACCCCCACATCCATTTTGAATCTGTGTACTTAAACGTCAGTTTAGTTCTCTTTTCTAAATAAAAATAAACTGTTTCTCCATTCTGATTTCATATGAAGGGGGGGTTGGTAAAGAAAGGAGAACAATCTCTGACGTCCAACTATTCCTTCTCTAAAAATACAGGCAATAATACAAAAAAACTGGATATATTACACCAAATACTATGCAAATAACACAGATGGTGTTAAAGACAAATCTCAAAGGGGATGTTGGTGTAGAAAATCAATCATTCATCAAGAGGGCAGTAGGTTTTTGTGCTCGGTATTTAAAATGTCATGTAGAAAGGTTGTTTATCTCAAATCAAAAGGAAGAGAAGTACATGTTGAAAGTGGCTTTTAGTTTGTTTTTTTTGCTTTTGTTTTTGCACTCTGGATGAAACGATGCAGTGCTCAGAAGAATAAAAGATAATTTTAAATGACTTTTTGAAAAATCACAGGATGGATTTTCTCTTAATTCTGGAAGGTAAAAACAGAACAACAACAATTTGGTCTATCATAAAGGAAAGGAACAAAGAAGACAGCAAAGCTCATATTGTGTAAAGATACCTCCAGCTCATTCAAAATCTCTCCTTTTTTACATACATTTTTTATTATATTTTTGAAAACACATTGACACAGCTACCTGACAGTCAATTAGACTCTGAATTCATATAGCTGAAACAAAAATGCATGTGTGTGATTTGATCACAAAGACGCACGAAGCTGTCTCTGTTAGGGAACATCTCTGCTCAACATTTATGTTTGCAGAAAACAGATCATAGAGAATGAGCTCTAACTCAGTCACAGAAGGGATATTTTCTTACTTATAAATATTCATCTGGGTTGGACATCTTCAGAGTTATTCAAATAAATATATATATATAATGTCCACTGCTGCTGAAGGTGTGCATTAAGGTCAACCCGTATTGTGAGTGAAAACTACAGATGGCCTTTAAAATGGCGCTCAATTCTATTCAGCTCATGTATTATTTCAGTAACCAAGGCAACACATTGTTCCTAAATTGCAGGAGTGAACCGTTTTATATTCCTGAAGAAGTATTAGGCTTTTCTTTACCCAAGAAGAATCTTGAAGCAATCAGAGAAATCATAAATTTACAGATATCAGAGGAAAACACGCTGGAGAGCAATTACTTTGTCAAAGTGCTGCGCGTTAGTCAGAAAACAGTAAAATACAATATTTCACACTCAATTACATCGAAGAGCAACAGTATGGCTGTAAAAATTATGTTTTATTCGAAATTTATAAACAAATTAAAGCTTTATATATACTTCAAGCATATTTGTGCCATCTTGTTTGTGTCGGAATGGCTTCCCCACTAAGGAAGCCTTAGTGATGTAAGGCTTGGTATAGAAACAGATCGGGATTTTAGTGCACTCAGTACACTGTATTGTTCTCTGATACTTCCTTACTTATCTTACTGTGCTGAAGTATTGGGTAATAATTTTAAAACACCTTTTAAATAATGGATTTTGTTACAGGAAACGAATACGAATCTTTTTCTAAAATCTAATATATATTGAAAATCAATTATCTTGTTAAATTACGTACCGTACAGTTCATGTTAGGATCAAATCCCGCCCGGGCCCTCGTTGTGCGGCTTGCCACACATATATTATTTTAAATCCCTCTTCAAAAAAATATGTTTGGCTAAAGAACAAAAACGATGAGGACCAAACACAATGAGCAGAGTAACAGTTTTTAATATCTCTTATTTGTAAATTGTAGTACAAATATTATTATTTAGTATTTGTGTATATAATTGGTTGTTGTTGAAATGCCTCGAGTTCTCTTCACGCCATTCATCAGAATTTAATGATTTTTTTTCCTTCTTTGTTGCATGATTCAGTTGGTCTAAATAACCTTAATAAGAATACTAATCACGCTTTTCAAAATAAATCACCTGGCAGTGAAAAAACGTATTTTACAAAGCGAGAATCCTTGGCTGTTGTTAGACTTGACATGAGGGGATACTGGAAAGTTAAAGAGACAGTTGTGACACCATATTTCATACTCGAGCACAAAAATAGGACTTTTCTCAGAGGAGAAAGCAGAATACTGTGTGACTGCAAGTCTGTGTCTTGATTTAAATAAGGGGGAAAAATGTATCATATAAGTTCATTTGAATGTCCACCCTGTAGACCTCCTTCTACCATATAAAAAGTTGGTAATTAAATACTTTCTGAATATGAGGATTTATGAATATATGATTTGAGACTTTGAATGTGTGCTGACCTGCAGCAAAGAGCATGAAGGCAACAGGAGCGTAGAACCGCCGTCTTGTACCGATGCACACGGCAACCAAAGCAACTAGAAACGACGTCAACACCAAAGCTCCGCCCCCGAGCAACAAGGCTAGCGTGGCAACCTGCCAGTCTGGGAAGGGGAAAATAGGGAAAGGAACAAAAAGGGAAAAGAATATCATTAGCATTCAGATGAAAAAAATGTACCACATTTAAAACATTGTGGAATGTCAAAGAACTACCAGTACTAACCAGACATTTGTACAGCTTTATCTGTATTATGTTCTGGCCCGTTTCTGTCATTGCTTTTTATCCATTAAGGTAGAAGGCTCAGTTTCATCAATAACACTGCTATTCTGTTTCTTTTTTCCCAAATATTAATCACTACCATTACTGTGTCAATATTTTCTGTACCCTTCTCCTCTGACTTACACGTTTGTACAATGAGCTAATTTGATCCCTTTGATCCCTCTTAAAATGTCGACGTCACCTCGAAGATATAAATGAGCAATTGTCTAGGAAATCCTGCAGGGACAGCTAAACTTCATCTGAGGTCAACCAGCGTAACCTTAAATGATGGGGCGTTTAAACTGAAACTGCATCAAAAGGTGCTTCAAAACTATATTAGTTTAATGGTGTGAACACACATAACTTGGAATGAGCATACTTTTTATCCATTGTACTATTCACAACGTCTCCCTACACGAAAATATCAGGCACTAATCCAAAATCCCCCCTTTAGGAAAAACTTAAACACTTACAGTTTTCTATTAATTTAGATAGAGATGGTGGAACGTCTAACATTGTTTATGACACTTAGTTGTTCTGGACCTTGGTTGTTGCTTTTGGACATCAGTTAGCACATATCTGACTTGTATCAAATGATTTTCTACGTTCGTTGGTTTGCTACTGATCATATATTGAAGACTCAACTAAAAGAAAACGGTCTATTCCTTAAAAAAAATAAGTAAAAAAATAAAAGCCGCTTCTGTTGCATTTTGAGAAACAAATGAAACGCAAAAAGACCTTGAACGTGCCTTCTTGGGAGAACATAAACAAGAGTAATTACTTTCATTTTTCACTACTCTATTATTTACAAGCATCAGATACAATGCATTTATCTGTGGGAGGGTGTACAGAAGAGAGAGATGGAGGAGTAAACGAGGAGCGGAAGGGAGAAGCAAAACAGAGCGAGGAAAGGCGGTAAGAAAAGTAGAATTCAGTTGTCAGTTGCTGTAGAGGAGAAATTGATCAAAGAAATGAATGAGGAACAAAGGGCAAAAAAAGGAGTGGCAGAGATATAGAGAGTAAAAGTAAACTTTGTGTGAACCGCTCATCACAAGCATCGTGTCGCAGCCCTCTTCTGTATTTACGTGGCAGTTGTATTTTTTTTACTCGCTACACTTCTAAAACACATAAAGCTCAGTATTTTAGATCGGACCATGCAGGTAATCAGCCATGGGAGCAATGTAAAATAACGAATAGTTTAAAGATGAAGGAAACATGCCGATTTCCGATTGCTTGAGTACAAAGAAAAACAAAACAACACTACCGGTAACACCGGGTTTTAAGTCAGTCGGTCTTGTGGGTCTAATTTTTGTGTTTTTATTGTGAACAGCAAGAATTTAATCCTTGAAGTGGAGAATGATGGAGGTCTGCAACACTGGACACTTGTGGACTTTAGGAAACACAGTGTTGCAGTGTGGGCAAAAAAATCGGTTAGAAACCCGGATGGGGTTGGTCCTGACCCGTGGGCTAGGTTCTGGGACTCTGCTTCCTATATATCATCAACCCGCCAGCCTGAGGTCCCGGCTGGCGGGTTCTGTTGAAGGAACACAAGGTGGTTCTGTTCTTGTTGGCTCCCTTCTGGCTAATGCTGCGTTTACACAGCACAGTTTGTCTGCGTCAGGAAACGTATCCAACGTATAAAGTTTGACGCATGTACTTTGAGGGTTCCAACGCTTGCTTCTGAGCAAAAAAAAAGAGTGTGTGTGGGCCACAAGAAAGGGGCTTGGCTTTATTTGCTAGACAAAGCTAGACAACATCGACATCGGGTGCATCAGCGCTCATTCTTCACATGCGTTCTGAGTTTGGAGAGTTTAACCATTTGCTTCAGGAGCTGCGTATGGATGAGGTTCACTTTCAGCGCTACTTCCGTCTGTCTAATTTTACAACCTCCTGGGCCGCATCAGAGCTTAAATCTCCTACCAGGACACCAACTACAGGAGCTCTGTTCCTCTTTAGGACCGCCTGTCCATCTGACTTCGGTAAGTGTTATTTCTGATTTTTGAAATCTGCGTTTGTTGAAAATGTTTTCGATGGTCCCGTGCTTCATTCAACATACGTGTATAATGAAATCACTACAGTGATGATTCATTGTCGCACTGCTTCAAGTCCGTCAAAAGTTCAGCCAGCTGAACTTCTGCGTTGCTTGCGTTTGCTACGTTGCCGCTTGCAACGCAAGTAACGTTTGAAAAGTTGATGGAGCCAACGCACAGCAGAGACTCTGATGGACCTCTGACGGACTCTACAATAGAATTTGCATGTAATCTTGACGCTGCTGACGCTGACAAAGCCTGCAGTGTGAACACACCATTAGCTGCTACATTCCTCTTATAATACAATTGTACTGCTGATGAGTTGCACTTCCGTGTCCTCTAACTTCCCGAGGTGAGGGCGAGTACAAATGGGGTGTAAGAGAAGTCATGTGAAGTCCAATTTCCAATCGCTCTTATCTGGGTAGATTAGTCGGGCTTCTGAAATAACAGTTCGGTTCGGTTAACTATCCGTCTGCGTCAACGGAGATCTTGTGTGTCTGATTGGTCAGTTTCAGTTACAGCCAGAGATCACATCACCAGAACGGGGATCTATAGTCGCTGTAATGAGTAGTTAATACAGCGTTTGGCCACTATATACTTTATAATGAAAGGATAATTAATCTAATCTGTTCTTTTGCCGATTTTGAAAACAAGGAGGTGTAGAAAAACAACAAAACAGGCTGCTCTGTTTGTTTCCATGTGTTTTTAGAGCATTCTATGAGCTGCACTTTTAGTAAAACGCTTTACAGCTTAATCAAAACTTACTTTCTGTCGTCCATCTCTCCTTGAGGAAGAAATGCGTTCACTAGAAAAATGCGTACCTAGAAAAAAACTGAAACGACACTGTGGTAGTAGGCAGAGACGCCATGAAAAGTTAGCACCCCCTGCTGTCCTGGTCGAGTAACGCTGAAAAAATAATAGAGAGTGGAGAGAAAAAAAACGGAGTACTATAAACGAAAAACGTCTCCGTCAATATTTCTATGTCTGAGTGCAAATGATGAAATACGCCTTACCCAACCACAGCCCATGATTGTCTATATGTCTCATATGAAGACATTCATATGTCTACATAGGAGACATTCAACCTGACTAAATTTAGATCAGATTCTCTCTCTCTCTCACCATTTATTTCTAATTCTTAATTAAGTTTTGGTCATTCTAAAAGGAGTTTTTAAGGAGCATTGAGTTATTAGAATTGTTGTTTAACAGGGAGAAGGTTCTAGTAGCAAATCCGGGTCCTGGCATTTCTACGTGATGCTGCGCATGTTCTGCCACATGAATGAATGAGTCCTATGGTTCCCACAAAAATGTGCATGCTAGATTAATTGGCCTCCTAAATTCCGCTTAAAAGTGTATTTGTTCAGGGATATTTGTCCTTTCTCTTTACAGAACGTGGGCCTCAAGCCAAGTGAGATGTTACATTACATGTTTTCCATGTACCAGGGTTGTTAAAGCCACTCTAAAGCAAATTCATGCAGCAGAATGGCCTAGTCAGAGTCTGCAGTGAAAGGTGCTTTAATGTCATCACACTTTTCAGATTTGTATTTCTAAAGAAGGAAAGGCAAGGCAATTTTATTTGTATAGCACGCTTTCACCACAAGGTAATTCAAGGTGCTTTTTAAATGATTTGGCAGTAAAGAAACCAAAAATATGATAAAACAGCCGTAGTATGAAAATTTGAAACCCGAGATTCAATAAAAGATAGCATTTAGCATAAAAGAAAACATTTGGCAAGGAAGAAAGTTCATATAAATCCCCCCGTAAGATACATTAAAGCTGAACATTTTGGCAGAGCACCGTATACTGAATGCACCGTCACGCACCTCTGAACCAGCAGCTTTTAACGTTGGACCAACTGCCAGAGAAAATAAATAAATGATAAGATAAACTTCTAATGGATGGCATTTATATAGCACTTTTCAAGTCTTATCGACCACCTCAAAGCACGTTACAATGCAAGTCACGATCACTCACTCACACAATCGTCAACTCACATCGAACTCTCACAAATTCAGACGTTAGAAGTTCATTCTCCCTTTTTATCCAGACACTAGACAGTCCCTCCAGGATTTTGCGGCACTTATTTGTGACCGTTTTCATCTAAAATGCCTGATACTGTGGCACCTTTTGTGAAAACTTTCAGTTATTTCATGTGCGATTTTTTTTATCGCTTGTCACTTGAATTTTTTTTTTTATCGATTAAAATGTTAAATTCTAATGTTAAATTCCAGCATTTTTATTATAATAGGTACACCAGAAGAACACTCCTCAAATTGTAGCTTATTGCTTAACACAAAAAGAATAGAGAAACAATTCCAGATTCATAGAACTTTAAATTACAAAAAAAAAAAAATAAGTGGTTATTTTCTTGGTCTTTGACTACTTCAAAACGGAGTAAAATTGTGTCCTTAACAACAGTAAATGCAATCCTCTACAAAAAGTTTATAAGAATCTGCAGAAGAAAAACAGGAATAAAGTTCACAAATGTTAACAGGAAAGAACTGTCTAAGGCCACGTCCACACTAAGCCGGATAACGTCTTAAACGTATAAGTATTTAGTCTACACCCCCCTATCGTCCACACTAAGGCGGCTTTGTTTGTGCTCTGTGGCCGGATAAGTATTAGCTGGGTAAGAGAGCCGTCTAACTGTTATCTCAACGGCTAAATGAGCACGTCTGGACGCAACTTATCAGGTCCCCGGCTAAATCAGAGCAGCAACCTCAATCAAATGCTGCGTCCTAAATTGATGACAACAACAACGCGACAGCATATAATGACAACAGCAAAGATGGAGACGAGTCTCGCTATGCTACTGCTTCTTTTGCAAATTCAGACGTTTGCAAAGTTAACCCTAACCTACTTGCGGATGAGAAGGCGACACAGGAGGCGACACAGGAGGCGCAGACAGTGACATAGATTATACGCGTCAATCTGTGTTCTTTTTGTTTTTCCCCACGCATGCCCATTACATGCATAGGTAGGCATTGGATTGTGCAATCATTGGGACCTTAAACGGACCGTAAACGGGGCGTAAATGCTCGTGTTGAGTGGATAACATTAGGCGTCTAACTCCCCGTATAACCTTATGCGGCTTAGTGTGGATGTAGCCTAAGATAAGTCTGTGAAGAGCCCCAGCAGTCACAGATGTGCTGTCAGCTCCTACATAGCAAAAAGACACTCAGATGCTTTCATGGGAATCTTTATTTTTTTCATTATTATTTTAATTAACTGTACTCGATGCATAAAGTTGAAAATGCCTGCACGTTTCCAAGTGGTCAGAGAATTATGTGAATTGTAATCTGCCAAAATGTTTTGTAGGAAAAAAAATTTTTGTGTAGGACCACACTATGTCATGCGGTACGAAACAATTTACCTCCACTTTCAAGTAGAGAACTGCAGGCTACAGCGCGTTCCTTTGCACTGACTTGTGTTGGCAAATGCAACGTATTTAATTCATTCTTGCTCCCTCACACATAAACGGGGATTTGTACATGATAAGTGACGGTGTCAGATATAACATGTTGAGGAGAATCGCAAGGTACAAGGTGTAATAATGACATCTTGTGGTCAAATTGTAGTATTTCATGAGGAAAAACAACGTACGTCGCTCTCGGTCACTCACCCCCTCTCCTTCATTGAGTGTTGTCAGTTATTGATCGGCAAAAATACACACCACGATAAGCAAGACGAGTTATGGGCTCGACACACGGGGAGCAACGTCGCTCCTTCTCCATTCATTTTCTATGGAACTTGCGCGATCGCCTGCCCTCCTACAGCCAAGCGACATTCGTGCTTGTGAGATTCCGCGCTCGTTCTCGTAGACGTCCACATGCGGGTTTGCGACGCAACACAAGAAAGTAGAAAAATTTTCAAGTTTTGTTGCTGAATGAATGACTGACCAATAAGCTGAGAGCATGCTACTTCAAATTGCAATCGCTTCGACATGAAAGAACAGATCATTTTAGCTGTGTCCGATGTTCCTATATTTTATAATTATCATCCTTGAGGTCCATCATGAAATGATGGTATTCCCCGTGATGTTTCCTTGTTTCTAATATTGGATGAACCCAGAGTTGCCTTTTTCTTTTCTTAAGTAATGTGAACAGCAAAATTTCTGTCAATTCCAGCTAAATATTCCCAATCTTCATCCTTGATGCTTTGTCTGTCACGGATCGCTTTTAAAAATTTCAGAATTGCCACGAATTTAATAGCCAATAGGATTTCTTGGAGTAAATTGGGTTGATGGTAATTGAAATATACTGTATAGATTATTTTAGAGCAGACTATTACTGCTCCATTTCTCTCGTTAAGAAATGTTTTTTCCTTTCCTTCCATTTAAGTTAACGGTTCTTAGTTAAAGATTAATTGAAATTATCACATTTCTTCTTTGCCTATTGATTAATAAAACATTTTTTTATTAGAATCCACAGTTTTATTGAAAGTTACAGACCAAAAAGGCTTCCTGCTTTTATCTGACAAAATTACTGAATCTGCCTAGACCAGAGATGTCAAACTCATTTCCATTTTGGGCCACATAAAGATAATGAAAGTCCTTAAAGTGACATTGTGTAGTTTTTGTATTACATCTTTGAAAATAGCCATTAAAATATTATGTAATAATAATTACGCAAAGCACATTAATTGCAAAATATTGGCGATATTGTAAAATATGACTTTAAAAATCAGTTTTAAAATACATAGGCTCAGGTCCTCTTTTCAGGGGAAAGCCATATTAGATGACGTCTTTACTTCTACAAGAGCCCGGATGGACAAAGCGCACGGACCACGGCTGCTATTAAAACATTGATTTCCCCTCAAAATGCAAAAAAGTTTCGCCATAAATACATTTTTACCTCTTCACTAGTTCCAAGCGATGAAAGAGAGACTGATGTGCTCGTCATGTTGCTGCAAATAGATAATTCTCAGGTAATTGAGTGTCTGAAAACAGCACTAGTTGGACCTCCGTTGTTGAGTTTCTTACTCGAAGACACAGATACCGCATGCTTGTGATAATTTAGCTATGCACTGCCCCCTACTGGCTGAAAATTAGACACTGTGCCTTTAAAGGGGCCGGTTTTGATGTAAAGTATTGATGAAACTATATTTAACAAACAGCTAAAACGCGCATAAATATCTGTCTCAAAAGTACGTCTTAAAATTAAATGATGTGATTTAGGACTACTCAAATAAACACTGATTTGAGTGATAAAAGTGTATTTAGGTGCATATAAATACCACTTAAAAGTTATATGTAAATAGTACTCTACAGTTTAAAGGGCCACATCAATGGTCATGGCGGGCCGAATCCGGCCCCCGGGCCTCGACTTTGACGCCTGTGGCCTAGACAAATGTTACTGACTTTGTTTCTAATCTTTTTAACAGATTTCCCGCTGTACAGGTACGGGAATGATCAAACCTTGTGTGGTTAATAAAATTGAGACAAAAAAAAGTGATCAATAACAGTTTTAGAAATACTTTATCACATAATGCTGGGTTGGTTTGGATAAAATCTTTCTCTCTAAAGAACCATGCGTTTATCCATTGTTGATTTCAAATTTTATACCCAGCTGCCATGTACTAAGAGATTTTTTTTATTTAGAAATGAATGCTTTAAATAAAGGGATTTATATTCTTAAACAAAAAAATTTCAGAGGTTTATTAGGGGATTCAAACAACCATTTACTATAAAATACGCATCCTAACAAATGAGAACACAGGTAATTACTGTACCTATCTACCATAAAGCTGGACACATGATTTACAATTCCTCGTTCAGCTGCTACAAATAGAAAGAGCGTCTCTGGAGGGAGCTCTGACAGCAGAGAGAGTCGGGAAGGGAGGAGAAGGAGGAAGAAAACAAAAAAAGGGGGATAAAACGTGACCGTTTAGAAATAGCAAAGGGAGATGTTGAGAAGGAGCATGGCGAAATAACAATGAGGAAACAATTAATGCATAAACAAAGAAATCATTAAGGAAGGCTAAGCAAAGAAGTAACTAATGTACAAATGGGGGATAAAAGAAACAAAGGGAGATGGCTCAGTATTGAACAAAAAATATCTTGGTCAATTGTACTGACTAAAGCAGTGGAATAAAGCGTAGAGTGGATCAATACAAATGAAAAAGAAAGATGAGAAGAGAAAGGAGAGACCGAATTTAGGGAGGGTGGGTGTTCTGTGTTCACTGATGACTGATCTCACAATGCTTTAGGGGACAAAAGCAAGAAAAAAAAGAAGCATCACTTTGAGCCAAAATGTCTCAGAGGGTTCATATGTGACTGACAGGTAGAGGTTTCTGTTAGCTGCCTCTAAGGAAAAAAAGCCCACTGTAGTGTTTTTATGTGAAGTTTTCTTTCAACATTGGGGAGATTTCAGTGCGCAACCTTCATCGTTAGCAGGCGAGTAGGGAGCAAGCTTCTGGAAGAAGCTCTGTGGCTCCAGAAAAAATACATAGTCTGCTGATCGTGAATCAGGCCATCCGATTTCTCATTGGAATCTTCGAATTAGATTTCACCAAAGCAGTGGTTCTATTTTATTTTCTATCATGTCCACTCCCCAAGGGAACATATGTTTTTTTCTCCTTCCCTGAACTGAAATACTGTTGAGTACCTGATATTATTTAAGTATTCATCTGTACAAACCACTGGCACCAACATTCTGTGTATAATCTCCTGATTATCGAAACTGTTGTGGAAATTGAAGTTGCTTTAAGTCTTAAAGTAATTCACAATAGTCAACAACCAATGGCGGGTTTGGCCTATAGCAAATAGGGCCGATAATACTTTATTTTGGAAAAAGGCTGATAGCCGGTAAATCTCCCAGTGGTTGATTACTCGGCCAATAGTCAAAAAGAGGGGGCCGATAGTATAAAACGACCGATACTGGGTTTGGGTGATAGTTAATAGCTGGTATTTAATTACTTGACTAATAGTCATACAGTAAAAGAACAAGTAGGCTAAGAAACACACCGAATTCAAAGGTAAATGTTAAGAAATATAAAATATATATAAAAGTATTATAAATAATAATTATAAATAATAATTAATAATGTATAATAAATATTTTCAGATTGTTTTTTACAAATCAAAAGTAGATATCTGAACAAAAGTAATTAAGTATATAAAATATGTGCACTGGTGCTACATAAGTTGCTGGTTTTGTAGCACTGACAAAAAACTTGTAGCATAATCACAAAACCTCTAAAAATCGGGCCTTTTTGTATTCAAGAAGAGACTGAGGAACATGTTTCATTATTTTCCCCAAAGTATAACTGTTGAGAAAAGTGAACTCGAAAAACAAAATTCAAGACTTTTAAGCTAAATTTCTAGTAATAAAAAAAGATTTGCTGTTGATATGTTAAGACAAAATTAATGGAAAGAACATATTTTTTTGTTTTGTTTCTTAGTACATTGGAAAAAAAACATGAGTAGTGCATATTAAATATGAACCAAATGTTGCTTGCAAAACACCATTGGCGTGTATGGCTTATGGGTTTTTTTCTCTGTATTTTGTTAGAAGTTTTAAGAGTCCTACATTGTTGAACTCTCCATATATTTCAAATGTCCTTTGAATGCACCAAAGCTGTGCATTATGGGACAAGCTTCTGCCTGATATTCGTGTGTGGCTTTTAAAACAAAAGATTGGTCTTATATACTTGCAGATTTCTTTATTAATTTCTGCTCGTGATGTTGGCTTTTGGCCCAACCTGCTAGATTGAGATGTGGTGGCCGTTTAGTTTAGTGTGACCACTTGGTGGAGCTCACAATGTGGCATGGAGCTGTCCTTTGACGGGCAAAATGCGCACAGTTGAACTGGCCTTTACAGTGAAGAAGAAAACTAAACAAGCAGCTTGCAAAGCTGTAGCACAAGTGCTATATATGACAAATATTTTGTCGCACAGACCAAAGGTTTGGACACACCTTCTCATTAACATTGTATTAATGTTGGGCCGGTACTTTTGAGGCAGATATTAACCAATTGGTCGTTACTGCTATCTGCACCGATCGTTCTCAAATTCACGGCTTCAGTTTATAATCGTAATGTCTATAATTTAGTCAAGACTGCTCAATCTGATTACCTGTTTACTTTCCTAAACAGTTAACATCCATAATCGGTACCCTGTATTCTATTCTATTAAATCTGTTTCATTATTTTCAAATTATGTTTTATTTTTATTTGAAACTCAACTTGTTATATTTTTATTTTTCCGAATACCACGTTTTCCACTCTGACATTTATCAACCAAAAATGTTTGTAATCATGGAGTGAAGGAAATAATTTAAATCAATAGCCAAAGAGAATCTCATTTACTGTTATTCACAAATATAACAATAGGGTGGTTTAAAAAAATGCTTCTGTCTGCGTTTGTTTATTTTATTGTCTTTTTTATAGAGCTAAAACAAAGAATTGACTTTTTTCATGTTTTTGAAAAGTAAATCTCCCTTTAAAAATGTTTTAGCCGAACTCGGTACAAAAACGTCTCATAAAGAGACCTGGAACAGTAAATCCTTGTGATATTTCATTGTATTTTTTAACTCTATCCCAGCCTCTCGTGTTCTTGCAGACCTTGCAGCCTTTGAGCTGACAGAACTCATAGAAGGGTTTTCCTCACAATTCATAAACATCACCTGCCCTGACCCTTTCTCTAAGCTTCTACTAGTTTATTTTTTCTCAGAGAATGTCTGTGCTTCAGTGAGGTTTTTTTTTTTCCGGCTATTAAGAATTACCTGTTCTGTGTATTCTTACATACTGAGAATACCGTGTGTTATTTCTTGATGACATCGTGATTTAATCTCATTGTACGACACTGTATGATTCAGATCAGGTCAAATGAACCGATATTAAGATTCCTACGTACTGTATTGCCATGGAGACGACCCCTTTTCCACTCGACATCCTGACATCTAGTGTGACTGTACCAGCCCCATCAGACAAAGACGCCTCGGAGTCTACCAACTTCATCCTGAAGAAGTATCTATCTATATGATGTTCATAATTGTAAGGTTTACTAAATCTATAAAAGGCTGTGTCTGTTGTTGGGAAGCGGGTCAGCTTTTACACGTTTCCCTGTAATCCTGTAACTTCCTTGCTTGATCAAGCAAGACCGTCTTAAATAACCTCCATAAAGTGAAGGAATCTTTCTCATCCCTTTATTTAAAATGTTTTTTCCGATTACACTTCTTACGGAGCCCTGGCTGTGTGAATGGGTCGTTGTCATGCTGAAAGACTCAGCCACGGCCAATCTTCAATGCTCTTACAGAGGGAAGGAGATTTTTGGCCAAAATGTCAACATACATGACCCCATCCATACTCCCCAGTCGTCCCTTCCACTTTACAGAAAAGCATCCCCAAAGAATGATGATTCCTCCTCCACGCTTAACAGTTGGGATGGTGTTCTTAGGGTTGGACTCATCCGTCTTCTTTCTCCAAACAGGGCGACTGTATTTTAGACCAAAAAGCTCCACTTTTGTCTTATCAGACCACATGACAATTGGGACAGTTGGGACAAGGGAGTAGGAACTTTTACCATCAATGCGGGTGCAATAGTAAGACACAGACACCCATCAGCCGACACCTACACACACGGTGTTCTGACACCTAATTAGGGAGTTTGAGTCTGGAGTATGGATGCGAATAGGTATGTCTAAAAACGTGCAATGAAAGAATGTGTGTGTGTATGTTTGCCGTCCATGGGGGAGAGAGAGAAGGGAATGAAGACGCAACAACAGAGAAATCAAAGAGTGACATGAAATATTTACAGAGGCTTCAGAGAGGAATGTCCAGAAATAGGTCAGCTCAAGATGGTAGCTTCTTACTCCCTCCCCACCTCACACACACACTAAAACTCCTGAATCAGTCCAGTCATGCCTCACTTGCAAATATATATATATATATATATATATATATATATATATATATATATCAGAGGTCACGCTAGACATTTTTTAGTCTGTCATTTTGGGTCAAAAAAATGAAGTCACAATCTGATTTTATCCGTCAAATCTTAATGTGATGGGGGGGGGGGGGGGGTTACCTATCTTCAGCAATTGTCTGAGGAGTTAATACGTATTCAGTCAAAGAAACCTGACCACTGAACTACACAGAAAAGCGAAGTTAAATGCCTGCGCTATGATTAGAATACCTGATGAGTTTCCTGCATGGGATGGAACGAAAATGCTCATTTTTCTTTTTATCATTTTCGTGATCTAATAGTCGGATTATTGCAGAAAATATTGACATTAGGTCTTAGATTTTTTTATTATTATTTTCGCGGACAGGATATAATATCCCCATGGGTAATCATAGCTGTTGATCTGCAGGCACAATCCGCGCTTCGCTCCACTGGAAACTGCAATTACATTATTCACGTCAGACAGAAAGTTTAACATGAGGAAACATTTCTCCCATTGCAGCGACCATAAGTAAAAGACTCTCACATCGAACCTTCACCCAAGACATCTATGCACTGCCACCCGTCACTTATATAGGCTCTGCAGTGCCACCAGTGGATGAAAGAAATATAGGTCACAGTGCAATAAAACTGAAATATACATAAAGTATTACCAAAACAAACTTTAACTAAGTACTAATCAACAAAAAACAATATCGGCTCCTACATATGTATATGGGATGTGAGAAACTATATGTCACAATATTTTATGTCACGATATTGTATCGATATTCAAAAGCAACGTATCGATTTTGGTTTTTTTTGGATTTTGAATTGAACCATTAATGACAGTAATTTTTGTAGTAAAACTTAAAGTAAGACTGCTAGTTGGTGTCTGTTTTCATCTTCTTCGTTCCAGTGGATAAACTAGATCTAAGAAAACTGGATGAAACAAGTTGGAGTGTTTAGAAAGCTGTGACAGATTTTCTACAGTTAAAATTCAGTTTTTATTATTGTGATATATCGCAATATATTCTATCGCCCCCTTTCTATCATGATAGATATATCGCCTGATTCTTGTCAATACACATCTGCTGGATATGACAAAGGCAAAAGAAACTCACAGTGAGGCAGCAATTTTTCACTTAATACCTTCCTGCGTTGGCGTCACTAGCATGTGGATTAACTAGCTTCAAGTGAGTGGCAACACTCCAGAGAGTTGATGTTCTTTAGCTGCATTTAAATCATAAATAATCTGCTGAAGGAAAAGGATGCAGGCCATTAGTCGTGCACTCCACAAACCTGGCCTTTGTAGAAGTGGCAAAGGGAAAAACCAGAGGAGTCAGGTTTAAGGTTTGCCATAACAGATGAAATGTGTGAAAGAAGATGCTGTGGGAACGCTTTTCTTTAGCAGGTACAGGAGGAGGTAAAAACTTTTGGATGCTGCTGAAGTCTGGAGAGAACAAAGGTTGACCTTCCGGCAGCACAAGCAGGGCGACAATGGAAACCAACATTTAAGCAGAAAACAAAGAAACATGTTTTTATCCTATTCTGACACATTACAACCACAAACTTCTGTTTTTTTTTTATTACATTACATAACAAGATCCTAAGCTTTGTTTGATCAACTCATGTATGATGTATGGCATAACTGTAAACCTACCAAGACAACTAAACTAACAGGCAGAGCTAAAAAGCAGATAAAAAGTACTTTATTTCTCTGGAGGAGCTGCAGAGATGCACAAATCTAGCAGAAGAATCTGTCAACAAGACTCTTTCATGCATTGCAAAAATCTGCTCTTTATGGAAAAGTTGTTGGCGGCAACACACTGTGGGGGAGATGCGAGTGCATCTGCAGAGCAGCTTTGAACAGTTAGAGATTTGTAAATTAAATCTAGACGTGTCACTTGTATCGATAAAATTCGATGCTTTGCATAGTGAGATCGTCTACACTTACACTACACGCGGTATTACACACAATTCTCAGTTTGGAAAGGTTGTTGAATGTATCATTGTGTAGTTATGATCATAAATTAATGTATTTATGATGGATAAAGCAGCAAATAATGTTTGTTCTAAAAGTAATTTGGGTAATATATTAAATTTTCATACCTTTCCCATACTTATCTAGACTGGAAAAGTACTGAAATCAAATTCCTGCCTTTCTAGAAAGTGTTGGAAGCTACAGGGACATAAGTCCGTGTATTACAGAAAGCTTTTACAAAAGTTATTCTGATACTGTAAGCACAGACTTTTTAAGTGATTTCAAAGCAGGAAAAAAATCAATTAAAAAAACCCCAAGTAATTTGATTTTTTATTGTGTGGGAAATTAATGTAGCATGTAGATGTGCAAATATAACCTAAAAGGACATGCAGTTATGTTTCCTGTGAAAGGTCATTCTACAAACTCAGGGTGGGGAGCTGAATTGAAAAAACATGCCACACTTTTCAGATTTTTATTGGAGGGGGATCCTTGGAAGGCTGTTACAAACTACTTTGTGTTGGTTTTCTGAACATAAAATCCAGCATGAAATACACTGATGCTTGTGGTTCTCAATGGACAAAATGACAAAAAATGGTTAGAAGGTTAGTATTCTGTACAATAACTGTCACTAACATGAAAGGTGAGCTCTGAAAGGAACCTGTTGTGCACAGGCTGCAGCATTAAAAAAGGGTTGAATAATTAAGATACACAATATGAAATATCCAAGAGCTCCATGAGGAAAGCAGTAAATGCGGAGCTGTGTTTCAGTTAGACTGATACATGCCTGATTGTCCATCTGTCTTTATTAGAGGTGAAGGGGCTTATTTTCCTCGGTTATGTCACAATAAGTCACTATTCTCCTCCCTGCTTTGTGAAAGTAGGTTGGATATTCACTGTTGTAACCATAATAACACAAGCAGAGCCAAACATACGGACTGTATCCGCCTGATTACCTGAACCCAGCGTGCTGCTGCACTGCCACTTCTCAAAGCTCCCCGGCTTCCAGCAGGACTCCCACAGGGAGAGGTAGTACTGGTCGTCGGCGGTCACCCATGCCGGACTCATCACGGCTCCCACATCCAAGCAGAGCGCCAGAAAGACGCACACCAGCCCGACGAGCTTCAGTGGGGTCAGCGGGGAGTTGTGCGCCGACTCCTCCGTCTCCGTGACGGCCGAAGACATGGCGGGGTCGGAGAAGCGAGGGGTGGGGTGGGGGAGCTCACAGCCGAAGCGGAGGGTGCATGCGTGGGATAGAGAGAAGGTGTGCTGTGGTCCCCCCCGGGGCGCAAATGTGAGAGGGAGACTGGAGAAAAGCAACCGGCTGCGACGCGAGCTGGACGGACGATGCGCCTGTGTTGCCACCGCTGCCGCCGCGCGGCGGAGACCTGTGCGCTGACGTCACCGGCTTCACGAGACCTACAGGTGCAACAGGGTCCTAAAGAGACATCCGGAATAATACACAAAGGAATAAAAGACAAGCTTCCTGCAGTGCAAAAACTTTCCATCTCACCACGTTAAATAATCTTGTTTCCATCTGAAAAAGTATATTTGATCATGTTTTGAGATTTATATCCTAAGCAACAGCAGAATGTGTTAGATTATTAATCTAATTTTGTGTACATATATCTTATTTTGAGAGTTCTTACCAAGTGTGAATTGTCTTATTTCATTGGCAGATATTTTAACTTAATTTAAGAAGCTTTAGACTACACAAACCTTCAAAATACTTGATTATTCAATTCAATTCAGTTTATTTATATAGCGTCATTTCACAACAGATGTCATCTCAAGGAATTTTACAAGAGGAGTTATTACAATACAATGTTTAATCTAGGAATTAGAGAACCACAGAAGATTGCGTCGTGACTTCTCAGCAATCCCTCACACTGAGCAAGCATGAAGCGACAGTGGAGAGGAAAAACTCCCTTTTAACAGGAAGAAACCTCCAGCAGAACCAGGCTCAGCATAAGCGGCCATCTGCCGAGACCGTCTGTGGTTTGGAGAAAGCAGCAGAGACACAGAAAGAGCAACAGAACTGATGCAGAAGCTTGTAGGAGCATTATAGTCTAAAGCTTCTCAAATTAAGGGAAATAATCTGCCAATGACATAAAGCAATTTGCACTTGGTGCAAATATTCTCAAAAATAAGACATAAATTAACAATCTAACACATTCTACTGTTGCTTAGTATATAAGTATCAAAACAAGATCAAAAATACATTTTAGCTGGTAACATGATTTGTTAACTTAGTTAGATGGACAGTTTTTGCAGTGTATAGACACACCCAGAAATACTCACAGGCAAGAACGTTTGATTTTAGTTTCATGTGTTAAAAGTGCCTTCTTCCACATCTTTGCTGTGTTCCCAACCTGGTGTATGACTATCAGACTGTCCCATTTGAGCTGTGGGTCATTGCAGCTCCTCCAGATCCTACTTCTCTGATTAATGATTTCCTTGCCTTGCCTGTCAGTTTAGGTCAGCTACTTTTAGAATCCAAAAATCCTATTTTTACCTTCCGTGCTCCTGCTAAAGAAAAGTTATTTAGACCTGCAAAAATTACATGAACTTTTGAAAAAATAAAATAATCATAATTTTTTTTTTTTTTACTCATAGATTCTATTTTAGATGACAGCATAATAAATAAAAAAAACATTTGAAAAAGAATTAATGCATTTTCTTTCAGGAAAATTATGTTTAAGAATAAACAATTTTGTGACTCAATGAAAAACTCATTTCTGGATTATCAGTGTCTGTTGTGGGAAATCTCTAAAAAATAAACCATAAAAACAAAGGAAATCTTTAAACACAAATAAGTAATATTTCTATATTTGTACATTTTTCTCAGTTAAGAGCAATTTTGGGAAGTCTAAAGGGCCACTTTTTACGTTGTGTTGGTTGGTCACGTCAAATCGAAGTGAAACAGGTTAAAATGTTTGGATGTAACTCCTGTCTGCTATTCTTGTTCTGCTCCCCTGCCTTCCTCTGTCTCTCCCTTCATCATCCTTTAATGTTCCTGTGATGGGGAGTAAGCAAGGCCATCTAATGCCATCCATCAGTCTCTCCTTTTCTTTCTTTCCGGTCAGATAAACACATGGATAGCTTTGTCTCCTTGAACCTGAGCACTACAGCTTTCTTGGCCTCCCTGATCTGTCTCTCTGCTTGATCACTGTCTGTCAAACGTCTCTAATGTCACCCACTTCTCTCTCTTCTATTGCTGTTTCGTCACCCTGTTTGCTATGCCCGCACTAACAAAAAGTTTTTGTTTGGTTGTCTCTAATTATTCGATTTAAATAAAATCACATTTTCTAACTGTCTGCAAATCTTTTCGAAAGAAATATTAAGGGGACATCTAGCTCTGATTATCTTTTTTTTTGTTCTACGTGTATTTCTTGCAGAGATTGAGGTCCTCCCATCAACCCGCATTGTGATTTCCTTCTTCGCAAAGATGAATTCAATGCCACCGCACTTTATTCGGTCAACAAAACCCTTTTAAATTTGAAAACACGCGTGAGACACAGCACATTCTCACTCGTCCCCTAACATAGAAAAATAATCCATCCCTGGGAAGTCCTGTGTAGCGGTATCACAGCCTGTGAAACATGAGACGCAGCCCAGTAATGGTTTATAAATGACTGCAGGGAAATGTGTTTGGTTTTTAATGAGCTGGACAAATTTTCAGGTGAGACATCTTGTTTTTTCAACAGAATCCAGTCAATTTCAAGATTTTGGACGAGTCCTTTTAAAGATTCAAAACAACAGGTAATGGCATCAAAATCAGTCCAAGCCTGGATTGTTAACGGCCTCTCTATTATCTATAATACAACAGGAGGGGTCAATTAGTCTTGGATAATGCAGAAAAACCTCAAAATGGAAGGTAAGAATGTTTAGTATTTATATTATAGACAACTAGACATCAATACTCAGCTGAAAAATATAGCAAATTCTATTACAGGCTTTTAAAATAAGGCTCCCATTTGAAAGGATAGAAACTACACCTCCAAATTGTGCCTATCCTCAACTGTGCTGAACTTGTTCAGAAAAAGGAAAAGCAAATTGTTTTTTTTATGTCAACTATAAAATGAAAATGACAAAAGACTACAGCACTTTTTTTGTAGAGTGTTTTAATAGTTTTTTTTAACCTGCTGGTTTGGTGACCTGACAGAATCAGAAAATAACAGATTGAGGAAAGTATTATCTACAGTCAGTAAGCTGCTTGGTTAGTTAGTTTGGATAACTGAGCACTTCTATAAGCCTACACAAACACGTTTTAAACAAAAACTAGTATTACTAATCACAAGCATCCAATATGTGTTGCTTTTTAATTTTTACTCCTTTCTACTCATTTCTACCTAAACATTTGAAAAGAAGTGAAGCAGAGATGTCCAAACGTTTTGCTACAAGGGCAAAAATGATCAAATCGAAACGAGTTTTATAACCACAAAAAAGGTGTTAGTTCTATTTTTTTTTAACCTGCTTATCGTTACACAGGTTATATTTTGGAGAATTCTTGTAGAAATAGTTATTTAAAGGATTCTAGATTTGAAACAGGGCTTTAAAAGGTTGCCTTTTTAAAATAAATAATTTTCAAAAAGTTTTAAAATATTTCAGATGGTCTAAAAAAATCTGGTGTTTTTTCTCAGCAGAAAGAAAACAGTTTAGAATATTCTTTCTTTAAAAATGTGTTATTCTTAGCTATGTTTGGTTGTCTCTATGTCTCCTTTTGCTTGAGTTGTTTACGCAAATGTCCGTCTGGGCTCTTGTAGAAGTACAGACGTCATCTAAAATGGCTTTCCCCTGAAAAGAGGTATTTTAAAACTGATTTTAAAAGTAATATTTTACAATATCGCCAATATTTTGCAATTAATGTGCTTTACGTAATTATTATTACATAATATTTTAATGGCTATTTTCAAAGATGTACTGCAAAAACTACACTGTCACTTTAAATGGTGATGAAGGGTCACGCAAAATCCGTCCCAGGGCCTAATTGGCCCCCAGGCCGCACTTTGGAAGTCCCTGAGGTAGAGGAAAAGGGCAACATTAAAAAAAGGAAACTGTTTCTTTAACAAAGGCATAGGGATTTGCAAATTTCTCTTTATGGTCAGTAAGTCTGAACATTGAAACCAATTATGCAAACATTTTTTTAACGGATTAAGCATTTATGGTATTGTGGAGGAATAAATTGACAACACAAAGGAGCTATTATTGATCACTTAATGTACTCAACTTCAACTGTCCAACAGAATAACAGTAAACCAGAACATAAATATATTTTTTTTCTAAATCTTCACATGTTGTGAGTGGAGCCCCCTGCTGGTCCGCCACAGTATATTTCTAAAATTGATAAGCAGCTTTCAGCTTCTACGCCCCACAAATCTGGAATGAATATAGAATTCCTGATGACTGCAAAGCTGCTGAATCGTTAGGTTATTTCAAATCAAAGATTAAAACTCTACTGTTTAGAGATGCTTTTGAGTAATATTGATTTTTGACATAAATTTTCCTTTTATGCTTTTCGTAAATTGTTGTTTTTAATCAAATGCTATGTTTGGTTTGTTTACCATAGAATCATGTAAAGCAGCTTGAATTGCCTTGTGTTGAAAGTGTTTTATACAAATAAAAATTGCAGCAGAGCGCATATATTGCCTTTTATTTTATTCAAAATAAATTCTGCTGTCAAATCATGCGCATCATTCAAACGTGTTCACAGGAAAACGCTTACATGCATCTCCTGCTATTGAAAAGCAGACATAGATAGGGTGTGAAGGGATTCCCCCCCCCCCCTCCACTGCAAATAGAAACTACTGATCATGGTTCAGAAACCTCCAGTTCACATACATCAGAAAAAAAAAGAATAGAAAGGCATTCTCTTATTTAATATTGATTTCAAGCCTATATATCTGGTGGTTTTTGATTATTACGGCTTACAGATAATGAACACCCAAATTTTATGAATCAGAAAACTAGAATATTGTTACAAAATCAAATACTGGAAATTCATAGTGTCACATCCTAATCAGCTTATTACATCAAAACAGTTTCTGTAATTCACACATTATTTTTTTTCTCCTCTTTTAATATAGGCTAACTTTTAGAAGTAATACATTTACATTTTTAATGCACAAGTACACATCCACATTCTCTACATATTTCTGACTATTTTTTAATTATTTAAATATATTTACAGCGTCCTGCTGTGTTGCAAATTACCACCTGGGTATGCCACTTTATCTTTAATTTATAATAACTCCACAGTACTTTTGTAACTCTGTCCATAATACATATTTTTCCTGACTATTAAATTCTGTTTTTTTTATACTTTCCCCTTCTGAGTCTTAATGTTTGTATTTCCCACCGCTTTGCTGCTGTTACAACCAAATTTCCCCTTGTGGGAAAGTAAAGGATTACTCTATTCTATTCTATTCCATTATCATCAACATTAGAAGAAATAAAAGCTTAAAATATTTCATTCTATGTTTAATTGATCTTCATAATATACATGTTTCACTGCAATGAGTAGCAGAATAACTTGAACCTATTTTAAATAGATTTAACTGTAGATTTCATTCGGTGTATCTGTTCAATGGCTTGTCCCCATAAATCAAGAGAACCCAAGTCAGGTGTTTGGGAGCGTTTTAGATGCATTCCTGCTCCAACACACCTGCATCAAATGAACGGCTCCTTGCTTGGCCTCTGCAGAGCTTAATGAGTGAATGATGAAAGAATTCAGACATTTGATTCATGCGTTTTGGAAATACAATACATTTAAACATTTAACTCTTTAGAACTGGACTTGGGCTTTTGTGCTATAGCTGAATCAGCCACATGGCAGAAACTGAACGCTTAAAACCGTTTATATTAATGAGTAAAGGGGGAAAAAATGAACATATCTGTTAGATGTTAGAGTGTAAGCTGTTATTATTTACTTCCAACATGAAGACAAACAGCAGTCTCAGTCCATATGGTGATATATTACCTTTTTTGTGTGATTTATTTTGGAAAAAGACACCAAATCCTAAACCACAGAGTGTTCCAGATCAGTATTCCTACCACTCTACATGTGTCTCAATCTAACTGACCAGTTTCTACCCCAGCACAGGGAGGGCGCTAATTGGAAATTGAGTGTCTTGTGTTTTTCGTCCTTTTGAGATAATTATATTCTTCCGCAGGAGTCAACAGTAGGACCAAGCTTGAGTAAA
The DNA here is from genome assembly GCA_028564705.1 of Apricaphanius iberus. Taxonomy (NCBI): domain Eukaryota; kingdom Metazoa; phylum Chordata; class Actinopteri; order Cyprinodontiformes; family Aphaniidae; genus Apricaphanius; species Apricaphanius iberus. The sequence goes on along the minus strand of JAPXFQ010002439.1, from coordinate 1,525,157 downwards.
GGTGTTGAGGTTTATTCTGACCCCTGTGCCCTGAATCCCACGTATTTAGTGACTGCAAGGATGCATACACGATCCTCAAAAAGTATCGCTATCGGAAGGTCCAGTCCACAAAATCTTAATCTGGGCGTGTCGTGGTTTTTTTTCAGCCTTGAAAAAAAGCGAGAGTTGTTTTTTTAAAACTAGGATAACACACTTTCAGCCTTCACCGGCTCCAGACAAGTTATAAAAGAGATGAATCTATTGAACACATACAGATCTTTGTCTTTAAGAATAGTTTAATCATTTAAAAAACTCTTTTTGTACATATTGACAGTTTTCTCACATTCAAAGTTGTTTTTATTCCCCATAACTCTGTAAAGATCCTAAAATTGAATTCTGAAGACTTCTTTGCAGTAAAAAAAAAGCTTTTTAATACTTTTGGGCTATCTATTTATGTTCTTCTCTTTTTAACAGCTGCAGATTATTTCTTTGGCCTGTTTTTTTTAAATAAATGATATTTTTCTTATTAAACTGGGGAAAGTTTGAAGTTACCCAAGTGCCTGCTTTGCAGTAGGCCTATTTCAGCTTGCCTTACTTCATTAGCTTACTACACCCATCATTTCTGCTATTTCCAAACTTTCTGATCTCATTTTCAACATCATTAACTCATAGCCTTCATGAAAGACCAGATACCCCCTTATATCTTATGCTATGATGTAGTCAGTCAGCATCACTTATTATTATAAGTTAAAATAATTGGATATATAAAATCATTAAGACTAAATAAAGATAGTTCTATTATTAATATTGCACTGTGAAGGACTGGTGACCTGTCTAGATATTTTATTCCACATTTCGTTTGCCGTTACTCATCTTATGTAGGGTTCACTAAGCCAAATTTTTGCAGTGCCTCACTGCAGTGTTCCAAACTTTTGTTTATTTTGTACTTACATCTAAAACACTTTGAGAATAAGAGAACTAACACCCTCCCTACTGTGATATCTTGCCACCACACAGCAGTTTTCTGTCACCTTTAAAAAAAAATCAGTTAAAGCAACCCCAGAATGTAGTTTAAATCCTGCATTTCTGAAAATTCCTGCACACAAACTTCATGAACTTATCACCTGCTGTAATATGCATCATAAAAACGGCTGTAAAGGTGAGGTTGGGGCGCTGTAGGTAAATAGTAGGTAGTTGCGCCCCTGTGTATAGGGATGGGCAATACAAAGACAGACAGCCTTGTACAGGATATAAAAGCCTTCTGATCCTGAATAATTACCCAGCACTACAACAGCTTGGATTGAGAATATTTAGGCATTTCATCCAATATTTGTCTAGCCAACCTCCATCAGTTATTTCTCCATCCTTCTTTTATCCCCCTCACATTTCCCGCTGGACCGGTTTTCAGGCTTCACTATTTTAAGCTTGACCCAAGAATGTTATTTATTTTATCTCTGTCTGACATTAAATCTTAAATCTTTACCTCTCTATTGAGACTAACAAATTACTACTCTCTAAAAATTGCCAGAGTGTTGCAAAATATTTTTAACTGCTTTTCAATATTTTTGAAGTTTACATTAGTTTCACTACTAGTCTCACTAACCCTTTAAAACATTTTGGTCGAGATGAGTTACATTTGAATTTTATGGAAGCCTTGTAAACATGATGGGAAGACAAAAAGAAAAATCAGGTAATAAATCAGGAAGAAAATTGTTGAGCTCTATCTCAAGTAAAATATTTAGATAACAGAAGACGCTACGTTTATTTTTCGAGATCCTTAAAAACCAGGATAAATACAACAGGAAGAAAAAAAAAAACAGTAGTCCAAACTCAATTTAAAAAAGAGCAGATTAGCAAATACTCAAGCACAAAAATGTTTTTAAAGAAAATGGCCGGTGGGTCTTGACACCCCCAAGTGAAATATAAGGCATACCAGCCTCCTACTGTAAGATTATTTTGCCTCAAGAGGGACTGGTGCACTTCATAAAACACGAGGAAAGAAAAATAACAGAAAATGTTGAAGCAACATCTCAAATTGATCTTCCAAATGAACGATCAACCCAAATTAAAAATGAGTTTGGCTTGAAGGAAGTAAAAACCTAAACTAAGTTTCAAGGAAAATTAGTCGGCAGAGCTGAAAAGACGTGTACAATCAACGTGACCCATGAACCTGACTCAGTATAAGAAGTTCTGTCAGGGGAATAAGACCAAAGTTCATGAAAACTATTTGCATTCAATCCAAGTTTCAAAGTGTAAAGCCAGGCGTACACTGTGCGATTTTGGACCGTTTTTGAGCCGATTTGTCACTCGTGCGACTTTTGTCTGGATCGTACCGACTTTTGGCTTAATCGTGCGTGTCGTATCGTGTAGTGTACATTGGGTAACGACAGGCAATTAACACCTCATGACCAGCTCCCGATCGGTCGCAAGAAAATCAAACCTGTTTGAAATCCTAGTCGCCCCTCGTGAATGACTTGCACTGTGGAAGCAATGCTACGAGCTATTTCTCATACTGCGCATGCGTGTCACCATCGTTACCGCGGAAGCACTTCTGGTCTTGGGTCTGTCGGGTCGTGCAGTGAGAGCAGTCAGGTCGCATCCGAACAGCGGTTCGTATAGTGTGAGCACATGAGTCGTGAGCTGTGAACTTTTAACCCCTGCAATTCACTCGTACAGTGTGAGCCGGAGCTGAAGACCCGTGACTGAAAAATCGCATACCTGAATTATCACAAACATGCGGTATCTGTGTCTTCGAGTAAGAAACTCAACAACGGAGGTCCAACTAGTGCTGTTTTCAGACGCTCTATTCCCTGAGAATTATCTATTTGCAGCAACATGACGAGCACATCAGTCTCTCTTTCATCACTTGGAACTAGCGAAGAGGTAAAAATGTATTTATGGCGAAACTTTTTTGCATTTTATGGGGAAATCAATGTTTTAATAGCGGGTGTGTTCCGTGCGCTTTGTCCGTCCGGGCTCTTGTAGAAGTAAAGACGTCATCTAAAATGGCTTTCCCCTGAAAAGAGGACCTGCGCCTATGTATTTTAAAACTGATTTTTAAAGTCATACTTTACAATATTGCCAATATTTTGCATTTAATGTGCTTTACGTAATTATTATTACAGTGAGTTATCTTATCGATCCAGGAGGAAAGTCACAGTTTACGCGTGTGTTTGATGCCGTGGAAATGTTTTGTGGGTTCGTCTAGTGTAGGCTTCACCTAAAACTACTCTAGTTTCTGTTCTTCTGCACTCAGTCCTCTCCTGAGACGGATAACGATATTTATGGGGCTCTGAAGCAGCTATTTGACTTGCGGACTCCTCCATTTTTCCCAGTGTAAGCCGAGCTGCGCTGACCATGTAGTTGGATCATAGGGACCGTATATCTGCCAACCTGCGGCCAGTACTGGATGGTAGAATAAAGATAACATCATTGTCATGCCCTTTAAAATTTACATTTTCTTAAATTTTAATTCAGATGTAATTTTTTAGAAGATACTGTACTTTCATTCTGCACCACTCTAGATGCCCTATGGGTGTATTATTTTTTTAAATATAGCTTTTTATGAAAATGTTGCATATTCAACCTTTAAAACAGGAAAACGTTTGTCTGATTTAATCCAGAGAGAAAGACTTCTAGTTTCAACTGTATGGACCATTGATTCATACCAAATTTTATCTCCACGCTAAAGCTGTCAGGAAAAGGAGAGTGAGCACTTCACATATTTAAGTTGATAAAAGTATGAGATTTTGACATCAACTCAGTTCAGTTTAAAAAATGTCATCTCAAGGCACTTTACAAGAACATTCATTTCAATACAATCATACAAACATCCCAATCAATTAAAAGTTTTCTATGTAAGGAATCCAAGCAGATTTGATCAAGTGGGCCCCTATATAGATCTAGATCTAGATCTAGAATGGCCATGTCTAATATAAAACAGATGTAATAAACACCACTTTGTTTAAAGTTTATGAACATAACTTGAAAAATGTGAAATTGTGGAGTTTTTATGAGTTTGTAGTTTGTTTGAGACCACAGAGCTGAAACTGAATGAAACTGGAGTTTAGCTGCACACTGCTTGATCCGCAGAACAGGGATGTTTACTTTCTGGTTAAAAAACGTAGAAATCCACGTTTCCAGTTTTCCTCCAATTCTGTAAATAAAGAGGGATTGATGAGAGGGAGATACAAAAAAAAAAGAAGAAGAAAAATCAGACTTATGGACTGGTGTGACTTTTTCATTTATCAGGTTTTGTAAAATGTACTAAATACTTGTCATACGAAAATGACTTTAGCTTTATATTTATGAGACTAATAATTTATATTCCGTCACTGGTAAAAGAATAATTAAAAGTGCATGTGTGTGGCTCAGTGATAGAGTAGTTGGCTTGCAATCGGAGGGTCCTAGGTTCGATTCCAGCTTCCTCCAGCCACATGTTGATGCCCCCCTGGGCAAGGCACTTAACCCATCGTCCTACTGAGCCATGTTGGCTATCGGTGTTTGAATCGGTGAATGAGGCTTCAATGTAAAGCATTACCATTTATGTGTGTGACAATCTACAGTAAGCTGATCAATGAGGTGCAGCAAGCTGTTTAAGGACAACTAAATCAAAGTCAGAAGTCTCAGCAGTTACATGAATAAACATCTCAAACACACCGATTTAAGACTTGAAGTCCTTCGAGAGTTATCCATTTAATGGGATATGTGCTGGAGGTGCTGTGTTGGCTTCCACTGTGTTTTGCAGGCCTTTATGCCATTTTACACCAACCTGCGATTTCAATGACGCCACTACCGATTAGACAGAACTTGCTACTGTAGACATCGTCACATCCGGTAGATGTAGGTCATAGAGGCACCAGACATCCAGAACCATGTGCTCCCAATCAGACGCCTAGAGAAAAACACAACAGAACACTGAAAAATATGTGAATAAAATATTTAAAGGTAATTACACTAGTGTAAGGTTGTTAATTAGAACCGAACTGCAGTATATCTTATCATTTAAGGACATTATATTTGTATCTCAGACTGCAATTTAGTGGCGATATGTTGGCATGAAATAAAACACCAATTTACAGTGTCTTGCAAAAGTATTCACACTCCTAAAGCTTTTGAAGTTTCTACTAAGTTAATGACATTACAACCACAAGTTTTAATCTTACACAAATAAAGTACATACCTCAGACTTAGATTTGATTAGTGGAGAATACTTGCTTAGTCCAAGCTACACATTCTTGGAAGAAACGGAGGAGTCATTTGTCACCAAGACCTGCTCCAACTCTCCCGCTCACTACAAATACTGAGGAGGTCCTAGCAGAGCTCTCTGCAAAACGACAATATGTCTGGTCAGCAAACACTTCTTCGCCACGATAGCTATTTTCTGTCCCATCACAATTTAGCTGAAGATTGTTGAGGGAGTTGCAGATTCTGGGAATATGTGGCTTTCATAAATACATGGGAAACTGATTCCCCCTTTATAGTGGATTTAAAATGGGAAAGTAAAGTGGATATAAAACTGTCTTCACTCACCTCCACACACTTCTAGCTCTCACATTGTCAAAATGAGGGGCTGCTACTCACATTCAACATCCTACCTGTCATTCCTGTGCTATTTAAGGTTTTGGTGCCCCCAATGGCGATGTATGAAACGATGGCACATCTGAGAAGACGACTCACAGATTTACATTTTCAATCTAGATTATTGAAACAAAACTAATCTATAATAAAAGCGGAGATCCTTTTTGAAATTTGTAATGATATAGCCTTAAGCTTTAAGTCGCTTTAATGATATGCAGAAATCAATGGAAATCCAATTTGTAAAAAGCTGGATTTTAACAACAGAAGAAAATATCGACACAAAAAGGAGGCTTTGGCGGCAGAATTAAATAATAATGTTTCTTAAAATAATAATAAATAAAAAACTTACAAAAGGCTTAGATGGAAATAACAGGTGGAACCCATTTTGAATGCAGGGAGCCAAAGATGAATAAAGGTACAAACAGGATAGAATCCAGCAGAGAATGAATGAGAGAGAGAGCAGCTTAAAAACTGTAGGATTTTACTGACTGAAAAACAGGCGGCTGATTAGAAAGATTGGAGCACGGTGGCGCGGCTGGTAGCGCAGCTCACCTCACAGCTAGAAGGTCCTGGGGTTGGCAAAAGGGCCTTTCTGTGTGGAGTTTGCATGTTCTCCCCGTGTTCCCTTGAGTAGCTAATGTGAGCTACTCCCACAAACATGCACTAGTTCTGGGCAGTACACTGCCCCCTCCTGGCTGACCGGGCCGCCTGAGGGATTGGGGAGGATCTAGCTGGAACAACGTGATCCTTCCACGTGCTACGTCCAGCTGGGGAATCCACACCCCCTCAGGTGAAAAGAAGGGTTCATCACTCCTCAAAAAGCATGAAGGAGGCTTGAGCCCAGTGTAGGGCCCTCCTGGGGTTGGCGGAGTGAGAGCAATGCCCATGACTGGACTTAGGCTACGTCCACACTAAGCCGATAAGGTTATACGGGGAGTTAGACGCCTAATGTTATCCACTCAACACGAGCATTTACGCCCCGTTTAAGGCCCATGTATGATTGCACAATCCCATACCGACCTGTGCAAATACTGGGCATGCGCGAAAAGACGCACGAAAAAGGCGTATAATCTACGTGACTCCAGTGCCTACATAATATACAAGAAGCTCTATAGCACAGTACATATCTACTTGTCCCGTTAACCGAAGAGAACAATAGCTGCTCAGAAGAAGAGAGAGTTTTTGGTGTGGACAGACGACGAGATCGATTTATTACTCTTCGCTGTCTTTGTCTGTAGTGTCGTATTGTTATTGACGCAGCATTCATTGACGCCACTTCCTTTCATTATCCGGGGAAGCTGTCCACACTAGCTTGTTTAGCCGTTGAATTAAGATTTACACGGCTCTCTTACCCGGCTAATAGTTATCCGGCCACAGACCTTAAACGACGCCGGGTTAGTGTGGATGATAGGGGGGTGTACACTAAATGATTATACGTTCAAGGCATTACCCGGCTTAGTGTGGACGTGGTGAAAATAAATAAAAAGATTGCAGCTGTTCCACAAAGCGAGCTAAAAAAATAAATAAAAATGAGGCTCACTTGAAATATCCTCACTTATTTGGGTTCCACGGATGAGTCTCATGTGGATTAATCTACGGTAGTTAAAGCCAGGCTCATGTGAGTCAATGCTACATTTAAAAGCAGATCCGGTCAATCGATGCTAGAAAAGTGAGAATGGAGCTGCGTTCTTCTCCCAGTCTGAGAAACAAATGCAAGCCCAATATGCCAACATGGACAAAATGACGTATCAAAACACGGTCTCGGCTCACAGGATTCCAAGATGGCACCACCATGTCATACCTTGCTTGTATGTCTGCTTGTGCTTGTCCCTGTTCTTGAAGTCCGAGGAACTGACATTGTGTAAACAGGTGGCCAAATTTCCTAGAATCTATATTCTAAAATGTAATTTTTCTCCATGGGTCACCTGAATATTTGCCCTCAGCACACAGCTCAACTAGTACACACACAGTGAATTTTTCGCCTTGACAGATGAAAAATGATCAAACCCGTTTGATTTTCAACTCGACGCCTCATGAGGCAGAAAGGTCACGAAAGTTAGGCCCACACAGCGAGCTATCTGATGAGCAAACAGCCTCCAATGACTTTTAGCTCAGCAGATTGCCCTCGTGTGCGGCAGGCTTAAGGAAACTCCTTAAAGGTCTCCTTAACTGAGAAACCGTTTGATGCTTGTTTTTTCGTGAAATACGATCGGTAACTCTGAGCTGCATTCGCTTGCTATATGTGAACATGTTCTACAACCCGTATTGCCTGCATTAGCCTCAGAAGGAAAACAGATGGCAAAAAGGGCAAATTAGAAAAGTCATTTCTACATCACCGGGAACATTTGTTTTCATTGTCTTGCCTACCTTAGTTTGCGACCGCACCTAGAAGCCGAAGCTAACTGTTAGCAACAAAGCTAACAGTTAGCAATTCCACTGCATGGCAGTTTGCATTTGTGCTTGTTTCATTTCTTAACGTAGCACATCAGCTTTCAATTTATTTATTTTTTACAAAAGAAAGCGAAGCTGAGGAAGTAACTGTTGGAACTTGTCTTGGAACAGCACCCTCGAAGTTAGTTAATTACTTTTTTGAAGTCGAGCCAATCACAGGCAAGTAGAGCTGTAATCGGGCCTTAAAAGTGGGGGCCCGACCCGACCAGAGAGAGTTCAGACCGAGCCCGAAGAGTATATTTTGATTGACCGCTTATTAAAGCCAGAACCCGATTACAGCCCGACATAATTCAAAAGTCCCACACCTGAGTTTCCGCTAGAAAAAACTGGCATCGGACAACATGACCAGCAGGTTTTCAATATACTGGAAAAATGTTTGAAACTCCAGTCAAATAGGCCTGTTATCTGAAGCTTAAAATGACGATGAAAAAGAATAATTTCAAGACATTTTGATTTATAATTTTATCTATATGAAGCTTTAACCGCTTCTTTTGCGTAAAAGTCTGTCTCGCCTGCGTGCGTTTCTTTCTGCGCTCTTGTCCGCTTGCTCTAGATTTCAGGAGATTTTATCTGGCTTGTGGGCATCAGGGAGCTGCTATATAAATGCAGGAGACTTCTGCAACTTGAAACTTGGGATAATAGTTAATTTACACTTTCGCATTTTCTGTGAGAGCGCAGCGCAGCAGGTTTTCTGTTTTGATCTGAGAGGTGTGGGTCTTTCACATCATGACGCGTGCTCTGCCGGAAACAGTAAGATTTGGAATAATGTTAGTGGCCCACTGCAGCGCTTTATTATAACCCGTTAAAGATCTTCAGCTCTAGAGGCGAGACTTTGCACATCATGAATAATAATGAATTAGACTTGTGATCCTGACATTTTCCCACATCCAGTCCCTCCAACAAGCTGCAACCTGCTGATAAAAGGAAATCCAGAGCATTTATCTAACAATAAAACAGCTCAAAAAGCATACATTCATACTGGATACCTCAGAAAATTTAATGGAAAAAAGAATGAATGAGATCTTTAAAAAATTAGAATGTAAAAAAAATGTTTTTACAGTGTAAAAATAACAGCTGGAGATAGGCACCAGACCCCGCCTGAACCTTTGAGGATAAGCGGAATAGATAATGGATGATAGCCATACGTGCATTTTTACCAAACAGTCATCTTATTGCTCTAATTAACACCATCATCACTTCATACATTTCAGAAACAGGGATGATTAAAATCCAACAAACAACATGAGTTAAAGTTTTCCATCAATCTTCTAGACAGCGTTTATTTCAGATATTTTATATTTCTTCAGACAGATGTTTGATTGCTTTCAGTGTCATTAGCACTTTTTAAACGCAAACATTGATCAATGTCAATGAATAATTTTTATTTTATATGCAACAAATCTGACAAATGAGCCACAAGGAACTGGATGGATGAACGAATGGAAGATATTAATTTTAAAATATAGAGGTGCTAAACCAGAGTGATTAACAACTTGTTACATACTCTGCTTCATGATTTGTACTGTTTAACAGACTGAGTGAATCCCTTTGTAATTATTCATGCTTTTTTTATGCAACATCTCTTTAGTCACTGCAACTACATAAAGGGTCTAGGTCATAATATTTGAACAAAATCTGTCCGTTTGTGCTACTTTAAAATAAAACTACAACCCACTTTTCTGCAGTTTTCAACTTTTTCAATTTCTGTCACATTACAACCAAGTTTCAATCTATTTCACAGACAAACACAAGCTGATAGATCATCACAAATAAAAGTTTGGGATTGGTAAAATATATATATAAAAAAGAGATAATTATATAATATATAATTTATTTTATTACTTTAATAAATGTCATAAGTACCATATACGTACCAGTGGCAAAAATATTAATTTACCTGTATGTAAGAAATGTCTGATTTTATCTTGTTTTGTAGATAAATTTATTACATTTTTAACAAGGCAAGGCTATTTGATCTATATAGCACACTTTCAACACGGCGCAATTCAAGGTGCACTACATGATTACAAAAAAGTGAAAATTAAAACATAATAAAATAATAATAATAATAATAATAATAATAATAATAATAATATTTAAAATAATAATTTTAAAAAGCATAAACAAACATTTATAAGGAAAAACAGGGAAACAACAAAAACAGTAAAAGACAACATTTAGCATTTGACTAAAACAACAATTGAGGATAAAAAAACAATGACATATAACACAGACAATGTAAAGAACAAAACATTTGACTCATAAATATATTCAGAAGTCACACTCAAGTGTTAGCTTCATGTATACAAAAGAAAAAAAATTGCAATTAGGTTGATCTTTGTACAATTTGAGACAGCATACATTGATAATATGATATAAATGCTTTTGGGGATACTTGAAATATTCCATCCAATATATGACAAAAATGGTTTCCATGTTTTGACAAAAAATAGTCTTTATCGTGCAACAGTCATGTCAGATGATCAAGACATAGTTGTAGATAACCTTTTGCCATTTGATCCTAGAGCTGTTTTTTTTGTTTTAGTTATCCAATTGGGAAAAATTGCGTCCTTTCACAAGATTTCTGCAATAGTTTGGTGGAATCTTGGATTACTCTTGCTGACAGAATTGAGGGCTGTTCCATGAAACAAACTCTCAAAAGCCAGGCTTACTTTGACACTCCAGGTTTAATTTCCTGAAAATTGGTTCCACAAACTAGGCTAATCTGAATCTCATTCACGATGTGAGGTTTATTTTAGCTTGATGAATATGACCGGACAAGCCATGCGGTATCTGTTTGGTGGTTAAATTATGCAATGCAATGTGGATTTTTTTCTATTTGCATGTAATTATATTAAAACTGCATTTTAAAAAGATAAAACACATTCTACGTTCTAATTAGATTTCATTTTTACCATTTTGAAGAATATTACTTTAATTTTTCTTTCCTGCCAAAAACGTTTTGTTTCACCAATGTTGCTCCTGACAGCAAGCATTATTAATAATTACACATAAATCACTATTTGCTTGGGATGGACTCATAAAATCAACATGCTGTCCTCTCAAAATGTTGTTAAATAGCCTTAAAGTACCTTGTAACTGGTAATAAAATACACAAGGAATTATTGTATCAATTTGATTTTAAATTATGAAGTCTTGAAACTGTTCTTATTTAGTTGTTAAATATTTTTTTCATCATTTAAGTAAGGGGTATCAAGTAATTGAATAGAAATGGATACCATAGTTTTCAGATTACTATTTGCATTTCCACTTCACATTGGGGCTACAACTGTGTTTTGGTCTATAATGGAAAATCCAAATGGGGGTTGTCAGGTGAATTTCAGACAAAAATTACAGCAGTTACACTTTCAAGCCCCAACAGAGCTGTGAAATTCAATTAGACATTTTTATCTGGTACATCTGTCGATTGTACATAAAATGTCTTTAGGTCATTTTGTAGGTGATGTCTTGTTTAAACAGAACTGCAATAATAAAAAAATATATATATAATTTGATCTACGGATAACCAAATATTCTACCGTAGCACCAGTTTAGTTTCCAGATGTTTTTGGGTTTGTTTGAAATAGGCTGACGTTGCCATATTTGAGCATCATATCACAATAAACAGCAAAATTCTTAGATTAACTTTGAGGAAGTAAAGTCAGTAAAACATAACTTTCTGAATATTTATGACTTAGCAGGCAGGTTTCATCATGCTTCCAGGTTTCCAGGTCACCCAAAGCTGGACATGCAAATGGCTCTTAGATAGACAGTAGCACTTCGAAGGTTTTTAGAATGAGACTTCTTCCCACCCAGCAGGTCAGAACAAAAGGGAACTTCACCAATGAAATGGGATGTCATCTTGCACTGCAATCAGTCATTTAGGCTGCAGCCGAAACCACTAAATTAGTAAGAGGTCTTACACCAAACCGGATGTGCGTCAGTGTCCGCCATAATAAGATGCATCCAAATTGGGCTTCCAGTTAGGAAGGAGTTAGGGAAAGTGGCCTGTATGCTAACTATCATAGCCACTTTAGCATAGGGAGCTATGATGCTTACTAACTGGCGATTAGTAGCTATGTGCCATCCCACAATCCCTTGCGCCACAAGACGCCATCAATACAAGTCGCCCGGCCCACCTCACGTAAAATAACGAAAATGGCCGAAAGGGAAAAGACGTTTTTTTTAATGTATTTTTTTAAGGGAAAAGACGCGCGCACGTAAGTCATAGACTGTAAAAAAAGAGTACAACAACCTCTTCCGAAGGTTTTATTTTGATATGCGTCATTCATGTGCGTTTACGTCACATAATGACGTCGGGTAGAAAGGCTGTTCGAAATGGGCACATTCGCGAACGGCTCCCTAGACTACTAGCCATAGTGTTCTCACTGTTGACCCCATGAATATATAATTCGAAAGCTAAGAGTCTTGTGATTCTGATATGTACCAATGACGGATGCAATTATAAATGCGAAACTTACCCCGTTGTAGTCCAATAAACAGGACAAAACTGATCCATCTTGAATATAAACTGTATTTTTACATCCATAAGGGTCTGATTAAACTCCTCCAATAAAGTGGTTTGTCCAACACAATAACAAAGCCCATAAAAAAGCTATTTTAGGCATCATATCCTTCGGCTGCATTTCCAAAGACGTCGTAATACCATTCTGATGGATCCACTAGTACACGACTAGATCTATGTACATCTTCGTGTTCTTCCTCCTAGCTGGCATCTGGCTAGATAGCTCCAATATTGCACCGGTGATGTGAAGGGCTGTCAGCTACAGGGAGGGGTCAACCGCATCGATGGCTCCGCCCACAACACAGATGTGAATTGCTAATGAGGTAATGCTGCCCACAGAATCCAAATCCTACACTACAAATTCCTTGCAGCTTTGCAAGATGTATTGTTTTAAATCTAGCCAAATTATCATCTCCATCTTGTTTTAAGCATTACAAGCTAGCTTCCAGTTTCATGTTTTAGATCATTAGACTTGTTTCAAGTTCAAATATTTGTGAATATTCTCATTCATCCAGGTCATGGTTATCTCAATTGAACGCAACTGGACTTAGTAATTTGTCTTAGAAGACGTTTCGCCTCTTATCCAAGAGGCTTCATCAGTTCATGCTCGCCGCTGACCAGGCTGGGACTGGTCCAACTAACTGGTGTGGAGACTCAGCTATTTAACCTCTTGGAGGGCTTTTACAAGACTGATTATGTCATTGGATCCTTTGTGCTCCACGTCATAACGGTCGTTGGCGTGTCGCCTATTGGTGGAGGTTAGGTTTCGGCTTCATTAGTGCCCTATTGTGTTAGAACGACAGTCGTTGAAGTCACAGTTGTTTGTTAGAGGTTAAATTATTTTAAACTATTAGGTTAAACTATTTTACATTTATTTCAAGCAAAAATAGTTTACAGATGCTATTTAAAACAAAAATCTTTCTCAAATTAAGAAACATTAGCTTATTTTCATTTATTTTTAGCTTTATTTAGTTCTAAAAAATATGTGTTATTTCAATATATTAGTAAGAAAGACTTACTTACTTTTGTGACTTTGGATTAAAATGTCATAATAATACTTTAAAGACCACCGAGAACATTTTAAAATTGCTCAAAACATGATCGGAGTGGATCTTTAAGAATACATATTCATATTGAACTGTGACATCGGTATCAACTTACTGATCATTTCTTCCACTTCTTTGCAAATCGGTAATATTTACTGTTCTTTTTAAGTTAGTTTTATTATTTTTTCTTCTTTTTAGTAGTTAGCTGTGTGTGCTACTAGTTTTGTGTGTTACAGGAATATTTGAAGTTTTTGTGAATTAGTTGATTAATTGCATATTAGTAAATGTATCTAGGGAATGTGGCATAATAAGAGATAATTATTATAATAATTTGTATTTTGGAAAGTTGTTTGTTATTATTCTATATACATATGTAGTATCTTCCTGTTCATATAACGCATAACTTTTCCTTAATTTATTGCTTAATTATCTAGGCTTTTGTACCGTATATACGTTTGTAAAGTTGAAACACTTTTGCTCACTTTCAAAACTTTCAACCCAGACTGGTCCTTCTAATTTTAATCATGCGTTTCCAACGTTTTAAGATAAGGATTGTTAAAAAGAAAGGAGATAAATACCTATTCAGATGAAACATGTAGTTGTCCCTCCAGGCTACAGATTAATAAATAGGAATGTTTTGTATTTGCATATTTCCCTGCAGTGAGATGCACAGCAACTATTTGTGTAGGGTGCCTTTTTTGTGTAAATGCATTGCCTAAACGTGTTATTAAAGTCGCAGAGGCAATCTGCAAGTAACCCATAAAGCTATTTCCATTATGACGGATGTCTTAAAACAGCTAGGACTGTCTTGATGGGAGCTCAGTATTTTACAGCCACCAAATGCTGCCCTTCTGCAAGGATATGCGTTTCACATCAAGGTCGGAAATGCACAAACCCCCTCCTCACAAATTTTCAATTTTTTCCCCTCCTGCATGTGTAATGATGGCTTTTTATTATACCGGTTCATTAGCATATTTCATATCCTGCTGCAGAGCTTTTCCAGCTCTCTATCTGTCTTCGTCGACGAGATGCAGGTGCTGGCTGAGGATAGCTTTTTGAGAAATGAGAACAAAAAACACAGCGAGGTAAACAGGCCAACAATACCTGATGATCAGTCACCTAGAAACATACGCTCAGGGAACATATGCTTCTGGGGGAGTCTGGAAGTGAGCTTTGAAGGCTGCTGCAGTCACCAATACAGCGTAGACCTTAACTGTGACAAGGAGAGTGGAGCATACATGGTTTTTCACATTTTTCTTTACAAATGTAATGTAGTTTTAATTTCTATTCAGAGCACGAGTCAAAGAAGTGTTCGGGAGGGCCATAGTACATCTGGGGGAGCAGCAGAAATCCAAAGCTCAGGTGGGAGAATCAATTCACACCGCAAACTCTTTATATTATAATAGAGCGACAAGAAAGAAACAAAGAAAGCCCCAAGAAGTCTTGTTCAAAGTCTGCTACCAGTGATATAGTGGACAATGGAAGAAAAAGTGCTCAGCCCAACTGAAAATTAATTTAATTAAAGTTTTTGAACTACGTGGGAAAACATGGACCTTACAAATGTATGCCTTATAATATTCAATTTAGTTTATTTCTGTGGTGCCAATTCACAACGCATCATCTCAAGGGGTTATACAAGTTTTTTTTCAATTCAATTATACATACACTCAACAAAAATATAAACGCAACACCTTTGTTTCTGCTCCCATTTTTGATGAGATGGACTTAAATATCAAAATTCATTCCAGATACAAAATATTACCATTTCTCTCAAACATTGTTCTCAAATCAGTCTAAATGTGTGATAGTGAGCACTTCTGCTCTGGTGAGATATTCCATCACAGCTCACAGCTGTGCCACATCAAGATGCTGATATGACATCATGATTAGTGCACAGGTGTACCTTATAGTGTCCACAATAATAGGCCACCCTGGAATGTGCAGTTTTGTCTCACAGCAAAATGCCACAGATGCCACAAGCATTGAAGGAGCGTGCAATTGGCATGCTGACACAGGAATGTCAACCAGATCTGTTGCTCGTGCATTGAATGTTCATTTCTCCACCATAAGCCGTCTCCAAAGGCGTTTCAGAGAATATGGCAGTACATCCAACCGGCCTCACAACCGCAGACCACGTGTAACCACACCAGCCCAGGACCTCCACATCCAGCAGGTTCACCTCCAAGATCGTCTGAGACCAGCCACTCAGACAGCTGCTGAAACAATTGGTTTGCATAACCAAACAATTTCTGCACAAACTGTCAGAAACCGTCTCAGGGAAGCTCAACTGCATGCTCGTCGTCCTCATCGGGGTCTTGACCTGACTCCAGCTCGTCGCCGTAACAGACTTGAGTGGGCAAATGCTCACATTCGATGGCATCTGTCATGTTGGAGAGGTGTTCTCTTCACGGATGAATCTCGGTTTACATTGTTCAGGGCAGATGGCAGACAGCGTGTGTGGCGTCGTGTGGGTGAGCGCTTTGCTGATGTCAATGTTGTGGATCGAGTGGCCCATGGTGGTGGTGGGGTTATGGTATGGGCAGGCATCTGTTATGGACGAAGAACACAGGTGCATTTTATTGATGGCATTTTGAATGCACAGAGATACCGTGATGAGATCCTGAGGCCATACATCCATGAACATCACCTCATGTTTCAGCAAGAAAATGCACGGCCCCATGTTGCAAGGATCTTTACACAATTCTTGGAAGCTGAAAATGTCCCAGTTCTTGCATGGCCAGCATACTCACCGGACATGTCACCCATTGAGCATGTTTGGGATGTGCTTGACCGGCGTATATGACAGCATGTACCAGTTCCCACTAATATCCAACAACTTCGCACAGCCATTGAAGAGGAGTGGACCAACATCCCACAGGCCACAATTGACAATCTGATAAACTCTATGCGAAGAAGATGTGTTGCACTGCATGAGGCAAATGGTGGTCACACCAGATACTGACCGGTTCTGAGTCCACAGACCCCCAATAAAGCAAAAAACTGCACATTCCAGGGTGGCCTTTTATTGTGGGCAGTATAAGGTACACTAATCATGATGTCAGATCAGCATCTTGATGTGGCACACCTGTGAGGTGGGTTGGATTATCTCAGCAAAGCAAGAAGTGCTCACTATCACACATTTAGACTGATTTGTGAATATTTATATATATAATACATACTCAATATTTGAGAGAAATTGTAATATTGAGTATCTGGAATGAATTTTAGATTTTTAAGTCCATCTCATGAAAAATGGGAGCAGAAACAAAGCTGTTGTGTTTATATTTTTATCTACTACATAAGTTATTTTCTGATACAGTTTCAAATGCGCCGTGGATCGAACATATGATGTCTGTGAATTTTAAAAACAAATTTTTATGCAGAGAAAACGCAGATTTTCGACCGGAGGCAAAAGTCACTTTAGGTTTTGTGTGAAACGTTTAGTGGACTACAACTGCAGAAGAAGAAGGAGAGCGAGGGTCGTACTGTAAACTCCAGGATGAAGAAAGGAGCATTAAACCTCTATAAATCTGACCATGTGGAAAGTAGCAGCTATAACGGGGATAAAGCAGTCGGTGGAGTGAGAGCCAGCATAGAGGAGAAGCGCTACAAGCTCTAGTTGAGTATTTTACGTAATATAGCTAATGCTAGCTCCCGTTAGCCAAATGGCGTCATATATGCGACTTCTGATTTGTAAGCATTTTAAATGCGAATTTTTACAATCAAATACATCCCAAATCACTGAACAAACACATTTGAAACGTAAATCATTAGTTATCATTTAAATCGAAGTACAACATATGTGTGATTCAGAACATAAAACAAAGCGGACCACAAAATATCTTTTATCGCTCCATTGACTTCCATTCATTATTTTTTCGGTTTGGGGACCCACGGGCTGACAGGAAGTGGAGGAGACTTAGGCTACGTCCACACTAAGCCGATAAGGTTATACGGGGAGTTAGACGCCTAATGTTATCCACTCAACACGAGCATTTACGCCCCGTTTAAGGTCCCATGATTGCGCAATCCCATACAGACCTGTGCAAATACTGGGAATGCGCGAAAAGACGCACGAAACACACGTATAATCTACGTGACGCCAGCGCCTAAATAATATATACAAGAAGCTCTACAGCACAGTACATATCTGCTTGTCCCGTTAACC
Source organism: Apricaphanius iberus (assembly GCA_028564705.1). Taxonomy (NCBI): domain Eukaryota; kingdom Metazoa; phylum Chordata; class Actinopteri; order Cyprinodontiformes; family Aphaniidae; genus Apricaphanius; species Apricaphanius iberus. Next base: position 1,507,408 of record JAPXFQ010002439.1, on the reverse strand, counting down.
AAAGAGAACAATAGCTGCTCAGAAGAAGAGAGAGTTTTTGGTGTGGACAGACGACGAGATCGATTTATTACTCTTCGCTGTTGTCTTTGTCTGTAGTGTCGTATTGTTATTGATGCAGCATTCATTGAAGCCACTTCCTTTCATTATCCGGGGAAGCTGTCCACACTAGCTCACTTAGCCGTTGAATTAAGATTTACACGGCTCTCTTACCCGGCTAATAGTTATCTGGCCACAGACCTTAAACAACGCCGGGTTAGTGTGGACGATAGGGGGGTGTAGAATAAATTATTATACGTTTAAGGCATTATCCAGCTTAGTGTGGACGTGGCCTTAGGCTCCCCATAAAGCGTGTTAATAATTTCACCAATATTCTGGAATATCTGGGTATACTGGCATATAATGACATTAATTTGGGGATATAAACATTCTATGAGTGCAATATCAGGCTTTTGTCTAAAAAATAAAATTACCCCCTACAATGGCAATGCTGAGATGGGCTTTTGTGTGTGTATGTGTGTGGAGGAGGGGGGTAGAATGACACAAACACCAAACATTTAATAATCTTCTCACAAATCCTGTTTTTTTCTTCCATTTCCACAATTATGCCAAACTTTATGTATAGATAATTCAATCGAGTTTTTGGTGAAAACATGACAAAATGTGGGTATGGAAACTCTTGCAGGGCACCCAAAAAATGTTTTAAATAGTATGCAACAACTAAAAGAGTCAATATGCAAATGATGCTGCTGAGAATTAAACACAACCTGCAAAAGCCCACTTTCAGCCCTTCAACTACAAAAACTTTCTTTTTATATACTTGGGTGAATACAGAATGCTAACTCCTTGAGCTACCGGCAGCATGAACTGCCTCGCACACAAAGATTCATCATGTGTCAGAGCTGAGATTTTAAGCAGTAAATGGAGGTAAAGATGAAAGCGGCTTCTTCTTCCTCCGCTTCACTACTGTCATGTTCACCAGAGGGAGATTTGATAGGTGCAAGCTTACGCACACACACCGTAACGCCGAGAGACAGAAGAACGTGCACACACAAATGTTCGTAGAGACGTGCAGTAGTAATAATTAGATTTCACTTCAAAGAACTGAGCTGTGGATTTGTTGGGACAAGAGGACTGAAGTGTAATCAGCTGCTCGTACTAACAGGTGAGGACTGAGAGCTCCAGGTCACCTGATCATTATCTGTTGTTGGGTTTGTTGTGTATCACTTTGCCTCTCTGAATGTCCTTGTGGGTGTGCATATGGGCATGGTTCAATGAGTAATAGTCCTTTGGTTCTCTCTACAACTCTCCCTTTGATGTCAAAATCAGGTAAGCAAAAGTGCAAAAAAGTATTTCCCCCCACTTAGATTTATTCAGCTTTTGCTTATGTTTCAGGTGATGATTTAAATGATTTTAACCACCTTTTTCCACTCACCACATACAGGTCTAATTACTGCATGCTAACTAAACTACGTGATGTTTTTTGTTATTATGGCTCATAGGTATCCCCCCTTTTTTGTTTATTTTGGCTGAACCAACAGCATCCAGACTTCAGCAGATGCTCACCAAATAAAGGAGCTCAAGATGGAAAAGCAAGGCCTGATCAACCCAATCCAAGAGAAACAGCAGTTCAAAAATGTCCAAACATAACTCTTCATTTCTAAGAGAAAGGGGTTAAAGAATTACCCTGGACTCACTACAGGCAGAGTGTTTGTGTTCGAAAAGCCTCCGCTGAGCGTCCGTCACTATGACAGATTCACGCCTGGCTGTAATTTCATAGATATATCAAACTTATACAAAGACTTTTGAATTGTAGGTGATCAAGATGCTCAAATTCAACCTTCACCAATTCTTTTAAAACATTTATTTCATCATAAAATGTTCTTTCATTCTGTAGAAGTGAGTTAAGATAGCATTTAAGATTTCTGTTTTTCTTTAATTGACCATAAGGAGGTAGACTTTTGCTTTATTAATGTTTACATTTTCTGATTGCTCATTCCTAAGTTTTCATTGATTCTCCTTACAATAATTAATTCTTCAATTGTTTCTAATTTTATCATTTGTTATAAAATCAACCTCATTTAATACTAACTTTTTTTTAGCCTTTAGATTAATATATATGAACCCTTTGATTATTGACAAAACTTAATCACACTACAAGTTGCATGTAGGTATGTGCACTATGTACTGCTTGGAATAATTAGATATATTAATAACTGAAGGAGTCAAGTTAATGGGTACCCATTTTAGCAAAAAGCACCCCTCCTGTTTAATTATTGCCGTACTAATTGAATCCCTGTGTGAGCGATGTATGGGGATAGGACTCCCTGTGACTAAATGAAAATTAAATAACGTTAAGCAGCCAAGAAAATAATCCATTTAGAACCAAGAAGGATTAGTTTAAACAGTCTCACATGGTTCTTACTGTCAGTGGACATAAAGTTGTTTGAAGTGTAAAATTATTTCATTCTCAGAAGTTCTCTTTACGTTCCGAATGTGAAATCTCTCAGAGACAAATAAAACTTTTCCTAGGGAGATAAACTGTTAGTCCTGTGGTGTTGTATTTATTTTTCATGTACTGGTTATGGTGAAGTTTACCTTCGGATTTAGATTTTGATATCAAGTAGAATTTTACACTTAACAAAGATAACCTAAGTACAGAAAGCTGTTTCTTGATCCTCTACTCTCACGCTACCTAACTTCATGTCCTCCTTCACCACATCCATAAAACTCCTTTTATGGTCTTCCTCTTGGTCTCCAAACCATCTTGTGCACACTTCTTCAGCTCTTTACTTGTTTCTTTGGACCTTTGACCATAAGTGCTTAATCATCAATCTTTTTTTTTTTTACTTCTACTCCCTGCAACATCACTGTTCCACAAGTGCCTGTCGTTAACATGTATTGTCTTGCTCTGACTAATCTTCATTCCTCTCTTTTCCAGTCCATACCTCCATCTCTCTAGCTTTTCTTCTACCTGCATCCTGCTCTCACTCCATATCCCAATGTACAGCACAATGTCCATGGAGACCCCTTTCTAACCTCATCTGTCAGCCTATCAACAAAGCAAACACGAATTTGCTTGGAGCGGATCCTTGATGCAGTCCCAGCTCCTGTCGTTCCCACAGCACACCTCACTGCTGTCTCACAGCTCTCATACCTCCCCTGCACCAATCTAACATATTTGTGCCCCTTCAGACTTCCTCATGCACTACAGCTCCTCTCTCAACTTCCAGTCATAGACCATCTCTATATCTACAAAAACGCAATGAAGCTCCTCTTCTCAATCACTTTCCTTAAATGAGCTTCATTGGAACACATTCTAATTTACTGAATATGACTCCATGTGCTGCAGTATCGTTCGCATCTGAACCCATTAATATTTTTTTCTCCCAGCCTTAACATCTATACTGAGTAAAAGTAACTCACCCCCTACCAGAGTCGAATTCCGTCCACATTTTCTATTCATAAAATGCCTAAAAATTAGGCCTTGCCTTGAAGGTACACCAGTGCTTCTCAATTATTTTCTGCCATGCCCCCCCTAGAGAACAGAATTTTTTTCACGCCTTGTCCCCTACCAGATTGATATCTGAAAATATTTAATCAATTTTGAGAAAACATTTTTTGAGCCAATCGCTCGTAAGCTACAAACGTGTGGCCGAAAAGGAGCTTCTTTTATGGGGTGCCTAAGTCTCCTCCCCTTCCTGTTGGCCCGTGGGTCCCCTGAATGAATTTTTTATTTTTTTTTTTATGGAAGTCAGTGGATTGATAAGTTATTTTCTAGTCCACTTTGTCTTATGCCCTGAATCACATATATTTTGTAGGCCTACCTCAAATAAAATGATAGCTAATGATGTTAATTTCCACTGTGTTTGTCGAGCATTTTGGGATTTATTTGATTGTAAAAATTCGCAATTAAAATGCCTACAAATCAGATGTCGCATATACGAAATCACTGAGCTAACGTTAGTTAGCACTAGCTAGCATTTAAAACACTCACCAACACCTTGTAGGGCTTCTCCTGCATGCTGGCTCTCACTCCACTGTTTCTGCCACTTTCCACATAGCCAGATTTACAGTGTTTTTCTCCACATTTAATGCTCCTTACCTCATCCTGGAGTCCAAGGCCACTTTTCTCCTTCAGTTGTAATCTGCAAAGTATTTTTACACAAAACCTAAAGTAACTTTAGTCGTCTGTCAAAAATCATTGCTTTCTCTGCATCAAATGGATCCACGGCGCATTTCAAACTGGATCAGAAAATAATGTTTGTAGCTCCATTGACTCACATAAATTTTTTGGCAGTAGGGGACCCAAGGACTGGAAGTAGAAGGGCGTGACTTGGGCTCCCCATACTCTGCAGTGGCAGGTCGCTGTCGTCAGAAATCCACGAGTCGGTAGCAAAACCTGATTCAAATTTGAGTGCAGTGCAATTTTTTAACCTGAAGAGTGTACTTCACTGTTCACTGGTACACCATTGTTTAGTAATATGTCCTAAAATACCGAAAACAATTACCTTTCATGTACACAGCACTATTAGTCGTTCATTTATAGTTTATCAACAACAAAAAAGTTCATTTTGGGATAATTTAACTTTAAATTCTATGAGGAAATTTGGCATTGTTGGATATTTTGGCCTGAAGTGAAAAAAGAAAAATGTCTTGTCTTGAGGCCAGGGGGGGTGCTTTGTTCTGTTTAGCCTGGGGAGTCCGTGCTTGGCAGGTTGTCATGATTATGAACTGGACTTCCAACATGATCCCCTGCTGCGGCAGCGAACATTGCAGACACCAATTACAACCGACTTGACTCATCTGTTGCTGGGGCAACGCTCCCACAGAGGATGGGGTAAAGGGGAGGCAATTTCCGTGGGTCATCTGGGGATGAAAATCAACCTGGGCTCAGACCTGATAAAAGCAGATGCTAGGGTTTCTGAATGTGCAAATGGAGCTTCTCCTGATTTCTCACACAGATGGTATGCAAAATACATGCACAGCCGGTCCTGCTTTCAACCTCCATCTAATTCACTGCTTTTAGTGTTCACTTTATCTGCTGCCCTCATCTATTTTCTCTATCCATCACCTGTTAACCATATCCCAACCCTTTCTTTCACTTCATATCCAATTTTTTTCCCCGTCTCTCCATCAGCTATCATGCACCTCTCTACCTTCTTAACCCTGCAGTTTGCAGATGGTGCTTAATGGATGAATAGCTGAGCGTAACTGCCTTGTGAATAATTTCAAAGGCACAAGGTGAATCCTAGGACAGCTCAGTATGTAGACACAGAGGTAGGCTCTTACAGCAGGACATACAGGATGGTTTTCTTTTAGTTGAAAGCAGACTCTCATTGTCGTCTGCTAAAAAAAACGAGGTTTTCAACATGCCAGTTAAATTTTTAGGAGCTGTAAGGCATGCTGAGTAAAATCAGCGATTGAGGACAGTGCACTGCTTTACTGCTTGGTATTTTTGCTTTGAACCTGGCCCGTTCTAATCCACAAAGAAAACTAGTGTAAGCAATCATTAAATGATAAAGGCTTCTGAGCTTTAGAGCAAGAATCTGATCCTACAACCAGCCGAATTCCTTCTATTCACCAAGATTAAGTTATTTGTATATTACACAGAATTTCTATCCACCTATTCTCACTTCTTAAATCTTTTACATTTCATTATAGCACAATCTCAGACTTAAGTGTGTTTTACTTCAGGTTTTAGATGATACACCAACACAAACTGGTCCATACGAGGAAAATAATGCATGGTTTTTAAAAGACCGGAAAAGGAAGAGGTTTGTTTTATTCACATTCCCTTTACTTGGATACCCCTTAATAAAGCTTAGAACAACCAACAAAATTGTTCTGTGATGGTCAAACCTGTTAATCATTAATACTAATCCCTATCTTTAATGCTTTTCTGCATTAATGATAGGGAATCTGGTATAAAAATGATGGGAAGATTTAACTAAATACAGGACAATATAGGTGAGGTAGGAACATCTGTAGACAGAACAATTATTCGTTTTACACAACACAAACTGTCTGTCTTCATGAAAAAATGTGTGGCAGAACAGCTAACAGCACAATCATCAAACCATTCCCTCTGAAACATGGCTGTGATGCTTTTACCACATTAGTCAAAAACTTCGATGTAAAATAATCCGGATTTTATGTGACAACGAAACACAACTATGTGCATAACTTGGAGACCAAATAGGAAACTCTTTTTATTTTCTTCTTTATTTTTTAAAATAGCGAAATTGCTAAAATGGGTGGCCTGTATTTGTAATATGTTGGAACGCTTTTCTTCAAAAACACTTAGGGAAGATGATTGGATTAGACAGGAATATGGAGAAGCTAAAAACAGGGTAATCTTGGAAGAAAACCTGTTTAAGGCGGCAGTAACTTGAGACAGGGATGGAAGATCCTCTTCCAGCAGAAAAAGCTACCCTAAACATTTTCACATTGAATGTATCTATATCAATATATATATAATTGGGAACAGCAATACTTGCTGCACTTTTCAGATCTCTATTTGTAATAAAATGTGAAAACCAACTATCACTTTCCTTCCACTTCATTATTCTGTGCTACTTTGAAAGAGGTAAAAGAGCCTCAGAGGATAAAGATTTATCACTATATCAGCATTAATTTAGAAAAACTAAAACTACATGTAGCTATTGGAATCTAAATTATGGTCTGATTCTCTAAACTACATGAGTTTACTTTAATTTTGATATAAAAAATAAGAAAAACTAGACTCTACCACTTGATTTCAAATGGATTGACGTCAAAACCATTATTATAATTTAGTAGTTACGTGTGAAAGTTCAGGGACAATGGAGTGTGAATGTGTTATTAAAGCAGAGCATAAAAAGGACAATGTGATCATAAAAGATAATAGGTTCAAGAGAAAATATTGCATGAAGAATTTCACTCCTATCCCAACATGGATAAGGATGAAGGAAACATTGAAACTGAAAGGATTGGGGCAGCATTACTTCGGTTGGATTGAGCTTTAATTTCCTTCCCACAAGGTAGACTAAATTAATTTCGGCATCAGGAGAGGAATAGCTAATTAGAGCTGCTGATGAGAAACATCATGTAGTTAATGAGCCGGGAGAAGATGAGAAAAGTTTCTTTGTGAGTTAAGAGACGATGTGTTAAAATGAACATGGATAAAAATACATACCATGACATTCAGTCACTTTCTGAAAATTATTCAAACCAAGCTGTATTTGAAATAAAGAAGACATTTTTGTTATTTTATTATTTCTTGACTTAGCCAGAGAGGGAAGATGAAGGTTCTGGAGTCACGTTTGTCGTTCTCTGGAGGGAAGAGGAGCAGGGAAGCTGTCCTTGGTGAATGATTTACGCAGGAGTGGGGAGTCCTGAGGGGTTTCCCCTCTCACATCATAAATCCACCTCATGTCTGCCGCCTGCAATAAAAGCGTTAGAATTGAACAGTTAGTTTCCAGCAGAATTAAAGTAGAGCAGCCAAGGATGGGTTCCCTCTTTGTAAATGATAAGTGTCATGAAATTAGTTTTCCCGTGATAACGAAATGCTTGCTTGGGGAGAAATGCAATATTGGCAAATATGTTTTTACATTTCATTCAGTTTAATCTGTTTTAGTTTCTTCCTAAATCTGCAGAGGGGGTTCAAGATTTAGCGGTTCCAAAGGTTTACATATCACACATTCCATACTTCGATTCAAATTATCTGGGTACTCAGTCCAATTTTAGCCCATTTGTAAAGCATAAACACAGAGGTTCCCAGCAGCTATAAGTAGAGGTGTCAAATTATCCCACCTTCCTGTCCCCCCCAGGTTCAACTGGAGTCAGAGCAGATATTTACCCCACTGAGTCCACAATGATAATGAATCGAACATGCCTGAAGCCGAAGGTTACGGGCAGCACTTGGAACTAGTCACAAAAGCAGCAGAATCTAAAAGGTTGGGACTGCATCTGTTCCGGTCTCTTAAAAACAACACTTAACTTCATAAAGCCAGTCATTTGTTATAGTATATATTGCTCTTTTGGCCACAATAAAAATATTCATTTAAATGAAAATACCTCGAGATAAAAGCCTTTTTCAGTGATTGTTGATTGATGAGATAATGAAAGGGATCGTTTAGTTTAATTAAGTACAGATCATAATTAATGAATCTCTTGATAGCACTAGCTATAAGACATGCTTAGAGCGGTGAGATTTTAATTATGGAATCCCTGAAAAAACATGAAAGAAGGAAATCCTTTAAAGAAATCAGTGGATGGATGGGTGAACCTGCAACTTTCAGAGCAATAGGATGGAGAATAAAGTCTAGAAATATATTTTTCCATATACTTCTTTTTTTCAATCTTCTCTTGACATGAAAATTTAATTTACGACTTTTTTATGAACTCCATAATGCTACTAGAGCAGTGTCCTTAGTTGTAATAATCATACAGTTAGAAGACCGCAGTCATGTTGTCTGATTTGATACAGTGCTGGGCCGGTTGTGATTCTGTGCTAGCCAGGACTAGAGGACATTGAATGATTGAATGCTGCCAGCACACTTAGCTTAAAACCATAAAGGCAATAAAACAAACAGGAAATAAAATAACCGATAACAATCAAAAGTAATATACAGATTGAAGAAAGTGTCTCAATAAGTATAATTAAATTGAACGGTGCAATGCATGGGATACGACAACCTTTCTCTTACCTAATGTCTTCCACGAGAAGGACATTAGGTAAGAGTGGATGGTTCTGATCCATTCATAAACGGAACAGGCAGCGCGTTGCAACCATTTACAAGGTTTCAAAGCGCAAGTGTAGCTTTAATGACGAATAAAGCTTGCAAAACTGCCTTATGTGTTTCTGTCTGTCACAAAAGTGGCAAAGACCCCGGAGGTCAACATGAACACAAAAACTATAATAAGGCTGAGGAGAGTGACAATTCATCTACTGTTTTCTAGAATATTATTTCAGATTTTAGTTTAATTTTTGCCCAGTATGACTTAAAAAGTGAACTATAATTGTCAATGGTACATTTTATTTATTTGGAAGAGTAATTGTTTCTATTAAAGTAATTTTTAGCAAATAGCAGGTTTTTTTAACTTGTCTTGAGGACCCCAAAGGGCTTTAAATTCAGCCATTAATGCGCACGTTCACACACTGGTGGAAGGCCTTAATCTAGCCACAGATGTCCTGGGGCGGCCAAACCCTGGTGCCACCGAGACTTCTGACCACAATCAGTAGACAGGAGAGTGAAGAGTAAAAAATCTGAAGTTTGTTATTCAACTGTTCCCTCTCAGCAGACGGGGAATGAATGCTTTAAATATGTTAAATCAAAAGTCTTGGTAAAGTCACTACCAGATGTTTCTCTGTGCCCCTCTAATTTAACTAAAAAAGCAAAAGCATACATAGGAATTCAGTGACCAGGAACCTACTGAATGGATCAAACTGAACAATCCTGTGATGTACCTGGATAGCCAATCTTGCTCTGTGTCTCTTGCAGGTTGCAGCGGGGGTGAAGGACACGGTGATGAGAGCTCCAGCTGTGCCAGCAGGAGGTAACATCCCCACGGAGGGAGTCACAGTAAACTCAGCGCTGCTGCCTGGCAGGAATGTTGCTTTGAATGATGTCGACCTCCTGCAACCAAATCAGAATATACCACTTCCACAACACATCATAAACGCATGAAAAGCTGCAGGCATTCATGGGAATGGCTTCATAGTGGAATGCTTTCCTTGTGCTTCATGCTTCTGAGATAAAAATATTGTGCTTGAATGTACTTTTGTAAGGCTGCTCCATGAATAACTTCAAATTAGTTAAGTGTGTATCTTTAGGTTTCTTTAAACATACATAAAAACACAGGTAATAACCAAAGTGCTTTACAACTGACCCAGGGCAAGTAAATAATGCAAAAAGATAAAAATTGATTTACATTATTATATAAATATAATAATAATATGATATAAATATTAATATTGCAATAAAATCAGTTTTAAAGGGGACACATGCATTTAAAAAAAAGTCATAATAGGTCTATGGTCTGTCCAAAAAGCTTTTTGCACAAAATCACTCTCATATGAACAGATATAACCAGTTCAACTCTAGGCAATTTTAGTCCCTTTCAGAATCAGGTGTTTAGAAAGAGATCTCTGTCACTTTTGTACAAATTATGTAAATTATGTAGATGTTGCAGACCACACGGTAGCTCCAGGTATGAAGTAGTGAAATTTGATACCTGTTTCATGGCTATTCAGTAAAATTTTATGCCAGGTTTGTGGCCAAAAAATGCATCACTACACTTAAAAGCACTTTTAAAAGCACTTTTAATGGTTAAAATAAAATCAATTTAAATTTCAAATCACTGAAATTTTGTATTTTAGCGCCTTTGGCAACTAAATGTTGCAAGCTCAAGTTCGGTCATGTAGGCAGAAAGAAAGATGTCAGAAATGATCGGAAGGAGAAATAATTTATAGCTGGCTTTATAAAACTCAAAGAAAAGTTGGTATAATAAGGAAAACAATGAACAGGATAAAAAGGAGGAAATAATTATATCTAGATTTGGTCATACAGGGTTAAACGACACAATATTTAAACAAGGGAAACGTGCTAGAGGGAAATGTGACTTTTGTCTTAAAGTAGACACTGTGGAACATGTTATATTATATGCCTGAAGCATTCTGTTAAGAGAAGGGAACTGGTAAAATACCAAATTGCAACTGGAAATCCAAGATTTTTTCATCTAAATTTCTAGTTCTGAAAAAATTTGCTGAGATATCTTAAGAATACAAAATTAATGGAGAAAATATAGTTCTTGTTTGTTTTTTAATACTTTGTAAAAATATGTAGAGCATATTTAGTATGGATCAAACATTGCTTGCAAACCAACATTAAATATAAGTTATGGTTTATGGTACTATTTTCAGTGTTTTTTGTTTTATATGTCCTACATTATTGAACTCACCATGCATTTCAAACACTCCTTGCGTGTAGCATAGGTATGCAGCTAGTGTGAAAAAGCTGCTACCCTTTTCCATTAAAAGGAGAGGTTTGAAAGATGTAGGCAAACGACAATGTTTGGTCATACTTCATGCACAGTTACTGAAGGACGGAGATTATGAATACTTGAGCAACTCTGGTCTCTAATCTGCAGGGGATATCGGCGACAAAGTTTCACAGAAAGCAGCTAAACGTGGTCAGAAATGTCGCTGGATTTGTCACTGGGAGGTTTTTGAAAACATAAGTCGTTAAGGAGTCTGAAAAGTTGTTAGAAACAGCGACAATATCCCTAAATTGGTGATACAAATGTTGTAGTAGGAAGAGAGGAAACATTTTCCATTGAGTGCATTCCTGCAAGTGTAGCTCTGGATAGGGGCTGTCGCAAATCGTGGCTGGGAACCATAGCAACAAGTGCAGTGTCTTAGTGTGCAGTTCGCTGTAACATTTATTTATAAATACCAAATTAAACACTTATGTAAAACAAATTATGTTATTTCTTTTTAAAAATTAGGTGCAGAATTTAAGACTGTAGTAAAAAAAAAAGAAGCCTTTTCTCTGAAAAATGTGAGAAGCGGGTATATGTAAATTCCCCTTATTGTGACGTCTCAATAAGGTAGTTTTTCAAATGGCCTGTAGAAGCAAAAGATTGCGATAAAATTGATGGATTTTATTCATGTTTGGATAGTTTATAGAGGCAGCACATACCCAAATATTCAGAAAAGGATGACAATTTTTTTTTACGTTAGCATATTTTGTTCCCCTTAAGATTACAAAGAAAATGAAATGAAAAAAGAAACAGATGAGGGATGCAATAAATTAAATCAGATTCAGAAGTAGTTTCTTTTAACTGTTTTAGATGTTATGTTAATACCAAACAACTCCGCTCATCTATACAAATCAGCAGAGACTTTTAGTGAAAAAATAAAACAAAATCAGTGGAAAACATAAGATGACTGGAGGAAAAATAAGTGTTTTATAGACTAAAGCCAATGGAAGAGCATTATTTTCTCCTTATTTTCCAATGTCATATACGTGAAGTAATTTACTGCATTTATAATTTTATTTAACAGCATTTACCATAAAATTAGCAGAAGTAGTTTAGCTTCTGGTTTGTGTCTTGATAAAACTTTCAATGTGTTACAGACTTTTATTAAATCAAATGTACCCACCCGGTGGTGCTGGTCAGACGGAAACCCACAGAGGAAGTCCTCCCAAACTCTGTCCTTTCAATGTGAATAACATCGTCAACCTTAGGCTTCGTAGCAATATGAATGATGGGAAACTCCCAGATCTTCCCAGACAAAGACTCAACCACTAGGATGCTTGAGGACCTTTAAAAGAGAAGAATATAACATTTCAGAAGACATATTAAAGCTAGAAACATATTTTGAACACCTTTGTAAGCTGATCTATTCTGGGTTTTAAAAAAATAACTCTTTAGAAACTCAGATTTAACTTGAGACGTTAAATATTTGGACTTGTGTAGTGAGGGCTGCATAAAACTGCATGCAATGAAATATACTGTAGCTAATATTCCATCCTGGATTAGATGTACACAAAGTGCATCATCAGATATTTCTGATTAATGCTGCTGTGATAAAAAAGACATTAGTCGGTAGCATCATGCTTTCAAAAGGAATCCAAACCTTTGGTTCTGACACAGAAATGAGCATGTGTAAATTATCTTTCAGCGTTTCTATTTATTTGGACAAACAGGATTCAATAAACTGGTCGTTAATATTCCGGCTTGGAGCTTCTTATAAGAGTCTTATCTCCACTTATGGCCCAGATTTAACATGTAGATAGAAAATGGAAGAGTCTATTAGCAGCACGACCCCCCGTCATTTCCTGATGGCGAAGTCATTAGCTCTCCGAGGTATTGATTCTACCGGTGCACGCCTCATTAATGGACTCTGCAGATCTTCTACAGAAGACTAAAGCTGATAAATGATTCCTTTATTTACTCAGCAGGATGTCCCAGGCTATGAAAAGTGAAGGCTAAGAGGGGCTTCCAACATTTCTACTTGGCATCACAATCATACTGGAGACTCTTTTTAACAGTTATAGTCATCAATTACTTGTAACATTGTGACCACTTACATGTGAGGTAAAAAACAAAAAACAAAAAAAAAACACTGATAATCCTTGTTGACCAGAATGGGACACATTAGGTCCAACCCTCTGATCAATTTTTCAGCAGTACTTTTGGGATCGATGATCAGCTGAGGTCATGAGCTCCCAAATTAAACCCTTTATAGTATTTTCAGTAGCAACCTTAGAAGAAAAACTGGCGGAAAATGGTCGTTGCAGATGTTCATAGCGGCTAATAAGGCAGATTTGAGGCTAGCTCCATTCATTTGTGATTTGACTGTGTCAATGCCTATTGACATGATCTTTTTAGACAACGAAGTGTAAGTAAAATTTACACTTCTTGGTTTCCAGAAGTATTCCATGGCTTCTCAACTATCAGCTTAGAACCTGACCAAACAGTAGGGATGGGTACCGATAATGGCACCGGTTCTGACATAAACGTAGTAACCAGACCGAAAAGCAGCACACATTTCGCAGCCTTATTTCGGTTCCTTTTTCCGGAGATCTCAAACACTATGGATTCTGGGCGTGACATCAGCCAAGAATCATTCCCTATATCACCAGTAAATGTAAACATGGCTATCTTTTTGAGAGAAAAAAAACTGCCAAAAGTCATGCCTGTCAAAATTAACGCACGTCGATTAATTCCTAGACTTAACTCTTTTTTTTCTTTTTTTTATGCAATTACTGCATGCAAAGAATACTGCCCTGTTTATAATTCAGTCAGCAACACATCAGTTCTCCTTCCTAACCAGCCAAACTACGGATTGTTGTGCAGCAGCATGTGTTTGTGGTCCTAAATGACATGTGAGTATATTATTAATGCCACATTGGCTTTGTGTTGATATGATAAATTGTCTGTGGGAATTTTTCACCCGCTTGGGATGTCAGCTCTCTCTGCATGGTGCAGAGTTTAAATGCTCCATATTTATGTTGATTTATGCATCTTAGCTCGCTGTATAGCTTCAGTATATTTCATAGAGAGATATATATGCATTAAAAATACGAAATTATTCAGTTCAAGAGATGTTTTCTGACTTAAATTGGTGCTAACTATTAGCGGAAGTAGTAATGTACATCTTCACAATAAGAGCGTTCATTTCCTGTTGTGATGAACCGAGGTTTTATCTGTTGAGTGTTTACTTACTGGAATGTGTTAAATTATGATATTTGATTACTAAGTCTATATTACATTTGATTTATGTGATGTTTAACACAGACTGCTGATATTCAAATACTAAGTTTATTCATATATTTTAGCTAGTACTACCTCTATTTGTTATTATTTGTATATGAGAACACATATACATTGTGAATCTGATCGTGGAGTTCAAAACAAAAATTCAATTGATTTCTCCTATAGTTAATAAAAAAAGACCAACTGCATCTAGATATGTCCTTTATTTATTCTGAAAATTTAAGTTTTTTTTGGGTCAAATTTAGGAATGGTGATTAATTCACAGCTACCTTGTAATTAATTGGATAAAAATGTTTAATAGTTTAACAGCCCTACTAAAGCTAAAAAAAATAAGAGAGTTTTTGGATTAAATTTTACTGTTTTCCATTCTTGAAGCACCGTTTCAGGCACCGTTTTAAAAGTACCGGTTTGGCACCGGTATCGGATAAAAACCTGAACAATAACCATCCATACCAAAAAGCCGGCATAAAAGAAGAACTATATATATATTATTTGATTGGTTTATATGCCTCTATTTTTGATATTTCAAAAAATGTAAATACTAACCAAATTTAACACTTTCAATAGTTTTTAAGGCAATGCAATTTTATTCATAGAGCACAGTTTAAACAACAAGGTAATTCAAGGTGGTTTACATGATTTGGTGATGAAATAAACAAAAAAAAACTTATGATAAAAGCATGATAAAATTTGCCTAAACCACTTTATCAACTTTTAATACTATTCAAAACTCTGCAGAAACTCAGGATAAACATTTTGGCCGAGGACGTGCTACTTTTTCTATTGTCTGTCATTTTGACTGACGGGTCCAAAAATATCCATTTATAATCTCTTATTTCTCTTTCAATTTGAAAAACATTAAGAATGATTGTATTTTTACATTTTTATTCATTTTAATTAATATTCAATCCAAGCAAACTGAATAGAGAATCCACACAGAGTCATCACACATCACGCAGAATAATAGGCTAGATGTATTAATTATTAACATTTCACCTGCTGCAGTAAATAATGGAGGATGAATCCATACTCTGTTGCCATACTGGAGACAGGAATTATAAGAACCCCTTCAGCCAAAGTTTTTAAATCAGGGAACATTTCTCCAACGGAAGTGATCAGAATTGGAAAGATTCTACAAACAGGGGCTTTTTTGATCAATTGGGCAGGAGGAAATCCCATGGCATGCTCCTTCTACATCAGTAATGAAGGCGCAGTGATCTGTCAGCGCTGGTCTGTGTGTGGTGCAGTCACAGATACGCTTCATGTATCTGTAACTCTTAAAGGAATAGGCGCACTAACTCCTAAAGAAGTCTCTCCTCGCTCACTTCCGTCAATAGAAGCAGTGAGCGTGGAGAGAAGTCTTTAGGAGTTAGTGAGCGGACGTAGTGCTCCTCGTATTATTACGCCTCACAATATAGTACCCCTTTTTTATCCGCTGAGAAAGTCGACATGTAACATTTCTGTGTTAATATACTTTTTAGCGTGACACTTCACGTGACTGTATTTAAATAGGAAAAACGTGGAAGAGTTTGGTAGCTTCTGACGGGAGCTGATTTGGAGCTATACAGTATGTGGAAGAGGCTGCGTTTGTGTTCCGTTTGCACGACAGAGCACACAGACAAAGACCAGACAGGTACATATCAACTAGTCTAAGGTAAGGTAAGAACATATGTCAGTATATAAAAACGGTGAACTATTCCTTTAAACGTAGTCCGTGTTGAAGAGATGTATTGAGTTTAGGGTCTGTGTCTGAGATGATACAGGGGGGTGATTTGCAGTCTCTCAAAATGACCGATGGCCTTCAGAATTTCTGTCACCTTTAAAAAACGACACTTAAAAACAAAAAATATTTGGTTAACGAGACAGCCTGATATCGCACGCAAGTCTGAATAAGGGCTGGACGATAATCAGATCGATAGATATATGGTGCAATAGAAAAAATAAAGGGGTCGATAAAAAGTTTGATAACAAAAAAAGTTTCCCCTCATTTTAGCCTCATCAGTTAGCTTAATATTATAGTCACTACTTATTCCAAACGAATCTTTAAAAATAGATTTTTTTACATTTTGTGATAGTTATCGATAATTATTGAGATCGATCAATTTAACTATTCCCTTTATTGATATGCTCCTTTTCTGTATCGTCTAGCCCTACTCTGAATACCTCAAACATGAATACAATAGTAAAGCAAGGTGGGGCCTGAATCAGGAAGGAAAGGAAGGTTAGGCAGAGCTGATGGGAGAAGGACTGGAGCCAAACAGAGAGTAAGCATGGAAGGAGATTTGTTAGAAGGTGTAAAATACTTAAGGCTGGGGCAGATCTTCCAGCAGGACAGCAATCCCAAGCATTGATCCAGATACAGTGGAATGGTTGAGATCAAAGCACATTGATGTTTACAGATCCTCTCCATTCAATCTGAATTTTTGCTTTTTTTACTAAGAATCCTTTATTTCTGGAGCTGAAAAACTGTTAGAGACATGCCCCAAAAGACCTCCAGTTAAAATTGCAACTAAAGGTGTCCTATAAAGTACTGGTACAGAAGCTTAAAGAGAAATGCATTTTGCAGTTTTTTGGATCATTTTTAAAAACTGTTTAAATTCATGCACCGTTTTGCTTCTTTACAATATGTAGCAATATATATCGGTTTAAATCCCAAGAAAACAGTTTTGTGCTTGTAATGAAAAATAGTGAAGAGATTGAAGGGCTATGATTTGTTCATCAGCACAATGATATTATAATAAACCTGTGTATGAAAGTGTACAAGCATCATCACAGTCAGAGCTCTGTCTAAAATGGTTTAATTACATTATTAACAGATGTTTATAAATGTCAGTATATGCTAGAATCTTGGCCCCAAATTATATCACGGGGATGCAACCTAAAGGGATGAGCGTTGTTTAACCACAGGCGGCCACTTTAATGAGATGGCCTTCCCCTTTAGTTCTAAGTGAGCGCAGCAAAGTTTCCTGCAACAAACATTAAGACTCAGCATATACAGACAGTAAAAAATGAACACAGTAACCACACCTAGATGAGAGAAAGGGAACAGTGGAAGAAGAGGGACTGAGAGAGGAAAAGCTTAGATTAATGAATGCAGACTTTGCCTACAGTATTAGAGATAACCATTATCTGTACACTGCTCCAGGGAGGGTGATGTGGTTCAGTTTTCCTGATTTTACACTAAAACCTCATTGTCTCATCACAGAGAAATGTGAACAGCCTTCTCACCATGGGGCTATTTTGTGTGCTTTCTGATTTTTTTCTTATCTTCTTATCCCTTTTTAGGTTTTGCCTCATTGCAAAGTTTGTATTTTTATGTGTATGCTGTGTACAATGGCTGCAAAACCATTCATAGCTCCTCGATTTTTTTCAAATTTTAATACGTTACAACTGCAAATGTCACCCTCTAACAGATATTTCACTCCATTATTTATCTGATGCAAGCCTTCCTGTCCCTGGTGAAGAAAACCACGTCCACAGCATTATGCTGCCACCACCTTTCAGTGTAAGCCATATTTCTTTTTGAAATTATAGATGTTTCATTCAGGTCAGCTACCTGCATATCCTGTGCGGCGTGTAGATCAGATGGAGGGTCAGGAGGATGATGCCACTCTCAGGATCTCTCCTTGCCGCCTCAATAGAAGCGGAGAGACAGTCGCCCGGCTCTGACGACTCCGTCTCCGGGTCTGAACGCACCTTGCATAGAAAGTCTTCCATCAGTGCTGTCCAGGAGAGGGAAGCAGAGAGGTTAGTTAGAACAGAAGGGCAGAATATTTCACAAGAATAGCAGAGAATATTCAATTATGAAACTGAAATTGTTAAAGTAGGATGAAAGTCCATATCTTTTTGTTGAGTGTAAGAATCTTGTTTTTTATATTATGCTTTAATCATAGGACTAGGATTGAATGTTTTTTATTTAACAAGGGGTAAATTTTGGCACTAAAGAATAAACAAATATTTAATACATTTTTTTGTGTTTGACAAAGAACCGACAAACTGGTAAAACACTAACACACAAACACACACAAATAACCTGAAGAGTAGGCCTAACAACTCTAATACGGCTAAAACCACAGCTACCCCCATTAGCTGAAACAGAAATAATGGAAATAGTAATGTAATAAAAAATAGGACATATGCTTTTAAAGAGTTGAACATGTTTGTGCTCATGCTTATGGTGTATTGTGTGTGTGTGGAATGGAACCAGAAAGGACGGGTTGAACGCCAGTCAAGAGTGGTTTTTCACAAGAATCTCAATTATTGTATGAAATATTGAATAAAAGGTGCCCAAATATCAAGTGTGTGTATTTTTTTTTTCTCAGCAGGCATCTTTTCTTTTTTACTGAGACATGATAAAGTACTAATGCACAATATAAGAGGTATAAGGTAGAAATGTTTTAAATTAGCCAAATGTAGAGATTTTGACCTACCGCTATACTGCAATTATGCATTTTGATGATGTCATCAAGCTAAATAATTTGTACGAGGAATGCAATTAAGATAAATACTGATGTTCAGTGTTTGTCTTCACACTAGATATTGCAAATTTAAAATTAGTTGTTTTTCATTTAAACGGAAAAGAAACCTGTTGAACTCTGAAGCATTTTTAAAGACGTTTCCTTTTGTGTGATATTAAATATATAAATAAGTAACCAGGAAAGGAGACAATTTTTAGCTTTTTTCTCATAACATTTAGTTTTTATTTAATCTAAAATATCTTTCACTTTATTAATATTGTGAGAATTTTTTGGTTTCAATATTTTAGAAAAAACATTTTTATATTTTTTAAAAGAAATTTTACGATACATTTTCTTTCAATGGTATTCTAAACCTTTGGAAGTTGTTCTGCTACAGTGTATCTGGAAAGTGAGAATGCTTAAAATCAGTCATTTTGACATGTATAAAGAAACAAAATGAATATATTGCAATAGATTTCATCACTGCACAAGCTTTACATTTAATCGCAATATAGATTTAAGGCCATATCGCCCAGCACTCTGATCAAACAAAACAATTTTCACTGATTGATACTGATATTTTCGATTTTGGTACATTTTTTTTCTTTGCAATACTCAATATTTTAAGCAACATTTATGAGTAGCTCTTTTCAATATTAATATTTATTGTATTACCGAAGAGGCATAATGAGGGAGATACAGGTAGACATGCTGTAGACACATTCAGACTGCATGTGAATAATTCAATTCAATTCAGTTAATTTATACAGCACCAATTATTAATATATGTCATCTCATTGCACTTTACTAGAAAAGTAATTTCAGTTCAATTGTAGGTAGATTTCAATTAATAGCTTTCTATTTAAGGAATCCCAGTAGATAACCCAAACTTGCCTACCGAGTTCTGTATCGGTGTATAAATGTGTGCATTTATGAGTGCAAATAGTTGAATGTGTCTCCAGTGTAAAGCATTTTGAGTGGTCAGTAGGACTAGGAAAGCTCTTTATAAGTTCAGTCAATTTATTTTCTATATTAAAAAAGTAAAAAGTTTATAACAGGACACAGAGGCAGTTCAGTTATGAATCTGTGCTATATAAATAAAGTGAAAATGTAAAATTTATTAGCTTCTATGGTAAGAAAAACAGAAAAAAAATTGAAATAACATGAAATAATGCATCTGGAGAGAGGTAGAAGAAAAAAAAGCAGCGTGAAGAAAAGTGGTCAGTGTGTCCTTTAGCAGTATTAGCCTATAATCAGTCCCTCCAGGATATCATGATGTTATTATTACAACTATTAAGGCAAATTCAGCCAATCCTTGCAAATTCTGCACGTCTTGCAATTTTATCCAATTATCACAACTTGACCGCACCTTTTACCAATTATGACTCTCACCTTTCCTTATATCTGACGGCGTTGAATATAATGTATGTGAGAGGGATCAAGAATAAAATATGTTACATTTGCATTTTGACAAAGAAGGTGCTATACGGTACAGTTTCCTCATTCCAGTCATGAAAATCGATCATCTGATGGTGAAAGTCGTTGTTTTTAATCCAAAATAGGTCACCTACATAATTCATGTACGTCCGATGAGGAAAACAATCAGCTCTAACCAGCGGTGCACGCACAACAGCAGCGAGCGGCAAGTTTTATGGAAAACAGTCTTTATGTGACTAATAATTCAATTCAATTCAATTCAAAAATACTTTATTGATCCCAGAAACGCTGTCGTTTCAATAGCTTTTTAATCCGCCGAGTTATTTAGGATTAAAAACCGTTCCAACCAAACTCAAGCCTTATTTCCTTTTATTTCGGCTGCTCAAGGATAACTTCAGTGGCGGATCAAGGCTTTTTCAAGCTCTTTGAGTCTTTGGTGTGTAGTTTCCTGGTGATAGGAGGCAGTACATACCTAAATCATTGCAAACAAGTGGTATTTTTTTGTTCGATTGTTGACTTTACCAGCGGATAGCCATACAGGGCAAAATAAAAACTGTACAATTTTCTACTCCTACAGTATAAAGCAGATCATTTAACCTCCAGTGAATATTTTCAGCAAAATGAGAAGCACTTCAGACTCTCTTACATCTCAGGCAGCGAGTGAAGAGGTAAATGTGTGAAACAACATTTGTGAATGGCAACATTTTTCAGCTTTTTGTAGGTTAGTGATATTATTCAGATATTTTTGTAATGAATAAGCTGTAATGTTAGACGCAATGACCTCAATGGAAAAAGGCAGAGGCTGCCTCTTCCTGAGTGGGGGAACCGGTACTACACACCAGTGACCTGGTTTGGGTGCGTCTCGAATCAGGTTGGTCGATTGGTATGGGTGGGACAAGGTTTTTATTTTTTTTAGGTTTGTTCATTCATTTCTTCATTTAAACTTATAATGAGGACGAGCGGACAGCGAAGTAACCGCATACTTAAAAGTCAGTAAAGGCGTTTTGTCCGCATAGACTCACGTAGAAGGAAACATGGTGTCCAATATGTCCGCCTTCCACACACTGGGACATGCGCTCCTGTATTTTAGACCTGCTTTTTATGGTTATATGTTGTAAAGCTGCAAATATTTTTCAATGACTGGGCATCATTTTATTCATTTTTAACAGTATTTCGATGGATATTTCTAGAAATGAATGGTAAAAACCATACACTGTCACTTTAAAGTAATTTTATTTGGCTAAGGTTTATGTGACATTGTAGCCTCTTAACACTGCTAATAATGTTACAAAGTAATAATGATAATAATTATAACATATAAATTAGGGCTTGGCGCTATACTGAAAATGTACCGATACCGAAATTGATGACTTTTACCAACGTCATTTTGCCCGTGCCAGGAAATTCGGTATGTAAAAAACAAAAATTAAGAGATGTTCGGCAACAACAGAGCTGCAGACGAACCAGAGCGTTTGTAGCCCATAGATATTAACCCTAGTGAGTTGCTGCTGTTCAGCACTTGAAGCCGCCCTGTTTCCACCTGTGCTCCATTGTTAAATACTTTCTGTCTAAAATAAACGACTGCACACTAAAATCACTGATTTCCCTCGGCCCCTGCACTTTCCAGGACTGAAATGTCTGAGGTTCTTCCAGGGATCTGCTGGAGCCATTCCTCCAGTTTGGGGGTCACTGCTCTGAGTGCTCCGATTACCACTGGTACTACTGTCACCTTCACCTTCCAAGCCTTTTCTAGCTCCTCTCTGAGCCCTCAGTATTTCTCAAGTTTCTCATGTTCCTTCTTCTTGATGTTATCATCACTTGGTATAGCCATATCCACCACAACGGCTTTTCTCTGCTCTTTATCAACCACCACAATGTCCAGTTGGTTCACCATTACCATCCTGTCTGTCTGGATCTGTAAGTCCCACAGGATCTTTGCTCGGTCATTCTCCACCACATTTGGAGGTGTTTCCCACTTTGACCTTGGGGTTTCCATCCTATACTCCACACAGATGTTTCTGTATACTATGCCAGCCACTTGGTTATGACGTGCCATGTATGCTTTCCCTGCCAGCATTTCACACCCTGCTGTTATGTGCTGCATCGTCTCATCTGTTTCAATGTAACCTTCCTTCCAACATGATTGGGAGATTAGATTGTTGTGTGAATAATTCACTATAAAAAATTACATATCGCACCTTTAAACCAATTTATGGGTGACTTATTTGGAAACACTGAAAATAAGTACATTTTAATTTTAATTACAACCAATTTACCCATAAGTGAGAGAGGGAGGATACTCTAGCGCTTGAGATACTCCTCTGTTGTTTTTTTTAAGTATTGAAGCACAGTTTAATTGTATAAGATCATGCAGTCTGGAGATGTTGATACCAAGATACTTAATTTTCTAGTTTAATTTGGAGTAGATGTGCATATCTAAATGTTGCAATTAACTGAAAGAGTTGTTGATTTATTCCAGTTTACTGAATAATCTGAGACAGCTATGAACAACAATGTTTCTGAGAGAGAAGAGTGTATGTTATAAAGGTCAAGTAAAACACCGCCAGCATGGAGGCTAATTTTGTGAGTCATATTTGCAATATTAATTCCTATGATATTTTCATTTAATCTAATTAAACCTGCAAGAGGCTCACTGAATAACCTTGATGACCCTGCCAGTTCAATTTAATCAATTCTATTTGTATGCAGCGTTCCCACACAATTTATAAATAAAACTAATGAATACTCAACAAGTGGAGGGATAATTAACAAATATATTAATGGAATTCTGAGACAATGTCAAAGGGAAAAGGTTGG
This sequence comes from Apricaphanius iberus, assembly GCA_028564705.1. Taxonomy (NCBI): domain Eukaryota; kingdom Metazoa; phylum Chordata; class Actinopteri; order Cyprinodontiformes; family Aphaniidae; genus Apricaphanius; species Apricaphanius iberus. The sequence continues at coordinate 1,484,432 of JAPXFQ010002439.1, read as the reverse complement.
TAATATAAATACTTTATCATTACTTTTTTTCCAGTTTCCATCCTCATTCCGATCAAAAACATATTGAACTAAGATTCCAGCCTTCTTCAGACTGCATATGGAACCAATTGACAACAAAAATAACTGGAAGTCAATTCAAAGGGCAAAACATGCATAATTAGTATTCCAAATATGTACAATCCAATCATATACAAGTCAGTAATTCAAATTCAATTAATTTCATATAATCAGGGTGAGGAGGTGATACTCCATTACTGCAGTTCTAGTTTTCATATTAAGCCTTAATTTTTAAGCAGTCCACTGTGAAGACATCGTCAATGAAAAAAAGAAGTCATTATCATCTCTTTCAAACACTAATTACATGAACTCACCCTCCTGCCGTTTCAGCTCTTCATACCCTGGCACATAACCGGTGAGCTGTACATCCACTGTCCTCTCAAGCTGGCACCCCACTTCACACTGGAGAATGGCATGTGGGCATTTCTCAATAGGAGCCTCTACTGTGATGCCATAGAGGGGGTAAATCCAAGATATGTGTGAGAGGTCTTCGCTCGACCTAAAAGATTTATTAACATTTATTTTTTTAGGATTTGCAAAGTTTGCCGTAAAAATTAAAATTTTATCAAAATAATTTATCTCATGTGGAAATATTGCTCATTCTGGATTTATATATTAGATAAGAAGTGACTTTAAACAATTAATCTAATAAACTGTGTATATATTTAGCTGCGGCACTAGCAGTTTTAAGAAAGAACAGTTAGTGAAGCTCACACCATCCTCATAACTTAGACCTACTGCCTACTGAAAGGGTTTTTTAAGTAGGATATATGATGAGTGTCCTAGGTCTGTTGGTAGGTTTATTGAGTTGAATCTGTAAAGCACTTTGAGATGCATTTCTTGTATGGAAAGCTCTTTAAAAATAAAGTTTGATTTGATAGTTCAGTTAAAAAAAGAATTAACCGAAAGTTGCACAATGCATTATCAAACTCCTCTTTTTAAATATAACCAAGCTAGTTTTTTTAAAAGGTCTCATTAAAGTTTTAGAGGTCTCATTCAGTTGCTTTTGCAATGCTTTTGTTGTGTTCTCCAGTATGAAAGAATGGCTTATGAGCTGTTTTACGTGGAATAAATGCTCCAGTTTTAGGAGGTTGTAGTTTGTCGGAGGAGTGAGTGGAGGGAAACAACAGGATCACTATACTAACCCATCATTATTCACAATATTTAAACTTCTCACCTCTGATTGGCTGACAGCAATGCCACTCTTTTGCTGCCTTCAAACAAATAATAAACTTATTTCACTGCAGGTGTTCCAAGACTATTACGAGTCTGGGGTGTTTTGTTTCTCTGTTTGTTTCCTGCACATGTTCTCTATGTTTCTGGAGAGTTCCACCAGAGGTCCAAGCTGAGCTGAGGACCTGTCAATTAAGTCGGGGGCAGAGCCACCTCACTTCTACTGCCCAGGTGCAGCTCAATGAAGCAGATCACAAGCTGTCGGTATAAGGAACTGGCTGTCAGACCTTAAGATCTCCAGACGATCAGATCTCCAGCTTCTCTGTAAGCCTTGTTTCTTTATCCATGTTCCATCTCCATGCTCAGTTTGTGCACCTGCATTCTACCATCACCTCGTCTCCAGGAACGCAGCAGGAAGCTCCTGCAGGCATCTCGGACTCCTCGCTTTTCCTCCCTGGCATTCCGGACACTTTTTATCTTGATAAACTTACGTGTAAGCCTCCGCTGAGTTCATTATAGACATTACTCTCCGTGGGGAATTTAATCTTACCTCTGGAATTATTTCTCTGCAATTCGCCGCCCTTCATAATCAGCATCTTCACATTATTACTGTTATAATAGAATTTTTCAAACTTTTACAGCTGTTCTCCCTAGTGGTGTTATGCTTGTGGGTCAAAAAACTTAGTAGCAACTTGACAATGACAAATTCTTACAGTTTCTTCCTAAGTTCCTCTTTCTTCCCTGTTCTGCCATGCTGTTTAGTTGCTAACTTAGCTTCGTTGCTAAAAGTCAGCCTCAGCTCTTAGCTTCTACTAGTAGCGACGTACTCTGCTCTCTACAGGCTGCAAAAGCAGCCTTCCCGTGGGCGGTCGCAAGCCAAGGTAGACAAGACCATGATTACTCTTTTTCCCTGTGACGTAGAACAAGTATGCTTTCTTTTTATGGCTAATGGAGGCAAAAGGGGTTGGAGAAAATGTTCACATACAGAATGTATTTGCGGCTCAGAATGACAGATCGTATTTTAGGAAAAAGTGTTAAATGGTTTCTTAGTGAACGAGACCTGTAAGAAATTTGCATTGCAAAATAATTCATAATATTGGAACATTTGGGATATTCAGTCAAATTACAACAAACCTCACTGTATGTTATTGTGAGTTTATGTGATAAGCAAAGTAGTAATTGTGAAGTAGAACTAAAATGATAGCTGTTTTTCAATTTTTTATTTTATATATATATATGAAGATGCAAGAGGAGACATTTTTGTTGTTTGTCATTTTGACCGAAAGAAATCCAGTCAATCTATGTTAACCTGCAAATCTTTAAAATGATCAAATATTCAATGATATCGTCTTTATTAACATACAATCAGAACAAGCTGAACAGATTACTACATATAAAAAATTATATGATTAAACGACCGCACTTAAAAGTTCACCTGCTGTGGCCTAAACACACATTCCTCCAGCTCCAAAGGGAAATGTGCCCAAAATAGTACGCAATGAAACACTGGGATTGCTGTAGAGGTTATTGTAATTAAGTTTTACATTTTTTATTGCCTCACACAGATGAATTCCGATGGGGGGTTTAATGTTCTTGAGGCTGAATCCGCACTCTACTGCCACACTGGAGACTAGAATTAAGTGCCACTTCAGCCAAAATGTTGAAATCGGGGAACATTTCTCCAACTGCAGTGCTCAGAGATCGGAAAGACTCCATAAACGAGCCGTTTCGTGACCCATAAGCTATTGCTTCAGCAGGAGGAAATCCCGCAGGATAAATAGAACCTGTAGCCCCGTCCAGTTAATCTATCAGTTAAGCAACAATCAACCACAAATTTTACCCAAAGAAAACAATGTACGGATATAAATTAAAACATCTGAGACACAAAACTAACACTATGCTGCACTGTAAACACGTCATCCTGTAAAAACTATAATTTCTTTTTCTTTTTTTTCGTGTAGTAGACTTTATTTTTTACAATTATTAATGTTTTGAGACTGTACAACGCTTTACCACACGCTTTAAGCACTTTCTCAGACATTCATTAACATTTACTCACATTTCTCACAACTTTAAATGCACTCAAAACCCAAACTTTCCTAGATAAAAAAAAAAAGTATTAATATGACACGGTTTCTTTGTCCGCACCTGCTCTGTCGCATTTTTTTTCCCACTGAATGGCTCGGTGCAGGTCTCTTTTTCCTGTTTTTTTTTACTTTTTTTTTAACGTGTCCTGTCTAGCAGTTTGCCACTCAGAATTGGTGTCAGACACCAAAAACTATAATTTCAATTCACTTCACAATTATGCACTCATTTGTATTAGTCCATCATATAAAACCCTAATTAAAACCCATTAAAGTCTGTGTCAAATTGTGAAAAAGTCTAATCACACAAACTTGACAACAACACAAACCAACCTTGAGCAGTCTGCGCTTAATGGAATACTGTTGTCCTGATTGCCAATTGGCTTCAAGGTGATACAAAGCCAGACCTTTTGCAACTCCTTGGATGTAGGCATAAACACCACGGGCACATCGACAGTTGCCCTTTCACTTATCTGCAAAGCTACAACAAAAAAGAAGGCAATCAAGGCAATGACCATAAGATCGGGTGTGAATGTGTACGGTTTTAAAGTGATCAGAAAACAACAATCAATGCAAGCTACATTATACTTCTGACAGTGATAAAACAAAAAACAGTAATATAGAGTAAGTTGACAAACCTTCAGCATGATCTAAAGGGCAAGAAAAGGTCTTCTCGTCAGTGATTGGTTCGCAGTTAGAGAGATCTTTTGGCTCTTCTGCTGTGGAATGAAAAGAAATACAGAAAAGTATTGAGATGTCTTTTTAGTTCACACAACAACAAAAAAGTTACAAAGTGACCGTTTTTGAAGAACAAGAAGAACCAGTGACCCGTAAGCATGATGCTGAGCGTGGCATGGCGATCAGTAGGGTTTATGAATGGAACAGTGATGGAGGTACTGGAGCCGATCAGGCAGGACATGCAAAGAGGTTCCTCCATCGCTGGCCGGAGGCCAAGTCCACTCAACAACACACAACAGTCCTGCAACTGAACAACGGCAGGAACAACATAAATACAAAAACACTCAAAGGCAGAGAAATTATTATACTGAGCAAGGAAACGGTGGTGAATATAAATATAACACACATTTTTTCATATTGTTTGTACAAAATATTGATAACCTTGCATTATGTTCTTCACCTGAGGACAAATTAAAGAGATTTTTCCGTGGTGGTTTTCTTCTCCAATGGAGGATGGACAAAAGAGAACACTAACATCGGTAAACGAATGTGGCGCCAACATGAGCTGAGATACACACACACACAAAAAAATCCATGCAGTAACACGTTATGGCAAAACATTGATGGTGATGACAGAAGAGATATGGTGAAGAAAAAGAAATGAATGGGGCAAACAGTGTCTGCTGAATTCATCTCCAGTTTGTAGTTTCTGGGGTTAGTGTTGGATACATTCAGCTCCAGAGTCTCAGCTGTTGGGTTAACCAGAGGAATATTCATTCTGACCCATCTGGAACACATATCAATGCAGCACATTAGGGAACATGTCCTAAAAATGAAGACACAATCAAACATGATGTTACACACAAGCAGCTGCGCTAAACCAAAATATGTGGCTCTTCATGAGAGCTGTAAACGTAGCTTTTTTTCCTTGTTAGTTCAGAATTCAACGATTTTTTATTTTTCTTGATGCAATAATTTTGTAAAAAAAATTGTTGCATTGTTACTAGGGATGCACCAATACCGATACTGGTATTGCTTGTAAAGTTAAAAAAGGTTAAAGTTAACTGATACCATGAACCGAGACTTAAAATATTGAAACTCTGCAATTATTTCATAAAAAATATTTATTTTTAACTTGAAATTTTAGTTTTGGGGTCATATTTATTAATATTTTAGTTTTTTAAATCTAATTCACCATAACTTGTTGTAAAAAGCAAAGAAAATTAAACCTGTCTTCCAATTCATTGCTTTTTTTGTGTGTGGTAGAAGTATCCTTATTGGTACGCGGTTTCGGCAAGTACTCAAATCCAAGTATCAGTATCATATCGGTTTGAAATAAAGTGGTATATCTGCATCCCTGATTCTGTGTCTCCACTTTTCCTCCAGACTCTGGGACCTTGATATCCAAATAAATCTGAAGCTTTAGTTTGATCTGAAATGGAGATTGTGGACCAGGTAACCTGCATCCAGTTCTTGCTGCAGGTTCTGAACAGTATTAAAAATAAGGATCACATTTCTCTCATTTTAACTTCTCTTCACTGACTCCCAGGGTCTAACATTAAATGTTTCACACACAAGTCGGCCGGTAGATGAAAAATAATTACAGGTCAAGCTTCCAAAATTCTAAATGATTTTTACAGATATACCCAAGACACATTTTTCTATAATATGATATGTTGGAAGGACAGGAATGAATGACACCTTCAAAAATAGTTAATAAGAAAAACATATTTTTGGTCAGTTCTGATTTCTTTATTTTTTTATTATTTTTTTATTATTAACACTTAATTGTAGACAGACTTCTTGTTTTCTCCGTTGATGAATTCTGGGTCCTGCTTCTGACACAGTGTTTGTGCCACAGCATTACAGCATTAGTTGGGTCATAGTCTCTGATCTCTGGAGAAAACAGTTGCACCATGAGAAGATCTGAACGTTTCTCTGGGCTTATATTGGACCTCCAATCAGTTTTAACTTGTTAGCTATGTCATTTTGTCCATGTCGATAAAATCAGTATAAAAAAAATATATGAAAAGATGCTTTTCAGTTTATCTCATGCCCTTTAAGAAATGACTTTATGTGCGTACGGACAGTCATGTGACTAAATGTCATCCAGGAGGAAAAAGCGCTGCCAACTTAGCAACTGTGTTTCTATATTTAGCGTGTTTTGACTCCTCTAGCAATTATTTTTCAAAAAAGCAACTAGCAACAAATTTAGTGACTTTTTATGTTGTTATTTGATAGTTTAGACGTGCAGCACATATTATTGTTACTGCTTTAACTCAGCAGCAGAGCTGCAGTCAACCCAGAGCACTCCAAGCCCAGCATGCTAGCGCTGCCTGCTCAGGTCCTGCTCAGTCGGAGCAGATATTACCCCACTGAGTCCAGAATGTTGATACACTCTGTGAAGCCACCGCTGGCTGATCCTACCTATGCTTTGATGAAAATGCAGAATTTTTTCTCTGCCCCAGACACGTCGTCCTGCTAGTTTTAACCCAAACATAACAGCAACATAATGGGAAATTGCATATGATGCGGCGTTCACGTTTCACGTACGCTTGTATACAGACAGCAGAGGAGCATCACAGACATCCTTAGAAACGAGGATTAATATACATAACTAATTTGGTGCAACATTTATTCGCCATGTGGCAGATACCGCTCGAAATTTTAGTCGCCAAATGTTCCGTTTGGCGAGTAAAGTGTTAATTTAGGACTCTTTTGGCTCTTTAAGATCCTCCTCCTTACATGTATATCCCTTAATAATCAGCTCCATCATACATTAGAGATCTGATTGTTCAATTTGTTCCTAACAGAGCTCTCAGACTGCAAGTTTACTGGTAGTTCCTGGGATTTCTAAAAGTAGAATGGGAGGCAGAAATTTTAGTCATCAGGCTCCTTTCCTATGGAACCAGCTCCTAGTTTTAGCCCCTGAGGTGGACACCCTGTTTATATTTAAGATCAAGCTTAAAACATTCCTAAAACTTTGCTTAAAATGTATTAAATCTAAACAACCATTTGTCCTAAACCACGTATAGGGACCATTAAATGACCCAATGGGTGTCCATACCAGAAGGTAAGTTTGGACAATACTGGTTACTAGAAACAAAAATAGCAGAGGAATAAGTTATCTGACACAAATACAACAAAAAAATGTATTTTTTAAGTATTTCAGTAAATTCCACTGTCATGGTTCTTGTGCATAAAGAATCTACCGAACTGTATTGAAGTTAGCTGTCAAATGAAGATTGAAATATAAGCAGATTCTCGTTTTGTAAAGCTATATCAGTGGAATATGGAAAACCATATGGATGGAATCATGCTTTCCCCATTTATCTTAATGAAATACATGTTGTGTATGTGCACCTACTTGCCCACATGACAGCGAGTTTGTGGCAGCGTGATGACTGAGGGAGGGAGAGCATAAAGCTCCAGTTGATACCAGAATTCCCCCACAAGCTCTGACTGGAACACCACACTAGAAAGAAGCACAAACTTAAAACTGAACCAGCAGAAATCCTTAACTGCAGCTGAGATAATTAAAACAAAACAAAAAACATCAGTCAATCTTTATTTCGTTATAATTTGGTTACAGGAACACAGACTTTATCTTAATATTTTAGTGGTAGAAGCATCCCAATAAACTTTCTGATTAAAATTGTAGAGAGAACAGAGAAGCAAAGAGAATTTAAAGGTGGATTCAGTCCAGTTGGGTCAGTCCAGTAAACATTAAATATCAAATACAAAATGGACTCAGTCTCCCAGCATCCCTTGTACCAGGCCAGCCGCCATCTCCCCCAAGCTCATTGGCTGGGCCATTTCGTGACCCCCGAATGGCCACCCATTGGCTTGTGTCAGTGGCCATCTTGAATGACACCACCAGAGTTTATAAAGCCAGCTGATCTAGCCTCCACTAGGAGAGGCCAACTAACTGCTAGCAACCCTCTCCCTTCTCCAATCCAGCGGCTGGTCAGACTGATTCAACCCCAAACTGGCCGGGCTCCCTTCCGTCCCCTTCCTCTCCACTTCCTGTAGTGTCTGTGTATGATAAATCGTGCAAAAGAACTTGCCTTTCAGATAGACTGATAGTCTGGTTTAATAATTAATATTGTTTCATACGTAGATTATAAAGCTGGTGCCCCGTTTTGCTCAATTTATCAAGAATAATTTGAGTCACATTAACAATTATCCCTGTATTAAGTTACTGCCGTAGTTGTGTTCAAATCATTATCAGCCATACAACGAGAATAACATCCAAATTGCCCAATAGTGGAATGATGTTTGACTCCACATTCATGAGTCAGCCACACAAATTCTGATGAATTTTTACCTTGTCCCAAGAGAGGTAGGGGTCAGTGTTAGTACAGCGAGGCTCACCTGCCTGTGCTCTTCCCTACTCTGACAGGGGAGTAGGTAACTTTGTAGCTGAGAGTCCCCTGTGGGGGAAGTGAAATCCGGTTGGCCCCCGTTAGATCGCCTCCTTCCAGGCAAACATCCAGCGTCAGCAACTCTTCTCCTGGGTTGCTGACAGGTATCTCTATGGCAACTGAGCTCTAGGAGAAAAAAACATTTCAAAGAGAACACCTGTGATTTTTCCTCTTTTGATCAAAGTGTAGAGGCAAGGTTATATTTTCCCATATTAGAAGCAAGTGTCAGAATTACAAACCTGAACTAAATATAACCTTTTCACTACCTATCTGTTACAGAAGAACACTGCACACACAGCACAGATCTTCAAGCTGAAGATACAACACTAAACACATTATTAAACTGTTATAGGCTAGGTTATTATTAGCCATCTCAAAATAACCTAATATTACCCATTTTTGAGTTAACTCCTATGAAGCAGCAAAATAGAAGGAATTTTTGTTTTCTTAAAATATGTTCAGTCAACAAACTTGTAAAAACTCAAGCTTGTTCCAGATGTACTTTTGGCAATACAATTTTTGGATGAAGTGTGTACTTTTTTGTGAATATTATCACCACAACCTCTTGCCACAAGCGGCGGGTCAAGAGCATCAAAAGTTCAGCTTTGCTGGCTTTTGTCGCTTTGACACTTGGAACGCAGGAAAAGTTTCAAACATTGATGCTGTCAGCGCATACAAAACGCTGCAGAGACTCTAACGCCCCTCTTACAGCCTCAACCTGTGCTGCTAAGCAGGGTCAGGCCTAGTTAGTACTTAGTTCTCACTATATCAACCCAGCACACCACTCTAGAAACATCCCTAGAATTAGAACCAAACATGGAGAAGCAGCCTTGAGTTTCTATGCCCCTCAAATGTTGAACAAACTTTCAGATGACTGCAAAGCTGCTGAATCGTTAGGCTCTTTTAATTCAAAGAGTATAACTCTTCTCTTTAGAGCTGCCTTTGAGTAACGTTCTAATATAATTTTTTACATAAATGTTCTTGTTTTTGTGTTTTTCTACCAGCAATTTAAAGCACCTTGAACAATTGTCTTTTATTTATTCTCATGTTTTATGCTTAATTACTGTTACAATTTTCATATTTCTACACTGTTTTTTGGTCTTACCACTCTTTCAATTATTTTATCATATGTTTTTGCTGCTTTTACGTTCTATATTTTTATCATGTTTGGTTTCTTTACCACGGAATCATGTAAAGCACCTTGAACTACCTTCTGTTGAAAGTGTGCTATACAAATAAAATTACCTTGTCTATATTATACTCTACTCCAGTTTAAAGGACACCCTAGTCCAGTATAATGTAATGGCAACAGGGAGATATTACAAAAACTTTTAAAGGTTCTAAAGTCTTACCTTAGCAACACACTGTACGTCAATGACCTTGACTGGTGCTTCTGGCTCACAATTTACCACAAGTGAGAAAATAACGATGTAGTCTCCAATTACATTTCCTGAAGATAAATGTTTGCACTTATGAAGGTCTGCATAGGCTTAAATAGGTTATTTTGAATCAATAATAACACAAATAATTAACTAATTGACAGGATATGGATAAATACCTGTATTGATCTCTCTCTTTTCCATGTCACGTTCTTCTATAAATGACACTAAACCTGTAAAACACATTAAGAATTATGTTTTCATATACCGTTATTTCCAGAGTTGATTATAAGCCATGCCAGTCTACTTTAGGGAAAAACCACAAATGTGTGAAAAATACAAGCTGCACCTGTTTAAAAGTCGCCGCTGTTTTAAAGTTTAATTACCAACTGCACCAGTTTAAAAGCCATATGGTTCAAAGTAGGGATGTAAGAAAATATAGATATGCCAATTTATTGCTATATTTTATGTCAAGATATTATATCGATTTTCAAGAGCAAAGAATGTTTTTTTTTTTTTTGAATTTCATTGAAATTCTGACACACCACAATCATTTTGGCTGTTAAATTGAATGTAGGATTTGTATTTTGTGGCTTTTTTACTTCCTTCGCTCCAATGGATCAACTAGAACTAGTAACAAAACTGGACGAGTTATGGATGAAACATAATGGAGTGTTTAGGATGCTTTGACAGGTTTTCTACAGTTAAATTCAGTTTTGAAAATCGTAATATATAGTATTACTCATCATATCGTGATATATCTTGATATATCGTATCGTTTCCTCTATATCGTGATACATATCGTATCGCCTGATTCTTGCCAATACACATGCCTACTGAAAATGCGTGTATCTTAATAGCTTGATTGTCAGACGAATCGAGTCCATTCATGACGTGGTAAGGTGGCCAAAAAACAAGAATGCAGTATATGGTTAAAGACGGCGGATAAAGCTAAATAGAGGATCTTTGATACTGTGCTACGCTTTGGTTTAAAGGGGGGCGGGGGGAGCGAGCGCAATAGGAGGTAAATTACTAATCTACGGGATTCGGGTCGGGACGGAATTCTTTCTCTCGGCATTTTTTCGGGACAAGATTTTTTTTGGGGGGCTGTCACGTGATCGGGACGTGACGGGAGTATTTGTTTGGGATCGGGACGGGAGCGACAATTGATTCCCGTGTCACCCTCTAGCGCAGAGTCACAGGCAGCCAGAAAAATAGAGCAGTAGTAACGCGAGCTCCTTTACCTGGAAATAATCTGGAGGTTGAGATTTTTTCTCATCTTCCTTCTTCAAAGGGAAGAGAGTACAGGGAGATAGGTTCTGTGGAAGTGTGGAGTGGTGCCATATCGTTACGAGACGTCTCGTTCTCTGCCCAGAGCAGCAGCAGGTGCCGAGCCTGCAGCGGCATCGCGGCATAGAATGAGCGATGTCTCTGAGTGGTACATTGTTGTTGGCCAATTCTAATGCTAAATATAATATAATATATAATCACAATTATTCCATTAAAAATGAACTCTTAGCCCAGTTTTTATTATCCATTTACTGATATCAGCTATTCCCTTTGTCCTAGGTAATGAGTAAATGTCAGCGAAGGTGAGGTAACCACCTGCATAACGGAGCACCCAGCTAATGAGCTGATTTTGCTGCAGGCAGTTCATGGCACCTTGCTATGGAGTTGTGGCAGAGACCGCTCATGTTATCGACCCCACCACGGCTGGACCGCTGTCGTCACAATTCCAAGCCTACGTCAATTACCCGAGATTAGCCGTTAGCAAGGCAGGATTTGAATATCAGTTAATTGCAGTGCAGTGTAATCGTTTAACCACTTGGGGCACTAAACTAAAGGTTTTTGGTATGAAATTAATATTTTTTACTAAAATGTACTAAAATACTATTAAATTACTGTAAATGTTGATAGTGCTTTTATAGACTCAATTATACTGTTTATCAACAACAAAAAAAGTAGATTTTCAGGTGAGTTACTCTTTAATGTCTCCATTTTGGGAGCACATTGGCTTCCCAATGAAGTAGGAGAAGCATAAGGGAAAAAATATGTGGATTAGACAAAAGCAGTGTGCCAGTGTTACATCAATACGTGTTCCTCCTACAGAGCTGTTTTGGTTCCTGCCCCACATGCCAAAAGGGAATTGTGATTGCTGGTAATCAGTGGAGAAACACTGTCTGACTGTCCTCTCAGGATCTGTTCCCTCTATGCTAAATTAATAAAATAAAATCTTGAAATAATAATTAGTCGAAACGGCAGAAAATGACCCGTTTATGGGTAAAAAGTTATGAAAAAAATTTCTAAAGGGAAAATTTTAAAGTTTATTTTTTACATTTCAGTTTTCTGAGAATATGTTGTTCTAGAATTTAATGCAAGTAAATTTTTATTTTAAATGTAACTAAAGGTTTACCTGACTATTTAGGCCACTAGGTGGAGTTTTTTGTCTATTTTGATTGTGACAGACTGAACTAACACTCTTCACTCCCAATAATTATAAATTATATTAAACCAGTGACTGTATAATTATTGGATAAATATAAAAATTAAAAAAAGTAATGTAAAAGTCACATACAATTCTGTTGACTTATTGGCGCTGCTGGAAATACAAACACATAAAACTGTATTTACTCCCAGTGTAGTTCGGAAGCCTCCTTTACCTCAGACAGTATAAAGCATTGCATAAAATGTAAACACCAAGATGCTCTACTTTAATACATCACAAACTCAGAGAAAAACTAAACAAAAAAACAATAACCTGTATTTTTTCCTCGTTTCCAAGGAGACACAGCAAGAGTGTATGGAGAGACATGTCCAGGATTAATCTCTAGGGAAGGCGTACCACTCAGAATCGGCAGATCTGTCACTGCCTAAACACAATGGACAAAAAACATCAAATGATTTGGCATTAAATACTAGCAGAACAGCATAACTTTCTTTCGGTTTATCACATAAAATATCTATCAGGTATATTGTAATTTGTGGTTGGCAAAATCACAAAGTCAACAGGGATCGTAACAAAACAGCGGCATGTTCAGTGATACCCTGAGAGTGAGTTTTGTCTGGCTGTAGTTGGGGACATTAATCTCAGCATATGTGGTTTTCCCCACTGGGCAGGACAACAGGATCTGATCCACAGGCAGGGGCGGCTCTCCCACTCCTCTGAGGGTGAACACGTGCTCTGTACCGTCACAGTCATTGTGTAAGCAGAGCTTGCCCTGTGGGGGAAGGGGAGAAAAACGGCATGAGCAACAGGAAGCGGTCTCAACTGCAGTCATATCATCACACAAGAATAAAACACAGAACATGACATAGTTTAAAGTTTATAATTTAAGAAGAGGTGTTTGTGGGCTGCCTAAGTCAGTGAGAACATGGAGACGATGCGGGGAGCTGAGTGAGCCTGCTGCTGCTTGTGTGATACTGAATGCCCCTCGTGAGTTGCACATACAAGCATTGGTGGTTCAGTGGTAGAATTCTCGCCTGCCACGCGGGAGGCCCGGGTTCGATTCCCGGCCAATGCAGCTTCCTTATTTTTCCCACCCCTAACCCCCCTCTGAGAACCAGTATTGTTTATAGCTCAGCCTCAATAGGTAGGAGAAAATCTAGGTGAAGTTTTGATGTATAATCTGCAGGAGAGAGTGATGGTCAGGGCGCAGTACGCTTATTTAAATCCAGTCCTAATGTGTAAAACGACTTAACAACCTCATTATAGATAGTGCACTCTAAGCTCTGGTGTTAACTGTGACAAAGTGAGGCAGATTTTACAAATAAGTTGACAGAAGATTTGAACGGGTTACCTTGACGATGCATTGTGAAGTGGGATGAAAAGTGAGGGGGTAGGACTGTTTTGTTCCTGCGGGCACATTTATAACATCTGGGCCAGAGAATCCTTCACCACACACTACAGCTTGCACACTCCAGTTGTGACGAGTCTTATTGAGCTGCAGCAAAGACGTGAGCTTGGTTTGCTTGTTTGTAGGACACAGGGAGAACATGAAAACCCCATGCAGAAACACCCCAGGCTTGGATCCTCTTTATGAAAGGATTTACACTGAGCGTAATATAAAAGATTGTCCACCTTTTCCCTAAAAGGTGGACATTTGCTAAATACTTCTCTTACGGATCTCAGACTGAAAGGGAGTGAATAAAAACCCAAATGAAAGACTGATGTTTAACACTGAGTGGAACATTTAACATGCTGCTTATGATGACTACTTCTGGAAGGTACAACTTCCAAATTTAAAATTAAACATGCAAAAACAACTTATTTAAGATAAAAAATTAGGATAAGTAATAATCAATTTCCGTCTGCTTCTCACCAAAGGTATTTGCTGTGTGACTGCCTGCAGAGCTGGTGTACTGAAGTCCAAGTGAGACGCTTCTTCCTATTATATCGTCATGAATCAGACTCGGATTGAATCAAATGAAATGACAAGATGTGAAGTTTTCCTGAATTTCTTAAATCTGCTCATAAATACCTGCTGAGTCACGACTGCCTTAAGAAGGTACAATCTAGTATCAAAACAGGACGATAGCACCACTTTGCAGGTAAACTGCCCCACTGAGTGTGCCTGGAAGCGCAGTGGGATGTCCACACAGCCAAAGTCTGTCCAAGTTTCAGAGGGGAACGACTGATTAATCATAAAAGCTGTTTGAGGACAGAAAATCTGCAGAAATACATCTTACCTACAATAAAAAAAAGTAGAGGCCGACCGATATGGTTTTTTTGGTCGCTGATGGCAGATATCTAAAGCCGATTATTAAGGCCGATATATATACTTTTTAGCAGCACATTGATTGTGAAAGACAACTGAACACTTAGTGTGTGCAACATAAATTAAAAAGTCAATTAAACTCTTAAAATATTTAAAGAACTTCAAATATAAGACAATCTAAAAAAAATGTGCAGTCAAATTTAAATATATTGACCCGATATATCGGTTGGCCTCTAAAAAAAGGCTTAATCATTCCTCTTAGATGGCTACTTTTCTGTATAACAGCAAATATCTGATCATTCTGTACAGGGACATGACTACAGGTATCTCTGAATAAGGCCAACTAATCAGAAAATACTAGTAGCACTTTAATGCAGCCATCAAGGAATAGACAGGAAAGCTGAGGCTTAAGGAAAGAACACAGCAAAAGGTCAGAGCTAAACCCAATTATAGGAGCGATGTCTACAGAGCCAATTGAGATATCAAGTAATTAAAAATAAAAATGCAGTTAAAAAAAATCAAGAGAAAAATCCCTTGTTGACTGTTTCATGGAAACAACTGAGTCTCATTCCTTCTGCTTATGCACATAAAATTCAACCAACAGACTGAAAATGCTTTGAGACAGTTCTGGTGTTCAACTAAGATAACCAAAGAAAACATTCTTTTTACAGGATTTGGCCAGAGAACGGAGCTGGGGTCTCATTTATAAAGCTTGCTGACACACAAAACGGGGTCTGAAAACTAGGTAAGCAACTTTATACGCCAAGGTTGGGATTTATAGAAAAAAACGTGGCGGAAAAATATGCACAGCTTTAAGCTTACTAAGGATCTTGCTTATGCACTTTTTGGACACGGAGGACACTGACAGCGCAGCAGGAGGAATATCAAAATTGTGAATTTAAGCCATATTTTCAATGCCTGTAGAACATTGCAAACAGAGATGAACACCACCAGCACACAAACTTCTACTCCGTCCTGTCTATAGGAACTGAGAATAAAAATGAGAATTTGATTAAAAATAGGTTGCATTTAAGAATTATGTTCATATGTCTTCAGATTGTAGCAATTGCATGTATTGGTGCATGTGTGAAAAACAAATATGCCGCAGCGTCCCAGCATAATGCTGCACAATGGATGTGCTGGCACTCATTGAAGATTCATTTTTTATGTCAGACATGCTGCTGCATCAGTGCTGTGTCACCTGCAGCTCTTCCATTTTGTTTTATGACCTCAAATCGATATTTTCCATGGATGATACTTTTTAAAAGCAGTTTTGAAACGGACCATTTCACGAAGCATTAAATATCTAGGAGTGCTTAAACTTATTATGTTCTAGTGTGATTTAGTTTTATTTGTTTTAAATTGCTTTGATTCCAGTCTTACTGTCGCTAAAAGAGATAATCATACCCTATAAATGAAATTCTATATTTAATGTTCTTATTTGTTTCATCTCCTGTGCTGCTGCTTTTATTTTATTTTTTTAAGTTTTTATTTTTTACTCTTGTCATCTAACACATTTTTTTGCAACTATATTTTTTTCTTTTTATATGAAGCCTTTGGCTGAGGAAAGCTCTATATAGATCAAAATTGATTGATTTATTGACATAAGACAGTTTTATCTGCCTCGCATGCCTGCAGCTGTCTTTCTCCGCCTCTCGGTTACCATGATTACCTGTTAACGCCCCATATTAGCCGTTTTAAGTTCGATGCAGAATATTCATTAGACACTTTGCATTGACCGTTTATGGCAGAAAGTGGGTGTGTAGGAGGCGGGATATGACACAGAAACAGCTGAGAATTTTTATACCAACAGTCTGATTTATAAAGCGCAGATTGCGTCAAGCTGTGCATACTCCAAGTTTGATAGATCAGAAACTTATTAGGCGTAAGTTAAAAAAAGTTGCTGAGCTTAAGTACGTTTTTAATCTTGAAATTATGAATAATTAGGGGCATGTCCTTTTGATTGACACGCTTGTCTAGGCTAACGCTGGTGGCTAATGGTGGCTAACTGTAGCTAATGGTGGCTAACTATAGCTAATAGCTGCTCCATAGTCTGCTGTCCCCCTCTGCTTACAGGGAAGCTCTTCACAGCCTGGGACTAACGTAAAGACTTCAGTCATTTGATGTTTCTGAACTCCACTATCAGTTGCCTCTGCAGTTTTTATTCGGATTTGGATGTTAATCTGCAATTATTGGACAAAGACGGCTTGCTGTGGTGTTGATTACAGTAACAGACCGTCCAAGAAGTTTATGCTTTGGGGGGAGGCTTCATACCGGCTGAAGCTTAACGAGCTGTGGGGGGGTTCTGTCAGGTAGACAAGAGGAACTCTGTTCTGGTCGGAGCTTTTATCTCTTTCTACACGCGAGTTGGAGCTGGTAGTCGGTCGGGTAACAGCAGAGCAGCAAAGTCGGCAGGACCGAGAAGCCGCAGCATCCAGAGCGGGAGACGGCTAGATCAGGCTGGGAGACTACAAATTCGGACTCTAGACAGACTGGATGATCACTGGTTAGATCAGTAATGGTGTGAGGAACACAGCTGGAGGCATAAACTAATGGATGCCTGAGATGTGAGTCAAAAGCCTTTAATTTTTTGAGAGGATCTGAGTTTTCGTGATGACTTTGTGACTGCTTTTTGCTGGATGTGTTGTTAAGATGAGCCCGTCTATGTCCTCACCCTCCACCGATGGTAATGAAAATAACACCATATTAAGCAGTATTGACCCGACCCATTTGGGTCTTATTATATCGATATGTTTTCTCTACTCGAGATGTTTCTGGGTCTAAAGTGATCGAATGGATTGTTGAAAAACGGGGTAAAAGTCTCTTAACCGCGGTCTTCTGGCTGAAACCAGCTGCAGCTACGTTAGCTTCAGTTAGCTCCAGACTAGCTTCTGACTAGCTTGTAGCTACGTCAGCTCGGAGCGTTAACCCTCCGCCCCCAGCCTCACAGTGCCACTCTCAGCTCCACCTCTTTGCCCATTTTTGGAGTTTCTGAGAGGGACGTCAACGAAGCTTTGTCTATTATTTATACAGTCTATGGGATAAACCTCCTGGTTGCTGAACTCATGGTAGCTAAACGTGGCAGCTAAACCTGGTAGGTAAATCACCAAGTGGCTAAACCTCCTGGTAGCTAAACCTCCTGGTAGCTAAACCTCCTGGTGGCCATACCTCCTCGTAGCTAAACCTCCTGGTAGCTAAACCTCCTGGTAGCTAAACCTCCTAGAGCTAAACCTCCTGGTAGGAAAATCTCCTGGTAGCTAAACCTCCTGGTAGCTATACCTCCTGGTAGCTAAACCTCCTGGTAGCTATACCTTCTGGTAGCCAAACCTCCTGTTAGCTATACCTCCTGGTAGCTAAACCTCCTCTTAGCTACACCTCCTGGTAGCTAAACCTCCTGGTACCTAAACCTCCTCGTAGCTACACCTCCTGGTAGCTAAACCTGCTGGTAGCTTAACCTCCTGGTAGGTAAATCTCCTGGTAGCTGAACCTCATGGTAGCTAAACATGGTAGCTAAACCTTCCAGTAGGTAAATCTCCTCGTCTAGGATGCTCGTCGTGAGCCTCCCCGCTCATCAGCAGGCGGCGCTGACTTGATCCAAACAGACTGCAGATCAGACGAGACAACCTGCTGAATTCAAGCGTATTACTAAGCAGAGTAAAATAAACAAATAATGTTTACCTCAGTAGCGAAGAGGGAAGAGTGCAGCGCAGAATCCCTGTCTGACTGGCGGGCGTGTGGCATAGAAAGGCCTGCCCAATGTAGCTATAGCTCTAAGCTCAGTGTGAGGCCGGTACCGGTCCCGCTGCCTTGCGGTCCGGTTTTGTGTGAGAAGGCAGCCTAAACTGGGTGTTAAACTCCATCTAAGGCTAAATACCGGCATGATCTCTGTTTTGCGTTACACTTTTCTAAATTTTAGTAAACGTTTATAGTGTAAAAGTTGAGTTGCAGCGCTAAGCAGAGGACAGAAACTGCATGTTATTAATAGCCCTGGGTTTATGGGGGATATCTATTTTTATAATTTTCTTAAAACTGCTTTTGGAGGGGATAAACAGTTAAGCAATCTACAAATATTGAGTTAAATAAAGAAGCGACTACTAGAATATGAAAAAATAAATAAAAAGGAAGGAAGGAAAGAAAGAAAGAAATACAAATACTTTACTCTTGTTTTTGCATATATATACACTTATAACATTTTTTTAGGTTGTGCATGGAACTCAACCTCTTTTGCACAGAATACACCTAAGACCAGCGGTTTAAAAATCTTTTAAGTGCATGTACCTGCTGAAGTCTCCCATGATACATTTGTGTCTTCTTTTACAGGCATGCTAACAGTCCTGGGAAGACTGAAGTACTGCGGCAAAGAAACTTCCACTTTGTATTCTATCTCCTCAGTGTGGTAAATACTTTTCATGACCTGATTTAAAAAGAAGGGATGGAAGGAATAAAAAATAAAAAAGTAGATTAAGGGTAACATCAATACCTCACTAGCAGCACAATCATCTTTCTAGGTGGGTATGTGTGTGTACCGGCTCTTTGAGGAGCTTCTGGGTGGCTGTGGCCGCCCTCACTGTGCTGCTGTGCAAAGAGCGAGTCAGAATCCTCCTCCTGCGTTCACTTTCACTCATGCAGTGCTGAGCCCAAACAGCCAGAGACTCCTCCAACAGCATGTTAACCAAAGGAACCTGGAGCACCTCCTCACACACTTCTCCAACTTTACACTCAAAGCTTAAGACACACCCATCTGTGTCTGCTACTGGAGTAACAAACCACATAAAGAACATTAAAGTTATTCTAAATAAACAACATCACAGTCATTCTAAAACATTTGCAGTTTAAGCTGTGCCTAAATGTTCTACAAAGCACCCTGCCCAATCCAGTTTCTTACCAGAATTTCCATGAATTGAGCCGGGCTTCGCAGGAAGAGGGGAAGGAAGTGGTACTTCTGATGTGGCCTTCACCAAATACACCATATCCCCGAGCTTAGGAAGACATGGTGTTTCAGAAAAAATGGCAGCATACAAACTGATGTCGAAAATCTACCATGTTTCTGAAGCTTTCTCTCAATGATTACATTGAGAAATTGGTTTCAGTTTAGCTAAGAACTCAGAAACAAATTTGGGGTAAAAAAATTTTGTAGTGAGTGAGTAAATAAACTCAGACCTGAGGGCAGAGCAGAAGCACAGAGCAGTATTTGGTTCCTGTAAAGAAGGGCATGTAGAGGATGCTCAGAGTGTGTGTCTGGCCAGGCTTCAGATAAACACTCCTCTCTGTACTCAGGAATTCATCGGCTTCCCCACCTGTGCACGGCAGCAGAGCAAAAGTAAGGGCACAAAATAGTACCGCAATACATAAGTTGCTTTAGTGGAAGTGTTAGATTAAAGATGTACAATCACAATGCTGCATTTGGGTCCTCCTTCATCACCATCCTGACAAACCGCATCATTTAAAGAATGGTTCAAGAAGCCTAGATACGATCAAACTTAAAATTTAGAAGTCAAAATATAAAAATTTAGAAGAAAATCCCTCGTGCACTTGAAACATTTGTACATTTTATGCATCTCTTTTCCCAAATCTGATCATAAAAAAACGTGGAAGGAGGACAACTGGTTGCATCACACTGATCCAAACTAATAATGTTGAGATGCTTTTCTTCAACAGGTACACAAAAGCTGGTCAGAGTTTATAGGAAGATGGATGGGACTAAAAGCAGTGCAATCTGGGAAGAAAACCTGCTGGTTGAAAAAGATTTGAGACTATAGCAAAAAAAGAAATATGTGTTGATATCTGAAAACTGAGGTTCGCTGATGCTCGAGTGTGAAGCTTAGTGCAGGTGTGATGATGATGTAGAGTTGTTTTATAGAAGTTAGAAGTGTAAGGAACTCTTAAACGGGCGACTGTGGCTCAGTGGTAGAGTAGTTGGCTTGCAATCGGAGGGTCGTAGGTTTGATTCCAGCTTCCTCCAGTCACATGTCGATGTGCCCCTGGGCAAGGCACTTAACCCCCAAATTCTACATTGTCCTACCGAGCCATGTTGGGTGTCGGTGTATGAATGCGAGTGTGATTGGGTGAATGCGGCTTCAATGTAAAGCGCTTTGAGTGGTCAGTAAGACTAGAAAAGCGCTATATAAGTTCAGTCCATTTACCATTTAAACCTTAACCATACCAAGAAAGTTTGGACAATTTTGTTCTTCCAAATTTGTGGGAAGAGTTTGGGGATTTCCCCTTCCTGTTCTGATAAGGCTGGGAACAAGAGCAAAAAGCAAAGCCCATTAAAACATAGTTGAGTAAGTTGGCCTGAAAAAACTTAACTCGCCTCTGCGCAGAGTTTTGGGATGAATTAGAGAACAACCCAGGTGTTCTCATCCAACATCAGTGTCTGACCTCAGAAATGCTCTCCAGGAAGAACGGTAAAAAAAATCCCATCACTAGAGTCTCTTTAAGATGCAAGAAAGCATTTCGTTTTTCTGTCCTTACACCTCTCTGGATAAGCTTTGCTGATCGAAGAATCACGGTCCCACCACCTGCCTCACTTTTTTCTCCTACATTTTGATGTATCATGCTCCATGATATTAGAATATTGTTCCTTTTCCTACAAAAGGCAGGTTGTCTTTCCATCTCAGAGGAACGTTAGTGGGTGACGGCATGGGTGGGAGTTAGCTAAACAAAAACTCACAGATTTCCGATGTCCTAGATGACGAAGCTGCAGCCGATATCAAGGCATTTTCTCCCCTGCTGCATATCAAGATTCTCCCCTCAGCTTCAGCTTTGTTAAAAACACAACCCTCCCTACATGCTATAAAACTGCCTTCAAAGCAATTAGTTTTACTTTTAGAATGAAGCTGCTTAAAGCAAAGAAAAATAAAACCTTCTCTGACACCTTGAATATTTCCCATTTTAGGGAGAACATTTCTGTTCTTGGTGCTGTTACTGTTATTACATTCTGAGACATCACTTCAAACAACTCCAGGCCAGTAAGTGGGTACCGCTGCTGGGTAGGAGTGAGAGGGAGATCTCGTTACTGGACCAATCGGTCCATAGGCTGCTTCGGAACGCTTCGGACCAAGGCAGAGGTAGTCCAGACAAAGGAGTCGGCTCGGAATGGAAACAGATAACGGAAACACGTCAGAACCGTTCCTAACCTAACCGTTCCCTACCGGCCCTAGTGGAAAAGGGGCATATTTGAACAAAATCACCTCCTATCAACTTTTAAGCATGGTGGTGGACAGCTGATGACATGGGCTTGTTATGTTGTCATATAATATGACATAACATGTAGATTTCTGTGTAGTTCCTATTAAATTTGTAATAGTACAATGAAATGTTTTAACCCATTATGCTTTATATATTCATACAGTAAAACTCTTATCCTACGGTTTGATGTATTATACGTAGGTAGAGCTTTTTGGTGTAGTTAATGTTTCTCAAATGCTTCCAATTGTTACAAGATCATATTTATTTTGTGACATTTCTTACTTACCTTCAGACCCATCTCCACCAATCATATCTGAGGTCGTATTCTTCTCACTGAATACGGAACGTGGAAAGAAAAAAGGTTAATCGACGTAGTTTAACAACACATCGTCCATATCAACAGCTCAAGGGCGGTTATTATTGATCATTGTATTTAACGCCGTCCACATTCATATCAGCTCTGGCCATCTTTCGAGTCACAGCTGCAGACAAGCGTACTCACAGGTACAACCCCAAATCAGAAAAAGCTGGGACAGTAAAGAAAAAGGCAAAAAAACAATACAGTAGTCATTTCTACATTTACTAGATAATATGAACGCTAAAATATTTCACGTTTTGTCTGGTCAACTTCATTTCATTTGTAAATATACTTTACACCCTTTTATCTGTCATTCAGACCTGCAACACATTTGAAAAATTGTTGGGAGAGGAGAAATTTAGGGCTAGTAATCCAGTAAATTGGTTAAATAATAATGTGACTTGAAACGGGTGATGTCATCAGTTGATTTTAATTATGATTTGGTACAAAAGCAGCATCCAAGAAAAGTATAGACCTGTAGGAGCTAAGATTGGCCAAGAATCTGCAGTTTGCCAAGAAATATATAAGAAAATTATTGACATGTTTAAAAACAATGTTCCTCAAAGAAATAAAGAATGATATATGTATATTTTTCTTTCAACAGTACATAGCAATTAAAAAACTCAAGGAATGTGGAGGAATTTCAGTGCGTAAAGGACAAGAGCGCAAGCCTAAACTGAGCAATCTTGATCTCTGATCCTGGAGATCTCAAAATTACTTTGACAAACTTTTTTCAAGTACCAGATTACGTAGTTACATCCACAAAGACCAGTTAAAACTGTCCTGTGCATAAAAAGAAGACCTATGTGAACACTGTCCAGAAGTACCATTGACTTCTCTGGGCTGGGAGACATCTGGGATGGACCATCATACAGTGGAAACTTGTTCTGAGGTCAGATGAATTAATATTTTAGGTATTTTTTATGAGAAATTGACGCCATGTGCTCCAAACCAAAGAAGAAAAGGATTATCCAGACTGTTAACAGCAACAAGTCCAAAAGCCAGCGTCTGTCATGGTATGGTGTTGTGTCCGTCCCCTTGGCAAAGATAACTTAACCTTCTGTGATGGCACTATTAATGCTGAAAAGTACATGGAGCACGTTATGTTGTCTTCAGGAACTCTTTTCCAGGGACACCCTTGCATATTTAAACAAGACAACGCACAACCACATATTACAAAGTCCTGGCTGTGGAGGAAGAGGGTACGGCTGCTTGACTTGCCTGCCTCCTGTCTCAACCTGTCTCCAATATAGGATGTGTGGCACATTTCAAAGCACAAAATAAAAATAAAAAGACCCTGTACTGTTACGTACCATAACACTCATTTGCAAGAAGAATGGGACAAAATTACACCTGAAAAACTTCATCACTTTGGACCCACTTTGAGTCCTTTGGGAGAAGTTTATATCCAGTTGTGATCAGCGTATATCCATATAATGGAAGTTAATGGGACACGTCAAGTACCACGTCTAAATATGGCATGTTCTACCACAAAACTCCTTAATATAACCAAAGTTTTTTTTCTATCTTACAACAAGCTGCCATTTCAGTGACCTCACTGCAGTGCCCCATGGCAGTTGTAGTCTGAGCAGGACTTTTACTCTATGCTATTCGAACGGTCGTAGTCCACTTGGTCATTTCGTTTGTTGAATTAGGAAACACACAAGCGCAAAACTACAACTGTCATGGCAGACGGCATGTTAGTGCAAAAAACACCGCTGCAGACAACAAAGAAGCACTTCTGAGACGCCCCTACCTCTGAGGGGAATAGTAATACCGGTTAATGACAAAACACTGGTTGATCGAAGGAGTTTTGTTAACCTGGCAAAAGCCAGATCTATTTGTAGCCATGCCCCATGTCAAGTCTACTCATTGATTTGGAACTGCTCCCTTAGAAAGTGTCTGAAAAAGGGAGGGCAATCTCGTAATAATAGTTGGAGCTGATTGGAGGATGCGAGAGTAAGTGTCCGCCTACCATAATTTGTCTTTATCCAATCACAATCTCTCAAGTTTCTTTACTACGAGCAATACAAGCTGGTAAATCAAGCTCTTGCCAAATCCAATCGGGAGAAAAGCACACACATCTTTACCATGAACAAATACACAAAGGATTTCCTTTTGACGTTTTTTAACTAATCACGACTGGATATAAACTTCTCCCAAAGGATTTATAGTATAGGGATGCACCAATACAGATACTGGTATCGGGGCCAATACTGTTCTTATGTACTGTATCAGTATCAGATAAGATAATTGATACCATGAACTGATATTAAAAATTTGTAAACTCTTGAAATTTTAGTTTTGTGGTAATTTTTATTAATATATATATATATATATATATATTTTTTTTAAATCTAATCACCATTATTTGTTGTAACAAGCAGAAGAAAAAAATATCACCTGAATTCCAAATTATTGCATTTTTTATGTGGTAGAAGTACTGGTATTCAGTATTGGCAAGTAAATCCAAGTATCGGTATCTTATCGGTTTGTAAAAAGTGATATCGTTCCATGCATGCATTGTAAAACGCAAAGACTCACATTAATTCATTTTAAGTTACTGGAATTTAAACACCCCTTTGTAGTGAAGTCTAAAGTCAGTTGACAGAAAGTGTATGACATTCTCTCATTAATGTTAACATCTTCTGTTGAAATTGTAGAAGAAACACAGATACACTAGCTTACTGTCACATATCTGGGTGTAACGAGTTATTTTTTAGTTTGTATCTGTTCTCTGCATAGAGCTGTAAGCAGTGCACCTTACCTGGCATCAGAAAACCCTTGTTGAGCAAGAAGGTCTATTCTTTTTTCAGGCTCAAGTGGGTTGAAGATAGACTCCGCAAGGACCACCCTAAACAGATTTTTTTGTTTTAGATTTTTCCAGACAGTCTTGAGTTGTAAAAGAATATATTAAGTTGTCAAAGCAGGGCACTGATTCAAATTTCAAGAAGCGATTTGATTTCGATTCTCAAGAGTTAGAATCGGTTATCACAATCCAATCCAATCTGTTCCAGTTCGATATTAATATAAATAAGTGCTATTAAAAATGTTATTTTGAGCTGTTACCTTAATCATATGCCTGTAATTCAAAGAAGCAAGACTGGATGTGGTTACAATTTAGAGGAGGAAACTGTATTAACCCTTTTAAACCTAAGCTTTAAAATGCCCATCTGGACTTTCCCCCTCCTATTCTAGCTGTAAAAAGTGCAAAAAATTTTAAACGATTAAATAGATTTATTAAGGTCCAATTTGATTTTCAGGAATTTTTACGAGAATCAATTCAGAATCCAATTTTTTTCCAACACAATACAAAAAGTCTTAATCAGAATATCAATCTGCGAGCCGTTTCTGCTCACCTGAAATTAGCTTCTTTGTTGAACATGTTGATTAGTGGTACTTTTATCACTTTGAGTTGGTAACAAGGAGAACTCCACTGGACTGTATGCTGCAAAGTAGAGAATCAGTCATGCAGAAAAAAAAGTTGGAAAATTAGAAGCAAAAAGTTAACTATTACTGTGCTACTAGTAGAGAGCAGGTATAGAAGTAGCTTAAAAGACTTTCCGTGTCTGTGGTGAATCCTACTCACTGTTGTCGGGATACGACTGATTCGTGTTTTAAGATTAAAAGCAAGAGCGGCACAGTGAGAGCCCAAAGCGGAGCTGTTGATGAGCAGAAGAACGGCCTCCATAGGACGCAGGAAGTAGCAGCTGAACTGGACAGTCAGCTCAGTGCTTGACCTGAAAAAAAACGGTTAAAGAAGAAAAGTGTTTTTATAGCTTGTTAATTTTATTAGTCGAGCTCCAGTTTTTAGGTTGGACTTTGATTAGCAAGCAGAATCTTTGTACACTGACTTTGCAGAGTTGCTTTGCATACAGAGTTTTTCTCAGAAAGTCTTAAGCAGTGCAAGTGGGGCAGGGGCTATTTTTATAGCAAGCTCTCTAGAGTAAAACTGCAAGAATTTAATAAACTGGATAACAGTTTCTGGACACTGTGTAACATGAGTACTATACTGAATCACACCGACCCAAAACAAAGTACTTTGGAAGTACAGCTTTAGTTTTTAATAAAATTACCACCAAAATTGTTCCTCGCAATTTAAAGGCATGCAAAACATTCCTAATTATGACAGAGCACTTTATTTTTGAATGAATCATGGCTAAAATAATCTTTAGTGCATTGTTTGCAAAAACATTAGAAAATAAATCAAACGTTCATCCATTTTTTTCGCTACATTTGAGTTCATCATTAGCACAACAAGAGATAACATCTTAGACATCAAGCAAAATTTATTATCTAGGTCAAAGAAGCTGTGATTACTAAAACAAAACCTAAAGGGCCCCAACACCAATATTTTGTGGGTCAAATGTAGCTTCTGTGTGGCTTGCAAAAACTATTCATGCCCCGTCAACTTTTTCACATTTAGTCAAGTAACGACTGAAACCATACCATAATCTGTTGGGATTTATTGAGATAAAACAACAAAATTCGTGTATAATTGTGAGGCAGAATTTAGAACCCATGAGTCAATAGTCCCTCCATGATTTTGTCGTGCTACTGTACGATCACAATTATTAACGCAAATCCAGTCAATACCCGCAGACTGTACCTTTGTGTACCGTGTGTGCTCTGCGTGAGCTGTGTGCTGAGGCCAAATATTCAAATCACCAATCAAAAAGCGTTTTCCGCTTACATGATTAGAAATATGGCAGCCTCGTCTTCACTTCAGCAAAAATGAATTAAACAGATTAAAGAGCTGGGATCCACGACTTCCGGTTGATGGCGTGCTAGAGCAGACGTGCAGAGGAGAGCTCCCGAGCAAAATTTTTTTTAAAAGTTTTATTTATAAATTTACGCCTATAAAGTGACTATAACCTTTCTCCGACGGATTTCCTTTACTGAACTCTCGTTTTGGGATGTCAGAGAAGGACAGAAAGATCCGGGTTTCGAACAAAAGTATGGAAGAGGGACGCACTACACGTTCCATGGCAGCTGGACAGCTAACGCTAGCCATGTTGGTGGCTGAACGTGAAAAGAACTCAAATAACATCAAGGAAGAGCTGACAAAATTAATCAAGTCGTCGCTCTCGCCGATTCAAACTACACTGGAAGCTGTTAAACAACAAGTTGAGTCGTAAGAAGTTCATTTTAACGAGGCGGAGGACGTGCTTACAGACCACAGTGACCGGATCTCCACACTGGAATCATCCGGTCTCCTGCCGCTTCGGGGACAGAGTGCTGATTACTGAACTCTGTAAGTGCTCTTGGAGCCTTGTTCTTTGAACTAACTTATCCTCAGGTAAGGCACCTTAATGCACAAGAATATTTTGATTTGCATCGGCTGTCCTCAGTTATTTTTATATTTTATCATTATTATTACCATTATTATTTTGCCTTGTTATTATTATTTTATTACAAAATTTTATTTTATGTAGACTTTGCAAGGCTGGTTAGGCTGGTTAAATATTTTTGGCAACTTATCTTCATTTCATTGTATTTTCCTCTGTGGTTCAGAGTATTCTCTCCTTCTTTACATTGACCGGTTATCTCTTGTGCTTTAGATGATCATTAGTTTGTCTCCCAATGGCGATAGTGGTGTTTTTGTGCCATTTTTGTTTTACCTTATTATATTACTCTAAGCCTGTTCCCTTCTTCTGTTTAAGGTATGTGTTTACATCACATTACTCTCACCATATATTAATGGATTATATTGATTTTGGCGTTACTCGTGCACAAGCGTTATCCTCTGAGGCTTTAAAGAACTTTGTCAAGGATGTAAACTTGGTTGATATTTGATGGAGATGGAGATTTAATACAACTCTGTTGAGAAACGAAAAATTCCTTGCACAAGTTCAGCCCAAACTAGTGGAATTTATTAATATTAACAAAGACTCAGTTTCAGACAAAGCGGTTGTTTGGTCAGCAATCAAAGGCTTTCTGCGGCAAAATGCAATTGGTTTCCCATCTTATCTTAAACGGAGCAGAACACAAAAGATCGCCCAAATGGAACAGGCTTGCTGTAAATTAGAGAGGGAGCTTAAAGGTAATTTTAGTGACCAGGTAGCAGCAAAGCTGAGGTCTGTAAGGGCAGAACTAGATAATATACTGAGGCAACGGGCTGAATTTATGATGCATATCACCAAACACAAATATTAGACTGACAGTAGTAAACCAAGTCGTCTCCTTGCATTAACATTAAAACAGCAAGAAAACCAATTCAACATTTCTTCTATAAATTGTCCAGTGAATGGACTGGTCACCAAAACAACTGATATTAATAATTAATTTAAATCATTTTTTGAGAACCTCTACTCTTCGGAAGACCGATTCTCACAGGATTTATTTGATTCATTCTTTGACAACCTGAATTTACCTGTCCTATCAGGCGATGAATCTAAGGACCTGGATACCCCCGTAACATTAGAGGAATTACACACAGCAGTAAAATTAACCAATAGGGGACGCTTACCAGGAATTGATGGAATCCCTGCTGCGTTGTACCTAGAACTATGGAATATTATAGGACCTATTTGGCTAGATACTATTAATTCAGCTATAAAAAAGGGGTTTTTGCACAGGGATCTCAATACAGCACTTGTTTCAGTACTCCATAAGAAAGGGAAGGACCCCCAGGATTGTTCAAGCTATCGCCCAATTTCCCTAATTAATGCAGATATAAAAATTTATTCCAAAGTTATTGCCATGCGCCTGGATAGAGTTAGTGGGAAGTTAATCAATCCAGATCAGACTGGTTTCCTTAAAGGGGGGTTGGCATCAGACAATGTCCGCTGGCTCCTGCATATTATCTCTGAAACCAAAAAAACAGAACAACCCTTTAGACTTCTATTTTTTGATGCAGAAAAGGCGTTTGATCGCTTGGAATGGAGATATTTGTGGAATGTCCAGGAAAGATTCAAATTTGGCCCAAATTTTATTAAAATGATACAAGAATTATTTTCTAACCCCTCCGCAAGGATTGTTACAGCTGGGCACCTTTCTGATCTTTTTAGTATACGTCTTGGTTCTAGACAGGGGTGCCCAGCATCTCCCAACATTTTTAATTTGTCTCTCGAACCATTCGCCCAATATGTACATTGGAGTATATTAGTAGCTCCAATTAGAATAGGGTCCACATCACACTCCGTTTCTCTGTACGCAGACGATACACTTATTTACCTCTCGGATATACAGCAATCCCTTCCGAATGTTCTAAAAATCATAGAACAGTTTGGTACATTTTCTGGCTACAAGCTCAACTACTCCAAATCAATTTTAATGTTGTTGAATATTGATCTGAAGAAAATAAATATTCAATCCCGTATACCGGTAGCGCAAAAGGCCACATATTTAGGTGTTGAAATCAGTCCCAGTATCCAGGCAATAGCTAGAAATAAGTCGAGGATGACCTAGTGAGGTGGGCAGTATTCCCATCGTCCATGCCTTCCTGCGTGGCTACAATCAAAATGAATATTCTTCCCCGTATAAACTTTATTAGCTCTATGCTTCCAATATCCCCCCCAACAGGGTACTGGCAAAAACTTGAATCTGTGCTTAAAAAGTTTACATGGAATGGAAAGAAACCGCGCATCAAATGGTCAACATTGGAACAAGCTAAATTTCAGTGTGGATGGGCGTGCCCAAATTTCAAGTTGTATCATTGGGCATTTATATTACGCTCTTTAAAATACTGGTTTGATGCTGACTTAGTGTCATCTTGGAAAATGCTAGAACAGGAGCTGGTGCACCCCCTGAGGCTTCAGGATGTGATCTTCTCTGATCTAGAACATAAGAAGTGTTGTTCAGAATTTGGACCAATAATTTCGTATACTGTACAAAATGTGATAAATCTAGAGAAATATGTAGACTTCAAACTGAAATGGCATAAACACTCTCCTATTTGGTACAATACCAATTTATTACCAATTTATTAACAGGTGGTAAGCCATTTTTCTCAACTGTGGGCTCAACATGGGATCTGGACGTTGGGAGATATCTCAGGGCAAAACTCAATTTTAGATTTTCCTGATCTAATGTCCCACTTTGGTATCCCAAGAAATTCACAATTCCTTTACTTTAGGGTAAGGTCAGCTCTTAATTCACTCAAGGTTCCCTGGGGGTCTGCATTAAAGACTCATCCTATAGTGTCTCTCATGGAAAGAGCACCCCGAAAAAAAACAGTCTCCTTCATTTATAACAATCTCATGTCATACAACTCTAAAGAATTGCCTGGGTATATATCATGGGAGGTAGACATACCTCTTGGAACAGAGAACATTAATAGGGAGGTGGTGTGGAATAATGTAGTAACGGAATATGTGGTGTATATAGCTTATGTTTATTATGTATTATGCGACAATATAGCCTCTTAACTGTGCTAATAATATTACAAAGTAATAATATTATATATATATTATAAAAAAGCTTGTTTTTTAAAAAATTTTCAAGTGACTGGTAACAAAAAAGAGAAAATGAAAAATTTTAACTTTTGTTGCAACAATTACAAAAACGTGCAGCAACGTCCTGGAATGACTGAATAGAGGCTTTTGAGCTGAAAATATAAACTTGAGCTCAGTCATATTGGATCGACTGTTTGTAAAAGAATACTCAACAGGATTTAGGTTTTTAACTTGATTGGTTTTATCACATGTATAATGTAGCTTTTGTACTTCTGCCCCAAACTCTGATTTTTTGCAGCCTCTAACAGGTTTTCTTTCTGAATTTTCCTGTATCAATCTTCCTAACAATTTTGTCAAACTAGCCTACAACATGATGCTGCCACCACCATGCTTCCCTGAGTTTTCTTGTAAAAAGGCCTTGAGACGACATCTGTCTGAATCTCTGCTATATAAATAAAGTGAATTGAATTGTTAGCAGAGATGTGCAGTTATGCAGTTAGTTTCTTTTACTACACAGAGCATTTTATATAAAATCCAAGAATGTTGAGATGTTTCCGTCTCATCTGACTAGTTGGCTTCTTACACTTCTTTTTTTTTGTGTGTGTGTGTGTCGCCTGCATGATTATAGCAACTTTAAACTGAACTATAACTTTTCTTCATTGATGGATTTCTTGCCAGTCTTCTGTAAAAGCCAGATTATTTTGAGTGCATGACCATTGGTCATCTTTAGTAACAATCCTCCGAGGCCAATACAGTATGACTGGATAAATACTGAGATAGAGTTTGATTCTATTTCTGTAATAAATTGACTTCTGAAAGCAACTGGTCGCACTTGCTTTTATTCATGACTAACCAAACATTCCCACAGCATCATGCTGCGAGGATGCAAAAATACATTTAATTTGCCCAATTTCCAGTAATTTGAACTGTATTTATGAATAAGATGACCTATAGTTAATAGGTTGCTCTGGATTTTATTCGATGTATCAGGAGTAAAGGGCATACAAATGATTGAATAACACTTCTAAGATTTTTTATCTGGAAAAAAATTAATGTCATGTATATTTGCTCTTCCACAAAGCATTTTCCAAGAAATTTCTGTAGCAACTAAACAGGAAAATTAGTATTGAACCCCTTTTAGACGTGAGAATTACAAAGTCATTGGTTTACAGCTAATTCTGCTGCTGAGGTGTCATACTTTAGACATACTTTGTGGGAATGGTGACCACAGATCCACCGGGAAGGGAGAAGAGATGGGCATCTTCTCCTAAGAGGAGGACCTTGTATCTGAGCGGCCTGGAGGAGGGATTTTTCAGGCGAACCTAAAGTTGACGGAAAGCAATAAAAAAAATTTTTTTAAACATAGTTGAGGAAAAAATAGAAAGTTAGAAAAAACAAACGGAAAATCTCTTTCAGGAATGTAGACATTTACATCCATTATTTTGCCTCTAAAAAGGGTTAGAGTCATAAACGTATAATTACTCAAATCCACATTTGTCTGTTTGTTAGCTTTTTCTACAATCCAATCCAATTAGAGTGTTGGAGTGTGTGCAGTCCCAGAGGCAGCGTTTGTCTGCATGTGTCACTTTATCTATCTAGGTAATTAACTCAGCCGCTTTCTGTATCCTCTGCACTCGCATTAATTTCACTTACAAGGATTTTGTTGTCTCACAGAGCCGAGTGTGTGCGTGCGTCTGCACTACCTGCTTGCTTAATGTGCTGTGCAGGCTTCCTGTCAGAGTAAGGCTCTGCGATGGCAGGTAATGAGGAAGAGTCTCATACAAGTGAACGCACAGAAACAAGATCTGCACTGGGTTAGCATCAGACAGCTCTGTAGGCTAAACGCATCAGACACAACAACACAAAAGGGTTAGTGGTGCAGGTGTGGAGCAGGTATAACTGTTACAATAAACACTTCCTTTCATTTCCTGTTTTATTTGGAAAAGTTTTTGCAAAGAGCTGTAGAGTTGCAGTTGAAGGTACAATGAAAAACTGTTTGCCATCTGACAACATAAAGCTAAATCAAAGTAGTCAACTCCAGCTATTGTCAATAACATTAATAAAAAATGTCCATGCATTTTTATAAATGTTCTGGTGTCTTTGCACTAATTAATTTTAGTTTTTTAAACTTTAGCACATTGTTTTAATTACACTAGAGAGATGATTATTTTTTTGCTCTATGAAAGTGCAGTTTCAACTTTATTGCTTCACTATTCAAAAAGACCCAACGATAAAATGAATGTAAAACAGAGATCCTAAAAATCAGTCTGAGGTAATTGCTAATATTAGCTGAGACAATCTGACCCTGAAACAAAACAGAAAGATTAAACAAAAGCATCAGATTGTAACAATGGTAACACAACAATCAAACGATGACTATTAAAAAGTAATTTTACATTCTATTTTAATTTAATCAAAATCTTTTAATATAATTAAATGCTTTTCTAAATTAAAAAGGTAGTCTTTACATACTTTTATTCCTTTTAATGAATTTATTAAAATATTTTTGCAACATTAAAAAAAGAAAAATCGAATTTTAATTTTAAACAATTATTAAATAAATTAGTTAAATAATTAGTTACAAAGAAAACTTGCAAAGTAACTACACAAGAATTTTAAAACAATTGATTTTTTAAAAATATAATCTACACTGAAACAAAACTAAATCAAATGGATTAATATTCAAAGGAGCTGAAAACTTAGTCAAATTAACACACACTGATGTAACCCAAATTTACATGTAAGAGGCAGAAAAAAAAATATTTCTGTTTTATTTTTCAAAAAGTCTAACCATAATTTGATAAAACAAAATGTATTTAGATGGTGAAATAAAAGACTTGTGATTTATGTAGAAGATTTATCTCTGCTATCCGACATGTTAAGAGTCGATTGAGTCCTATTAAAAGTGAAACCCTCAGTGTTTTTTGTTCTTTACCTTTATGCTGATGTTGAGACCAAGTGAAGTTAAAGCTTGAGCAACAATAATATTGTTGTGAAGAATCTGCTCCAGGCTGCTGGGTGTGGTGTACATCCTCCTGAAGTGGCTATTTATCTACAATCATTAGGAACACAATTAAGTCTGACCAGTACCAACTGGTTTGAACTTACTGACAAATTGCCATACAATGAAAACAGAACATGCATCATTTTCCTTGTGTTATTCTGTTGTAGTGTTACAAATAGTTTAAAGTGCAAGTAGAATAATTTTAAAGTTCCTGTCTTAACAGCCGTTCTTCACAAATTCCTAAGCTAGAGCAAAATTGCAGGCATACAAAACACACACCAGGTAAGGGCAGTAAGCGGCCATTAGAGCAGCAAGGACCAGTCCATCTGTAAAGTCCAGATCAAAGTTAACTATCCAGCGCGATGATGGGACTCCATCTGAAAAACCACAGATAAATACATCAACAGGCAAAAATGTATATATTTATTTATTTTGTCACAAGCATTTTAGCAAAATGTTAAAATTAGGAATGGTGTTATGCTTTGGAAAGTCTGGAAGGACTAATGATAATCTATTATTTGAATTTAAACTACGGTTATATGTAACTTTCAAGCACTTTTAAAGGCTTAATGTTTATATTTGTGCAGTTTTATCTCGTACAACAACAAGGAAAGTTTCTCAACACCTGTGCATGTTATTCAATGAAGGTTTAAGGCATAACCCCCACCTGTGTCCCACACCGTCTTCCGCATCTTCTCATAGTTGATGTTAAGCCAGGACAGCAAGTGAAGCTCCTGGGGGGAATAGATGTTGCTAGCCAGAGGCTGTGAGCCATCAAGAACGGTTTCAAACGTCTCTCTGGGTTTCAAAGGTGGATTCAGACCTTCTTCTCGCACACGACTCAACACCAGAACCTGATACAGGACAGTAATGTTCGATGGAGGTATTCAGCAACTCATGTGCATGGAATGATATATTTTATATGTTTAACAGAAAAAAATGGATTGCAGATACACAGAAACGGTCGTGAAGGAGGTTGGACAAAGAAAATCATCACAAGACAGCACACCTTGTATGTCTGCAGGAGCACATCCGTCCATGACCGCTTGCTCAGAGACTCATAGTCCACAGAGCTGCAGTCCAGGCTGTTCTCTGCATCTTTTTCCTGAGAAAAATTAGCATAGAGCCAACAATCAGAACTTAAAAGCAGTAAAAGCTTCAAGAACAAACAGGTGCTTATATGCAAGTATATCTACACCTTTAAAGAGCACCAGTGCCTAAACTCCAGCGCATCCAGCAGATATTCTGGTCTGACGTGACAAAGACAGGCTCCCTGCACCCTGAAGACACGATTTGGGTAAAAAAAAAGAAAGAAATCTAAATAAACTTAAATAAAATCCTGTACAATAAACTCTATTAGTAGAGTCCACTTGTTTATAATTATATCATTCTTCATAAAGAAAAGAAATGCAGAACAACAAGTAGATACTATTTTTGCTCAACTTTATAATGTATGGTATATAAGTTTACAGCTATAAGAAGAAAATGTATAGAAGCTTCAAGGGTAAGAATATTTTTCTTATTATTTCCATGCAGGGTAACAAAATACAATATGTACGGTAAACAGGATTGAGCTTGTTTCTAAATGTTTGTGCATTAGTGACCCCCACCTGAGAAAGGCCAGCAGGGCTTCTTGCTGTTTTAGTAGCTGTGTGGTGCGCTGGTGAACATCTTTTGAAAATGTCTGGCACAGAGGGATACCAGGTATGCGTCTGCCGGTCAAATGATGAAGCATGTCCACTACAGACCTGCAACATATCAAAGATATCAGTTCTGTGAGGTTTCAGAAGCCAGGATTCTATATAAATGACTCTCCACTAACACTTAACGTCATCCCGTCCCACCTTGTGTCTTTATTTAGGGTGACACAATATGATCGCCTGATGGAGTCGCTTGTTTGAATTGCTGACACAACTCTGAATGGAGACAATGAGGCGCACGATACAATAGATTGCTTCCAAACAATCAGTTTAATGGTACATACATAATATTACCTTCTGAGGGTGTGGGGTACAGATATGGGGTGTGGTCCGTTGGGCCATCCGTAGAGGCTGAACCACCTCTCTGCAGCCAGCAATACCTGCTGGTAAAACAGTCCTTCATCCGTGTTGGCATCGGGGAATTTTAGGATGCAAAGACTGGATGGGGTGTCTGCTTTGGTAGAGGCAAATGTGTCCCCGCTGGTCTGGTCACTCATGCTGTCACAGAAGGAATCTGAACAGGGAAGAGTATGTTTTAGTGTGAAGTAAAACTTGCCAATTTGAAATATGGACACTCTTGGTAACATATGAGGGCAGACTCTTCAGCTTCTACGACAACTTTAGAACTTTTACGACTTTACATTCTGGTTTGCAAAAACTTTGGGCCACCATTAAGTCTACCCACTGTAACCATTGCAGCTTGCAATCAAAACAACGAGGCATCCTTAAAAGAAAAAGGTCAAACTCAGAGATGAGTTACAATCTACCTACATCCATCGCCTTGCAAAAAAATCCACTCTTTGAATTTTTTCACTTTACAACCACAGGTTTCAATGTATTTCTTGGATTCTTATGCAACAGATTAACACAAAGTAGCACTCTGACATAAAAAAAAAACAAGAAAAAAAAACAAAAACCAACAGGCTTTCGAAATTTTTTGACTTATAAAATTATGAAACTTTTATGTTTCTTTATTTTAAAATTACAGAGCCTGGCAGGTGTCAGGTGAAGAAATCATTTTGAGGGGTAAGAATCCGTACCCTTGGTTTAATAACATTTTTTGGCTGTTTGGCTAACAAGTTGCTCCTTTGGTTGGGAGAATAGGCATTTTAGACAATTTTTTGGGGGTGCTGAAGCAAAAATATACAGTACCTGCTTGAAATGTAATATCTACATAAAAAATACAGCAAATAATTGTTTTAAAATCTGTTTTAAATGGTAATGTATTTTCCCAGTCGTCTTTAAATGCATCGTACACATACAAGCGTCGGATGATTCTAGCAGTATGTTTTTACCAAAAACACTGCAAGTTGGGTTGTGCTGTTGCATGCAGATCTTAGCTTACGTTAGATGCATTTGCCAAGGAGCTACTGACTGGACGTCCATTAACAAAATATATCTCCTGTAGTGTGTGCATGTCTGTTTGTAACAATGTAGTAAAAATAAAAATATCCCCACCATTTAAAAAACTGATGTGGAACATTTTCGTCTTCAAAACCACATTAATATAATACATTGCATTTCTGGTATATGGACCCTGCCAGGCTCTGTAGGTGGCTAAAAAACTGTGATTTATAAATACGACACCAATGTTTATGGCCTACTTTCCTGCAGGAACCCAAAACATGAATGGTTTTGGGTTCAAGGTACACAAGGAGGGCATTGACATAGTTTCAAACCTAATGGCCAGAAAAAAAATATTAAAAAAATATTGTTACTGTTTGTGTCCATTCTGTAATGATGATTAAAAACAATTATTCATTGCCAAAAAAACAGCCACAGGTTGCAGACCCCTGGCCAATAATCTGTAAAAAATGTGGAAAATGTCATGTGGTGTGAATATTATACCAGCAAACTGTATTTAATTAGAATTAAAAAGACCATGCAGTTTATTTGAACTGAAAATGTATATTTCAAACAATTAGACAGAAATTATTTCTGACCTGAGTTGTTGTATGTGGAGCTGTTTTGGTCAGATGACGATGAGGGTGATAAAGACGTAATCGGGCCGGATGCAGGACTTGGCGTGTGATAGGTTTGAAGAATCGCCTCCACAGCTGTGGCTCCTTTACGAAACGTTTGAAAGCAAAATGATTTGTTTATTCTGGGTCGACTTATTGCAGCAGGCCTTCAGAATACTCATCAACTCATCTTCATCCAGTGTTAGCATAGTGCAGTACCTGTCTTCAGAACTATCTGTTGATCAGAACGGTTTAGCGCCATGTAGGGCCAGACTGTTAACAGACAGTTATCAGCAACTGCACACAACCTAATCTTGAATCTAAAGAAAAGTTGCAGAGTTAATAAAATGTTAATTTGTTTAAAGATTTCTAGAGCCAAACTAAAATAGAAGAGAACAACAAGGTCACCTGTTGTGCATGTGGTCACTGAAGGTAATGGTTGTGAACAGCGACAACGGGACGGCAGAGCAGAAGGACACTTCACACAGTAGAGAGATTACGCTGCCTTCCTGCATCTTGGGAGAGAAGATTCAATAAAATGAAGGTGTTCAAAGGAATGTCAGGTAAATTTGGGACTAAATCTGTGTGCTAGAAGTGGAAGTCTTCAAACAGAACAGGTAGTGAGCCTTTTTATGGCTCATGCATGAACAGGGACATGTGAAACAGTGTTTGAGTCTTTTATGTCTTAAATCCTGAAATATGACCTTATTCCTAAGAAGTGAGTAGGGAATATTTCTAAATCGGTTTCTTACTGTAATTTCTAACCAAACGGAACAGCAAGAAACACCACGACAGATTTGGATGCTTTTAATTTGGCTTATTAATTTTTACCTGGTTGCGGTCCTCAATATGGATCTCGTTTCCATCTGGGAACATTATGGTAATGGGCTGTGTCTTAGTCCCATCCTCCAGCTCCACCTCATCAACCGTAGCTGATATGGTTGTTCCACTACATGTTAAAAGCAAACAAACAGCAAACATCAAAATAATGTCACTGAATATAAATACCAGACGTCAAATTTTTCCACCAGGTGAGTCTAATAAATGGAAAGAATTAACCACAATTTTTTTTTTCCTTCTGTCTCTGTAACTTTCTCACATTTTGTCACGTTACAACCACAAACTTTAAATTCATGCTGCAATATTCATGTTTATGCTCGAAATCTGAAGTGTGGTGCACATTAGTATTTACCCCCCTTTATCCTAAAGTCCTAAATAAAATCCTGCCCAATCAACTGCAAACTGACGGTATGGTTGAATGGCCCGGTCAAAGTCCGAACATTAATGCACTTAAGAATCTGTGTCAGTACTTGAAAACTTGTTTTTTGGTACATTAAATGCATTTCATGTTATTTCTAATCCATCACTGTACGATTTTTATGATTATCTTGGATTTTATATGGATAAATGTTACCTAAAAGTAGCGCCCAGACATGTAGCAGATCGGCAACATAAACATCATTATGTAGATTAGATTACGGGTTTCCAATGGAAGGAAATCCAAAGTGACAGTAAGTGAGTGCAGGCTTGATTTATTTAAACAAAACAAATACTCTGAGATGAATAACTGTCTCTTTATGACTCTGACTTTGTTTCCTCAGAAATTCATTTATCCAAGAAGGTTTAACACAGATGGCTTATCGCCACCAATTAGAAATAAATTACAACTGCAATAAAAATCCTTCATCGTTATTGCTCTAAATACAAGACGAGATTAAAAAAACAAAAACCCAGCAGCTTTATCTGTTTGTGAACCAACCGTGGATAGCAAGCAGCATGTAAGGTGAGCGTCGTCTCTACGCTACTGCTCAGAGGTACAGGAGTGAGGAGGATCTGACCAGGGTGGAAGGTGATGCTTGGAAGCTTGAGGGCAATGATTACTGACAGCTTTCTGTAAGGCCATAATCCTTTATTTATTTTCCCTCCTTTCTCTTCCCTCTCTCCCAAATACAGTGGAATGGACATTCTGATCACTTTTTCTCCTGGAGGAAGAAGAAAAAAACCTTTAATCAGACATTAATGACCAGAATGCTGCCTTCATTCTTTTTTAAATTCCAGCTCTGTTTGGTCTAATTTCAAATTATACAACAAATTTGTTCATAACTTTTAAAAGCAAGCACTTGGTACACAAATTTGGATATATTATGGGTTTTTCTTTCTTTGATCCTCACAACTGCCCATTTCTAATTATACTTCACCATTCCTGCTGGCATCAGGGTTGACGGTAACTCCCACACATACGGACTGCCCAGGCCTGAGAAAGCCACATGTTGGAGCCACCACACACAGCTCTTTAGTTTCTGCTTGTGTGGCGCTGAAGTCAAACCACCAATGGACACCTTCTCCTGCGACAGCTTGCCAGCAGACGCTCTGTTCACACTCAGCTTTCAGCTCAACGGTCTGCCAAGGGAAGGAAGCGGTGGAGGAAAACAGGATCTTAAACTATTCTTGGAATAAAACTGTTGCTGTACTTGTCAATGTTAAAAAGCTTGTTTTTTTATAATTGTAAGTGTCTGAGTTTTAGTTCTTTTCTTTATTCACTTTACAATATAATTTTAGTTTATTTCAAGGTGTATTATGTTTAACTTTAGGACCTTAGCGTTTTGATTTGAGCACTTCCTTGTTTCCATATTTTCCTCCTTCTACTCTTAGATGTTTTTCACCTTTTAGTGTTTTCTTTAACCCTTCAGTCTTTGTTAGTTCTTTATTTCTTATTAAACATTTTTCTTTGCTTATTTCTCCTTCAAGTATTTATTCCCTTCTCTTCATTCACTACTGTTCTTATTAATAACCTCACTCTGGTCCCATGCGTCGGTGAAGCTGGCGTCAGCGCGTCTACGCAGCAGCTGCTCGGACGCGCTGACGGACCGTCTGAGCAGCTGCTGCATGAAGTTGGGAGAACTGAACTTTGGGGCAGCAAACGTGGGGTGTCAACCGATCAGGGAAACTTTGGACTGACGTCACACGAAAATAGAAAAAGAACCTCATCCATACGCAGCTCATGGAGCAAATGGTGAAACTCTACGAACTCAGCACGCCTCTAAAGCATGGGGTGTATCGACACATGTCATAAATGTGCCCACCGACGACATCTGTCCACAATCTCGACATGTTGTAAACTAGATACAGAGAAAACTCTGCCCACACACTGATGAGATGCGCCAAAGCGGACTAGTGTACAAGCAGCTGGCTTTTATTTTAAAGGCACAGTGTGTAATTTTCGGCCAGTAGGGGGCAGTGCATATCTAAATTATCACAAGTATCTGTGTCTTCGAGTAAGAAACTCAACAAAGGAGGTCCAACTAGTGCTGTTTTCAAACGCTCAATTCCCTGAGAATTATCTATTTGCAGCAACATGACGAGCACATCAGTCTCTCTTTCATGGCTTGGAACTAGCGAAGAGGTAAAAACGGTATTTATGGCAAAACTTTTTTTGCATTTTGAGGGGAAAT
Source organism: Apricaphanius iberus (assembly GCA_028564705.1). Lineage (NCBI taxonomy): Eukaryota > Metazoa > Chordata > Actinopteri > Cyprinodontiformes > Aphaniidae > Apricaphanius > Apricaphanius iberus. Next base: position 1,443,860 of record JAPXFQ010002439.1, on the reverse strand, counting down.
CAATGTTTTAATAGCGCGCTTGTTCCGTGCGCTTTGTCCGTCCGGGCTCTTGTAGAAGTAAAGACGTCATCTAATATGGCTTTCCCCTGAAAAGAGGACCTGAGCCTATGTATTTTAAAACTGATTTTTAAAGTCATATTTTACAACATCGCCAATATTTTGCAATTAATGTGCTTTACGTAATTATTATTACATAATATTTTTATTGCTATTTTCAAAGATGAACAGCTAAAACTACACTCTGTCACTTTAAAGCATAAACTTTCATCCGTTTTCAGGGATCTGACGCCTGGACGCACTGACTGCTAAGTGTTGCTTTTTCCATCAAAGATTAATCTCATTCACAGCATTTTAGTCCCTTTTAAATTACCAAACACAACAGGTATTAAATGCAAAACAAGACAGAGTGTATGATGGGAAAAAATAGCAGCCTTGGTCAAATTAAATACCTTAGAGAATATATCAGAATGTGACTCAACAGCAAACTGGAGGCTACTGGGTGACATTTCCACTGGTGAAAACAGGGCTGTTTAGGAAGGCAAAAGAAAGCATTATACATACACAGATATACAGCATGGTGCAAACTGTGGAAAAACTGTTAAATAGATATAAATCGTTTTATAAATTTACAAAATGCAAAGTGACCAAACAAAAGAAGTACTGAGGTGTACGATTTACCAGTTCTACCAAACAGGGTCTAATGATCGTCAGTGTCACACGCAGGTTGAAAAACAGTCATTGACTGAAACAGAGACAGCGGTGTAGGATGCTTAAAACTGGGCAAGGAAGAGCCAAACTCAGGGTGAGGTTGTGGAAGATAGTTTCATGTCATGGAAATATTGAGCAACAAGACACAAGGTAGTTATACTGCATCAGCCAGACAAAGATTTCAAAGCAGACTGTGCTTCTCCATAAGAGCTTCAACAGAAAATCGTGAAACCTCAAAGAAACGGGCAACTTTTAGGATCGTAGATATAGTGGTCAGCAAAGGAATATAACTGTGATGAAATTATCGACAAATAGATCCCGAATCTGCTTTGTAGACTTCGAATCGATTTGCAAATTCAAAAATACATTTTATTTTTTTGGAAAAGTTTTTCCTTTTTACAGCTGGAATAGGAAGGAAAAGTCCAGATGGTAGTTTTAAGTTTTGTGTCTGAAATGGTTAATACGGTTTCCCATGGTAAACTGTTACTCACTCAGTGTTAAGTCACTGAATTTCAGGCATATAATAAATATAACAGCTAAAAAAAATTAAAACGGTTTTAATAGCAGTGACCCATATCTATATTGAACTGGATCAAATTGAATCAAATCGAACTCTTGAGAATCGATTCTTGAATTTTGAATCGATACCCAGCCCTTCCAAGGGAACAGATGAAACACAAATCCAACTTCTTATCCTTTGAAATATCAAAGACAACAAGCAGTGCCATCAGCTGAAGGCTGGCAGAAACCAGTGGGACGCAGGTACACCCATTTACTGTCTTGAGAAGTCTGGCCAGAAGTGGTTGACTCAAGTATGCAGCAATATATAGAAACTGGGGTGCAGTAAAATGGCAGCAGGTGCTCTGGACTGCTGAGTCAAAATATGAAATATTTGGTAGTTTTTTTTTCCGAAGGGATGGAGAGCGCTACAATAATGAGTGTCTCCAGGCAACAGTGAAACATTGTGATGGTTCCTCAAACGTTTAGGGCGGTATTTCTGCAGTTGGGAGATTTGGTCGGGATTAATGGTGTTCTCAATGATGAGAAATACAGCCAGATACTTATCCATCATACAAAACCATCATAGGCCTATGATTGGACCCACATTCTGCAGCAGGACAACAACCCCAAACATGCAGCCAAAATCATGACGAACTATCTATAGCATGAAGAAGAACAAGATGTCTTGGGAGCAATGGTGGGGCCCTGATCTCAATCATCATGGAGTGTGTCTGGGATTACATGAGAAGGATGTGAGGAAGACTAGTAATCCACAGAGAATCTGTGGTTAGTTCTCCAAGATGTTTGGAACATCCTACATGCCCAGTTCCTGAATGGTGGTCCCACCAAATATTGATTCGATTTAGATTTTTCTTTTGTTCATTCACCGCATTTTGTTGATTCGTGAAAATAAATGATTAACACCAATTCTGAAAGCAATTTTAATGGTAGGGATGGGTACCGAAACCCGGTATTACATCAGCCCCGGGTCTGATTCTGACGGTCCACCTGGACCGATAAGCTTGAGCCTTATCGGTCCTCTTAACGGTAAAATTAAGGTCGGATTCTTCTTTTGCGGGAGACAAAAACACAAGCCAAACACTGTATTGGCAGCCCGCTCCTCATTAACAAACACACGCCGCGGGGACTGAAGGTGGGAGGAGCGACTGCTGCACTCTTACGTTTTCACCTCGTTCTCTCACAAGACACTCCGCTCACCAGCTACGATGGCAGGGCGAATGAAAAGATCCAAAGTTGTGGGAAATAGAGATGGAATAATGGAATTTAACAACAAAAATCGACTACACAATTAAACACTGTTCCTGTAGTGATCTGGTGGCTAACGCTCCTGTAAGGAGTGCTTTCAGTCCTCCTCTGTATGTAGGCGGAATTACAACCTGCCAGCCACAGCGAGAAAACTAAAACACAGACGCGCCCCACCCCCGACAAAAAAAACAACAAGAAAACGTTACGCTTCTATAAATGGTGACAACCAGTGATAGTAAATAGACACATGAGAAACAAGGAGAAGAAACAAGCTCTGTGAGGCAAAAAAAACCCACAAACAGAACGCTGCTGGAACAGTGCTAAACATAAAACACTAAAATATCATGAATTTATTTCAGTCTGGGAAGGAGTAGAAAAAAACAAAACAAAAAACATTTCTCTTCCCTGGGGGGAATAACTGTATAACAATAACTGAGAAGCACTGGCTTATATATAGTGTTTTTATTAAGTTTTTAATTTTGTACTTTTTATTTTTTAGTTATTTTCTGTGCTTTGCTGTTCCAATTGTTAAAAATAAAAATAATTGTAGTTCATTATTTGCTATTTTCCCCTTTTGTTTTAGTCTTAACAAAAAAAAAAAAGTACTGATAAAGTACCGGATCGATAAGGAGTACCGTTAAGAGTAGTAGTATCGATAAATCCTTAACGATAGCCATCCCTATTTAATGGTGCTTTCACACCGCCCCAAACATAAACGTCAAGAGCAGCAAGGTTACATGTAAAGTCCATGGTTGAGGCTGTCAGAGTGTCTGTGGCGCTTTGTGTCAATTTTTGAAACTTTTCAAGCATTAAAGAGCCAAAGCCAGCAATGCAGAAGTTCGGCTAGCGTATCAACCAATCAGAGCTTCTGGCTGTGGTGATGTTGCCTGACGTCCACGTTATCTAGCCAACCACCGCCATGGTTTAAAACGTCTGCCCACGCTTTTCTGCTGCAGCCTAAAAATGTACAAGCATCAAACTATTGGCGTTGTGCGCGTTCTTTTGACGCTGAAAAAGCGTGCGGTGTGAACGCACCATTAAAGCTTTGCACAGTACTGTAAAATAGATAAATGTAATTAATTATGCTTTCAATTTTGACACTTCTGTCATTAAGAAAAAAAACACACACAGTTTAGAATGGTAGTGGCAGCATCATGCTCTGTGTTGGTTTCACTATCAGCCAGAATGCTAAAAGTTTGTTGAAATTTGATGTTCTGACAAAAAAAATATGAAAACACATTAAATGTAGTTCTGAAATGGATAAAGCAAGATAACAATAACAAAATAAAACACAACTTCAGTGAATCCACCTGTGGCTTGTATCCACACTGACTGTTGTTCCTCTGTGCTGATGGAGGCAGAAGTTCTGACATCCTTCCTGCTCTCTGCCGTCAGTAATAGAGGAGCAGATGAGGAGGATGAAGTAAAAAGAGAAGACGAAGCAGGGGGCCATTCAACTCCGTTGACCATTAGTGGCAGGGAGAAATTGTAGCTGATCACCTACAGTAAAAGGGGTACATGGTCTTTACTTTCCTTCTACCTATTCTTTAAATGACAAGTCTTTCTTTTTCATTTTTTCAGTGTGGAAAGTAAATTCTGAACAGAAACCAAGACAAAGTTTTTACTTAAAATAAGTGTCATCGATGAGTAGGAATGTTTGTGTTGGACAAACAAGTAGAACAAATAATCCCTTATAGTAAATCACAGCATCATTTATATATTAGGAATAGCAAAATAAAGAAACCCAGCACACTGTTATAGTTAGCCCAGATGCTAAGTAGCTTACAAAATCTTGATGCGTCATGCTTTGCAAAGAGTCAGAAATCAAATCTCACCTGGGTGGGAGAAAAGACGAGGAGGCATTCCTCCGTCTGACCATCACAAACCTCCACCACAGTTATCCCGCGCTCGCTTTCGGTTTCTGAAAAACCACAGCATGACCCAGATAAAAGCTCTATTTAGAATCAGAATCAGAATCAGCTTTAATGGCCAAGTATGACACATACAAGGGATTTGACTCCGGCAACTTTTCTCTCCAGTTAAAAACTTAAATAAGTGAAATTAAAAAGGAAATACAAATAAGTACAAATAAATAATAAAGGATAATATATACACCAAACCGGGGTTATTGTACAGTAAGTATATATAGCAGTGCAGAGTTTTAGTTTATTGTTCATGTGAATGGACTCACACTCTGTGACTATTCAGAGTTAATCAGAGCGACAGCCTGGGGGAAGAAACTGTTCTTATGTCGGGTGGTTTTGGCGTACAGCGCTCTGTAACGCCGGCCTGAGGGGAGGAGCCTAAACAGATTGTGGCCAGGGTGTGAGGGGTCAGTGGTGATTTTTCTGGCCCGCTTCCTGACCCTGGCCCGGAATAGGTCCTCAATGGAGGGAAGATCAGTACCTATGATCCTCTCTGAGGACCTGACTGTTCTCTGCAGTCTGTCCTTGTCTTGCCTGGTGGCGGATCCGAACCAGACAGAGATGGATGAGGTCAGGACAGACTGGATATGTGGATATGTGACTGGATATGTGACTTAATATGTGCAGTGAACCCTCTGCTACATTCCCATCAAATCTTGTCCACAGCATCATCAGAATAGCAGCGTTTATCAGCAGAGATACTTCAGGGTGCGTACGTACCGGCAGATGGCCGACGGACCTGGACTGAGAAGTCTTCGTATTTTGACAGATCAAAGGTGACTTGGGACATAGCCGGAGAGCAGTTTGTTACAGTGAACGGGATCGCTTGTTGAGAACCAGTGTGGACTCCACAGAACTGGAAACGAGACTGAAAAGAAATCGCATGAATTAGAACAGGTAGGTGTCAGCCAATGTTATGGTGATATTTCAGTAAACTTGAATGTCAGCAGAAATTCAATGCACTATAGAAATTCAATTCTGTTGTGCGTTATAAAAGATCTTTACGAATACATTTTTTAGTTCTATTTAGACTCTTTGTTTAATTTAAAATGTGGGTTTAAAGTTTTTCATGCAAGGCTAAAAACCCCATCTTGGAATTCATTTATTTTCAGCAGAACTCTTTAACATGCTGAATTTAACGTATCATTTCCATTTTATTTACCTGGAATGTTGAAAAAAACTAAATATGCGCCACAGTCCTTATATATATATTTTTTCTCTATTCTTGAATCACAAATTCAGCCACAGATAAATATCTCTCTCCCCCTGGTGCTCTCAATTACGAAGCATTTTTGTCATGTTTCGGCCAGAGGTGGGTAGAGTATGCAAAAATTGTTCTCCAGTACGAGCAGAATTACTTCACAATAGTTTTGTCTGAGTAAAAATGAAAAAGTAGATATTCAACAAATTACTCAAGTAAGAGTAAAATAGTAATATGTAAAAAGGCTGTTTAAGTAGCCATTCAGCAACTGATCAGAACATCAGATTAGTTCTATAAGCAATAATTTTCTGAAGATGACTTAATTAGACAGAAAACATTACATTAAGTTATTTGGAAATTCTGGTATTTTCAAGAGTACATTGAAAGAATAGGTAAATATAGTCAAAATATTTAAACAATATTTAAATCAAAAATAATAATCATAAAACTTATGGAGCAATTACAACTAATGTATGTATGTAAGAGCAACATAAAGTGCTTCCAGTGGCAAAATATAGTTTTTACCATATATTTAGCTTATTGAAAAAGCTCAGCAGCAAGAAATACCAATAGAACAACATAAACTGTAGGTTTGTGTCCTTGTCTGATTTATTTTTGGTTAGAACAAGTTAGTTTTGATTCAGTGAAATGAGTAGATGGAATATTCAGAATTGTGTTCTCAGGTAAGAATAGCGATACTTCATAACAATTAGTTTAATCTTGAACTACTTTTACTTAAATGACAGTTAAAAGTATGATTCAGTTAAAATACTCAAGTACAGGTTGGTTAATTTTGTAAATTGAACTACTTACTACCAACTAGGCCTGGGCGGTATACCGGCTCTTACCTAAAAAATCTGTTTATTTTCATTATGATATGAATTTTAATATATTGCTATACTAGTGAATAGCTCAGACGATGTCTGGAGCGTTTAATGTGGAGAAGTGTTTCCGTGGGGACCGATTTCACCGCTACAAGCTTTTTACCACAGCGTGAAAAGCGACGTTTTTAACAAAGTACAGCTGCTGGCAGGAGCTACCAGAGTGAAGCACACAATGATGAGGAAGTAATTACAAAAAATAGGAGTGACGTCTGTAGTTTAGAAGTTTATCAGTTTTAAAAGGTCAGACGAGGACCTAACAGCATATCTTTTAAAAGCGCTATTGCAAATAACCAATAGGGGGAGTGTTGAGCGCTATTTGTCCGTCTGTACATACACGCGGTCAACGGCGGCAAAACCAGTAGGAAAGAAAAAAATTTTTGCAGTAAATATGCTTTACATAGCATTTACGACACTTCTGCCATCTTTTCTTCTGTTGTTATCTGAATATTAACCAGCTAATAATCTCCTACGGTTGCCATCTTTTTGGTTTTACCAGAGAATGTCTAATAAAGAGAACTCCCACTCTCTCTTTATTCTGAACTGGTTGCAGTTCCACTCTGGTTCCATGTGAGGGCGCTCTCCTGACGAGTGCAGAATAAATGGAGGTCTATGGAGCAATACACCTCAAAATCCATTTTTCTCAGGATAAAATGTTTTGGTCTAGTAATATGAATATAGTATTCAAAAGCAGATGCAAAGAAATTACACATTGCTGGGTGTTAGATTTTTTAGAGTCACTTATTTGCTTTAAAAAAGTAATTTAAACTGTCAATGACGTCATACACATCGTACAACCAGAAATACTGCTTTACAGCAATCCTTGTTTTTCCTTTTAAACTTCAAACTACATAGCTAGATACATACATACAGGAAGGACTGGATAGATGGAAGTCTTGATAGAGACAATGAAATTAACACATTCTTCTTTCATTCTCAGTCTCCTCTGACCCACACCTCAGATGTTTTATCTTCCACCTCAGTCATGAACTCTTCTACTTCCACAAATTTGTCTTCAACCAAGTCAGGAGATGCTTCTACCCCCGTTATCTCAATGTCCCATTCGTCTTTTTCTAAAAGTCAGGTGAAGAGGCAGTTGGAGAAACTGAACCGGAACAAGGCTGCAGGTCCAGATGGTGTCAGACCCAGAGTCCAGAAGACATGTGCAGAGCAGCTCTGTGGGATTCTGCAGCACCTCTTCAACCTTAGCCAGACGCAGGAGAAGGTTCCATTGTTGTGGAAGACATCCTGCCTTGTTCCAGTACCAAAGAAAACTCATCCATCAGTCATCAATGACTATAGACCTGTTGCCCTAACATCCCACATCATTAAGGTCCTGGAGAGACTCCTGTTGCCCCACCTGAGTAAGCAAACTAGAACCTATCAGTATGTGAACAAAACAAAGGAGATGGTTGTAGATTTCAGAAGAAACAGGGAAAAGTCAAAGAATGTCTCTATCAAGGGAGAAGAAGTGGAAGTGGTTGAGGAGTACAGATACCTCAGAGTTCACTTGGACAACAGACTGGACTGGAGAATCAACAGTGAGGCAGTCTACAAAAAGTACCCTATATACATAGCAAGATAACAAAGCTAGCAACCAAAAAAAAGTTGTTAGGTTGAAAAAAAAAAAATTGGGTGAAAAAGTCCAACTTAACATTCTGGTGCCTCTTCGAATGCTACGCGGTACAATCGGGTTGTAATCAGTCCTTCACTGACCAATCAGCGGTCATTAGCGAAATGCTAGCGAGTTATTAAGAAAACGGAAGGACATACGTACTTTTTCATTCAACTTTCCTCCTATAACCCTTGTTGAACTGGAAAGACCAATCAAATCTTAGATTTCTCAACAGCAATCAGATGAAAGAGACAAATTTAGCCGTCTAGCTCCATAGACTCCCATTCATCTTGCACTCATGGCGATCGCCCCCAGTGGAACTCTGGTGGAACTACAACCAAATTTTGTTACAATGGGACTGAATGGAGAGTGGCACGGCTCTCTGTAGACGGGCTCTGGTTTTACTTTGGCACTCTAACTGGTCTGAGTTCTGCACTCTGCTTCCCAGTGGAATTCTCCAGTAGTATATGCAAAGCAAGTACAAGATGCAACCTGCTGCTGGCATCAACACAAGGTTGAAAAACAAATATATTTTCAGCTTTAGAGCATCAAGAATATCGACTATTTTGACTAGAATCATAATCATTTTAATTCTTTTCATAGCTTTTACCTACGTCTGGAAAAAACAACATGATGCAGGCCATATGACAGTAAAATGGGCTACTTAAAGCCAAGCTAGGGTATTAATTATTTTCTTATAAGAAAATGTGGTTATGAACGGTCTTATATGTGGAAAAACAAATTCTGTAATACCGATATGTTCTAAAAAAAATACTGTGATGTGAACATTTTCGCCATACTACCCAGTCCTACTACCAACGTCTGGTCATGACAATAGCATATCTGTTGCATCCTTTGTGCAATCAAATAAAAGGCCTCTTAACCAAAGATCCCAGGCAGAATTTCAAAGCCACCCTCGAAGCCAGCAAGCACATCACTAGACGTCTGAGTGGCAGATAGAACTGTGGTGGGAAGTAGTGAATGGAAAGTCAAAGCTTTGACGGACACTGAAGCCAAGGTCATTTGGGATTTTGAGGGAGATTTACAAGTCATGAACTACAGCTGAATTCAGCATTTTAAGAACCAGCACATCAGGCAAATCCAGGACAATATCATAAGCATTTTTTAAATAATTGAAAATCGAAATTTATTCAAATGCACCAGAAAGAATTAAACATTTTCTTGTTTACAAGAGACCTACCAAAATTTTCACTGTTGTGTTTCAATCAAGCTGAGACCTTAACTTTGAATTACTATTATTCACTTTTTACACCCATTTTATATTAACACAGATATGAACACAGATCATTCAGCATCCATGATACGTAACTATCAGCAACGTTCAAATTTTGTGAGCATCAGAGTAACCACAACTCTCACCATGCTGAAAGCTACATTTGGAGGCTCCACTGATCCTGCAACTCTTAGTTCGATGGACTTCATGTTCCTCAGAGCTACCTGGAATAAACACAGAAAAAAAAAGTCTAATAGAGAAAGGAGCAACGGAAAACAGACAGAAAAAGAGCACCACATATTTGTCTCACCTCCACCTTGGTATCAAATTTAAAGATGCACGCTGGGTTGAATTGAATGTGAAGCACTGCCTGACCCATGCTTGGCACAACACCCTCAGATGGACGTAGTACCATGCCATGCAGAGGACACATGTCTACAACCTGCCTCCAAAATGACATGGAATATTCTTTTAGTCAGAAGACATTAAAAAATGGCACTGCAGGGTTGGAAATGTGCTGCTAATGAATAGCGTCTATACATGCTAGCATGAATATAGATCGTAATTGGCCCCAAAGTGCTGGATACAGTGTTGACACCTGATAATAGGCGTGGTTCGGTCCAGAGTTGTGCAGCACAGCAGTTCTGATGGAAGTTATGTTGAGAGGCACGGACCTGAAAAGGATTCGTTTCTCTGCCAGTTGAATACTGGTTGCTCCAACCTGAGAGGGAGATAGAAAACACATGGATTTATTTAAGGGGACACGAGTAAAAGGGAATCACATGTAGGCCTGTCAAAATAAACGATAAATCAATCATATGATCTCGCCCGTTGACAGCTGGAGATAGGCACCAGCACCCCCGCGACCCCTTGAGGAATAAGCGGTTCAGAAAATGGATGGATGGATGGTTCTAAATTCCTTGAGCTAGCTTCGTGCAATACCCCCTTGAGTACATGTGATGAAAACACTGGAGATGAAAGAGGTGGTGCATCTCAACACGCTTCAAGTTGTGCTTTGTGACAAACAAAACGCGTGTTTTGCTGCAGCTTTGTTGTTTACGGCCACACCACCCTGCCACGCCTGATCTCGTCTGCTCTCGGAAGCTAAGCGGGGTCCAGCCTGGTTGGTTCTTGGATGGGAGACTGCCTGGGATGCTGTAAGCTTTTGCTTACAGCATCCCAGGCAGTCATCATCAGTCAGTAGTCATTTTGCTGTAAGCTTTTGCCACCAGAAGGGGGCATGAACTATGTCTTAGCATCTGCCTTTTCACAGTTTGTACCTAAAAATAATGTTTTTAGCCTTGAGTACTTGTAAGACGATTTAACATTGAATAAGTAGACTGGACATGTATTCCAGATAACTTTAGATCAATCCTTTACAGTAAAAATTAACATTCCAGATATTCATAAATCAATTGGTCCTTGTACTAACATGTAATTCTTCCTTGGTCAAATGATGTCACATTTCCCATTAATCATTTTAGATATGAAAAATTAACACTTACTACTCTAAAAAGACATTGTTGCTAGTAATAAATGTGATCACCGATATCTCCAAGTGTGTTTTAACTATTTAAAATACAGACATTAAAATGGGTCAAGGGTGAAAAAGGTGAGAAGGATATTACCCATCTATGCGGGACTTTGATTTTAACTCTTTAGGTGCCGGGGTTTTTCTATAAAATATTCAATATTGTCACTAGTTCAAGATGTTGTAGCTTTAATATGGTTGTTGATAAAGGTACATATACTGTAAATGAGAAACATCTTCAGTATGATCCAATGTTTGTGATGGGAGCAAATTAACACATCTACTTAGCATATCATGACATCATCAGGCATTGGCAATATTGGTTTTGAATACTTTAACAGATCTTTATCTTTTTTTACATTGTTTAAAACTTATTTTATTTTGAATATTTATAGTTTTAGCTTTCTATATATGTATAGGCGGTCTGAACATGCAATCACGGCAAACGGGACCGGCTGCTGCTGTGAGCGGTTTGAGTTTCACTTTCTTTCTCCCTTGACAACTGAACATCTTGATCAGAGGGTGAATATTTCTATTCAGAATCTGAGTGAACCATTACTTCATGGCAGGGAACTCAGACGCCTCGGCATTATAAGTTTTATCTTTCTTAAACTCGCTCTCTCTATGCTGTGACAGCAGCACCTGCAGGCTATCTCCCCTACTGGTGGAGCTGCATAAAAAGCTGATTTACTCCAAAAGTTTCCATGGTAACACACCCAAAAATAAATTAAAGATACAGATGTCCGCCATCTCCTGATGTAAAGTAGTCATTAAATTAGCGATCATATCAGCAAACCCTAACTTCTTCTCATCGAATCTACACGATTCACCTAGGTCACTTATTTTGGTTTCAAAACGGCGAATTTCGCCGAAAGGTGAGTGATTTTCATGTCTGAAAATATGATTTATGGATACCTACAATAACATTCCTACTACTTAAAATGTATTTTCATATTGTAAAGCACTTTTAACTGCATCTTTTTGTGTGAAAATCACTTTATAAATAAAGCTTGATTGATTTTTGGAATTCCAAAGTTAAATTACAGATGAGAAATATCACAGTAAAATTCCAGCAACCTAAAATCAGACTTTGTACTACTAACAACTATTTTTAATTCTTGTAAAAATAGGAATTATAGATAAGAGTGTTTGTTGAATGAATGTAGAAACGGCTTTCCATAAAACGAGAATCGGCCACATAGCGAGTTGGAGTTAAAATAGTAAGGAAGTGCTGACTCCACCCAGCCCTCCTGTTTTTCTGTTTTTACATGGCAGGATAAAGTTCGGTCACTCTAACCACAGTTTTCTCCACACCAGGGTTCATTTGGAATGGCTCCAACACCACCTGTACCGCTGGGTCTCCGTTTGCTGGTTTGTTTTTACACAAACAGAGGAAACAAATTAAGAGTTTGTTTTGAGCAAACTTAACGAGGCTGGTGAGAATACGGCCCAAATCTTGTTTCTAGTGGTGTAGAGAGAAACAAACCTTAGCAACACAGTGCAGGCGTTGAGTGTTTCCTTCATGGACACAAAGATCAAAGTCTCCCTCTGAAGGGGAAGAAAAGGAGGGATGCCAAACCACCTCACAGTCTAGTTCCATGTGTGGCTCCACTGTACCTGAACAAAAGGCAGGTAGATCGTGTGAAATACAACTCCAAAACGACGATAGTGAGCGATTCCAGATTTCATTTGCTAAAAACTGGTTGCATTTGCTGCACCTGTAGCTGGTCGGACAGAGAACAACAACAGGCCGCTCTCTGGAACAACTGGCTGCCAGGTGAATTCTGCCACACAGTTGCACGGGTTTCGAAGGGTCACTGAGCTCCTGTATTCTGATCCTGCAGGCATCAACGGCGTGGGGGGGAGCACCAGCAGCTTGGTGGACAGCTCAAGAGCCAAGGGGACAACCTGAGCTTGGACTACGATCTGACCAGGGTGCTGCTGGTTAACAGTGTAGCTCAAGGACCTGGAAAAATTAAGATGCACTCACTATACTTTGTAGAAGCACTCACAAACACCATCTACACCTCGAATATCTCCACATTTTGAAATGTTGCAAACATAAACCACTTGTTTTAGGGAGATGTTAAGTGAAAGACACAGATCAATCCCTCGTGTAGAGATGAACTAACCTATAGAAGGGCCCAAGCTGGCTGCTCTGGAACATCAGAGGTAAGCTGCTTTGGGAGTACGGAGGCAGGACTTGGGACAGCAGCGAGGAGCCCTGCAGCTCAGGACAGTCACCCTCCAGCTCAACCCAGACATACGCCGGCAGACGATTGATGAGCTGCAGGTCCTGAATGCACACCGACTGCAGACACACAGAGCCAAAGTCCACCAGCAGGGGAGCTGTTTGACAGAAGGGACATTTGACATGTTTTATATGTTCTGTATTCCTGCTCCTGATATTATTTTGCTCTTGATAGTTGAAATAAAAAGTCCTACATATGGCAACTTGGTAGAGTTCCAAAGGGGTGAGAGTCCTGCGACATTCTGCCACCTGCTGGCTGGAAGATGGAACTGTATTTACCGCATCTGAACTCTGCAAAGAATTCATCAGAAACAGTAAACAAAAAACAAAAGAAATAGTCGGACAAGTTTTCCTTGAGTTAGTTTTGAACCAACCTGACTGGTGCTGATGATTCTAGTCTTACTTGTGAGTCCTGTGCTGTGATTAGGCTTCACCTCTGAGTTCTTGGTGCTGTCTCTGATGTGGAGTTCAGGGGGAACAAGGCCATGAGATGGAACAATCCCAATGTTCACATCGTCATTCCCTGTATGGTGCTGCCTAGAAATCAAAAGCAGAAGATAGTGGTTTTAATTGTGTTGGTTTAAAGCGGAAACGTAGAAAAAATCATTCTCATATTGATCAAGAATAGGCAAATCTTTTGTGGTGTCAATGTTTGTTTCCTCACAGAAATGAATGGCAAAAAATACAGTGGATTTGATCTACAAATTGATATTTTGTGATGTTCGTAGGAGGATTTAGGGAAGGAGATGGCTCACTCTTGCTGTGTGGTGGATTGTACGGCCCATTATGGGCCTGATAAATTTTTTTTTTCCCAAATTGTCTCTGAAAAGGACACTGAAAATTGAAAGAGATCGCACGCGGGAATCAGGAGATTAAACCTGGACGCTCTAAAGAAAGTCTGAATTACTGCAGCAAGTGAGAGACAAATTGTTTGCCTCATTTTGTTCATGTTACGTCATAGTAACCATACATTTATTCAGAGAGGATGTTTTTAAAAACATTCAGCTTTGCGTGTCCTATGATATTTTCAACTACATTTCCATAAATCAATAAATAAATGAGAACACTCATCAATGACGTTTTCTATTTCGCAGAGATTGGCCCGACTCTCCATGAAATAAAACAATTTGGAAGCCTTTATCTCTTTTATAAGTGAAGGGTCCAGGTGCTTTCTATTAAATAGGAATAAATGTCTCCCTGGCATATTTGTGGCCAAGACGAATCAAACCATGGTTTTACTCAGATCTTTGAGGGGCTTTGGAAAAACTTGATTTTGTGTAAATAGAGATTTTAAGCGCCTCTCTAAACCTTCTTCCTGTCTTAAGGCAATAAAATGCTCGTATATTGGGGGTTTCGCCCGCTAAACTCTGTTTGTTGCGTCTTTATAGCCCGTCGTTTTGTGTTATTTTGCCACCCAACCACTCGCTTATGTGCACAAAATGTCAAAGATTTGCCTTTATTCTCTGTAATTTGGAGAGCCAACCTCGTCGTAATCTTCTGAAGCCGTGCTTTTCCGAGCTGGTTGATATAGTCCATATAAATCTGCCGGTGGCGCCGTCTTTGCTCTTCCTCCTCCTCAGTGAAAGCATAGCTTGTGTCCACGTAGTGATAACGTGGTACGCCGGTAAAAATGGTCCTGAACAATGATGAAACACACAAAATTAATAGAAAAACCACACATTTTTCTAAATTAATGATTTGATTCTCATACCATTTTCCTTTTAAAAATAATTTCTTACTTTTCCAAACTCAGATTTCCACAGACAGTTTATATAGTAGACAGAAGTGTGGCTCATTAATCTCTACCTATATTGTCTGTGAGGTGATGCAGGTCTGACACTCGTGGCCCGATCGTTGGGGAACGCTAGGAACTCCTCTTCCTCGCTGTCGTCGCTCCTCTGTCTGCGATGCTTGTGCAGCTTTGTGGTGGCGGCGCGGGCCAACATACTGGAAGGAGCAAGCTCACTCAACCGAACGCGGGGCCGCAACCTGGGTGGACACTTCAGAGCTGCAGCGATGTAAAGGCACACGTTCTGTTCCTGCAACCTGCTCATTTATCTTGAAGTCAGTAGTGTATAATACTCACCAGGATGTAGTTTTGGTTGGGGATGTGTCGTCACACTGTGGCAGGTTGCAGATAAGTGCAGAAAGATTGTGTGGAAGCAGCAGAGTTCATTAGAGCGGCCGTCTGTCAGAGACGCAACCGAACCAAGAACATCGATCTTCTGACGGACCAGGAAGTTGCCCTGCTGCCGTCCGTTAAAAGTCAAAACTACATCCTGGAAAAGAGGGGGAAAATTTTTTTAAACTTTGTAACTTTATAAAAGTACCACCTTAAGCTGCCAGAGTTCTCACCTGGCACTGTCCAGGGGCGATGGTACCCGCCGTCGGATCGGCAGTGAAGTGTGCTAGCTTGCGAAAGCGGAATCTGACAGGAAGTTGAGGGCAGAGGTTCTGGAGCACGCACAGGAGATCCGAGCGCTGGCCCATCGCACAGCTAAGGAAGTCAAACGTTTGAGAGGGAGAGGGCACCAGAGACACGGGGACTCCGGAACCGGTCACTGCCAGCTCAATGCTGCTTTCAGCTAAAGGGGAAAAAAGGCTTCGTTAAGGCCATCAATCCCAACCTGTCCTGTAAAACTCTGCTCTGAACTGAAAGGTGTCCTCATGTTCAATTAGGAACAGGAACAAAGAGCTAATCCACATCTAACTAAATTGAACAGCCTTTTGTTTTATCTGGTTTGACATGTAAAACTGACATGTAACGGATTTACTCTACACCTATCCAAGTTTCTAAATAAAGTTTGTTTTTTGTTTCAACTTTTACTTAATTTCTGAAAACTAAAATGACTCTCCTAAATGTCATTTTAAATTTATGTTTCCCGAGGTAGTATTATGACACTTTGGTAATGCCATTTTCAAGCTGAAACGCGTCGGAGGGTTTTTTTTTGTTAGTTGAAGCATTTTCCAGGAAACATTAGTGAAGAATAATACAATCCAGGTGTGATAAATTTTGTCTGAAGCATAAAAACTAGGGATGTCCCAATTAGCATTTTAGGCCTCCGATCCTGATCTGGTCGTTTAACCTCAAATCCAATCCAATTTCAAGTCCCAATACTATATTTTGCCTTTAGTATTGAAATTTTTGAAATTTTAATAAGACAATTTTATCAATAAGCATTACAGCAAATCCGTTGAACTCAAAATCTTAAGAGAATTAAAGATCAACTTCATTTTGATATTTAAGACAAAAGTAAAACACAAAACACTTACTTGGTACAATAAAAAATAAATTCAGGCAGGCTATATTTATATGCTGCCCTCAAATTTAATAGCATGAAATTCAATCTATATTTTTGAGTACATATGTGTTAGAAAGCCCACATTGTTCTAAGTTTCTAAGTTGAAGATTTATAATTGTCTTCGCTGTAAGCTGAAATATCCTATGATCCTGAACTCAGCATCGATATCCGGCGCTATTTGAACAAACGACAGGTGAAGGTCAGCGTCTGCCTTTTTTCCTTTACCTTGCTGCAAGAGCGAGAGGAGGCTTTCTGTTTATTTTTGTGTGTAAATACCAGAATGTGAGTTTCTATGCATTTATTATACAGTCTAAAGTACGGTTAAACATATTTGTTTAACTTTACCCATAATAGAACTGCGTTTAATCTACTATGCTGATTTGTGGTAATTAATAGTCTGCACCGCTATGGACATTTGAATAATTGCACCATAACTGTCAAACGTAACTAGGAGGTACTTTCGTAAAATTCGGCGTGACTCGTCAGCTAATAAAGCTGAAAAATGTCAAACTATCGGCCCAATCCGATCTTGAGATCAGGATCAGGACATCCCGAATAAAAACCCTTAAAAACCTGTTTTCTGTCATTTCTGTACACTATGAATACAGAAATTAGAGGTTCTATATACTGCAATTTGTGTAGATTTGAGCTGTGTGTTTGCTTAAGTCTGTAAGTTGTAACCAAAAGCAATTGAATTTATTTGGGTTTATTATTTAAATTGTGGATATACACTAGTTCTAATTGTAAATGCACACATTTAGTAAACTACTGTATTTCACCAATTATTTATTCTGTTGAAATGGATTTGTTTGCTGTCCAAACTCCTCCAGGGAGAGGGGATCAAGAATTTCCTTTTGTTTCTTTCTTTACGTTTTTGTTAATAGATTAAGTTTAAAGTTATAAATTTAGATTTAATTGCCATTGTCTGCTTTTTAGTTTAATCCAAAACCCAAATGTACTGATAAGTTTGGTCTGTCTGTAATTAGCTAACGTTAGCCTAGTCAACCCTATTTGTTTCACATGGTCTGATCAGGCAGCAAGGCAGAGGTAGTCCAAACAACCGGACACAAGTAATGGAAACACATTAGCACGGTTTTCACTGCAAAAACTGTCTATCTAACCAAGTCTAACAATCTTGTTTCCAGCCAAAAAGTATTTTTGATCTTGTTTTGAGACTTATATACTAAGCAAGAGCAGAATTAATTAAATTATTAATCTTCAAGAATATGTGTCTTATTGCTAATTCTGAAGAAAAGCAATTGTTGTACTGCACTGGCATATTATTTCACTTAATTTTAGACGTTTAAAACTAATCTAGTATCTGCCAATGCAATAAGACATTGTTAAATTGTTAAATAACTTGCTGTTAGCCTTTGCACTAAAAGTAGCATTTTAGCTAAAATGAACATTTTAGCACATTTTATCTTTTAGACTCCTGTTTGCTTACTAGATCCAGTTATTCAACAGTCAAGATGCAACAGATAGCTTACATGCCAATAATGGCATAAGAGGTAAAAATAGAATTTTTAACAGGTTTACTAAAGGAATTTTGGGTAACTTTAGTCAAAATGCTAGTGTTTGCCAACATGCTAAAGTCAGCATGTTACCTAACATTATCATTTTAGCAAATTTTGAAATTAGTATGTAAAACTAACATTAACTTACTCCAGATGGAGTAAGTTAATGTTAGTTTACAAACTAGTGCTAATGTTACCATTTAGCTAACATTACAATTTGAGTTAACTTTTGGTTAAAATCCAAACTGACTTCATACTGACTGAATTGAGGTAATGTTAGCCAACATGCTAGTCTTAGCCAGGATAATGCGGTTAGCATATAAACTAACATTAGCCTTTTTAGCTAATTTTGACTTAAAAGCTACAGGTAATATAACTTAAGTTAATGTAATAAACATGCTAGTGTTTGCTAATATGCTACATTTCAACGTTTTAGCTAATTTTAGCATTTTAGCTAATATTAGTGCTTTATAGGTTTGCTTTAAAAGTCAAAATTATTTAGCTAGGAATAGCATTTTAGAAAATATCTGCTCATACACTGCTGTCACCATACTACATGGAAATTGATGTCAATAAATGAATTGTTATAACATGGTATTTAGTGAGCCAAACTCTTCAGCTGGGGTTTTTGCATTGACTTAATTTTTCGATCATTTTAAGCATTTCCTGCTGCTTCTGCTTGTTTTTTTTCTCCTTTTCAGTAAATTTTCTGCACTAAACTTCAAATGTTTGAGCATTTTTAGCTAAAACATTCAGCTTTCAGCATTCTCACTGCATTTTTCGCAGCATATGGAAATCTACTAGGTCTTTATTGAGTTTTCAGAAATCACAAACATTATTTTACAGAAACTTTAATTTTTTTTTAATTCAGTTCAAGCTGGACCCATTTTAGTTTTCTACCTAAAGATGGGCAAAGGCTGACCTGAGTACAGGCAGCGAAATAGCCCTTTAGTCCAGTCTGAATCAGATAACTCCAGGGTTGTGTAAGTGTGCGAGTACCATTAGGGTGAGTTAAGCCATGTTTGCAGCCCACAATGTCAAACAGGAGGAACAGACAGTAGTCTTCCCGGCTGGCTGGATTACCACAATTCTTCCTGTCAAGCAAAGCAGAAGTGAGAGTTGAAATACAGACGTCTTATAGTTTCTCTCACCAGCTCCTCGTTAGTATAGTGGTAAGTATCCCCGCCTGTCACGCGGGAGACCGGGGTTCGATTCCCCGACGGGGAGTAACATTTATTTTTCTTTGTAAGGCATTTCATACTTCCCCTGTATAGCTGTTCTTTTTTCCATTTCCACGAGGGATATATACCTTCTGCGGATGGGACTGAATTGTACTGCCACTGTGGTTCTGTCATATGGACCCAGTCGACCGTGTGCAGGCACACACTGCAAGACCTGAAAAGCAGCATGGCTGGACGAGCTGCAGTTCTTCATTCTCTCCAGCAGGGTGGTATTTGTGCTCTTCCGAAGGTCTGTCCCCTGTAAAGATATGGTGAACACTGAAAAAAGGCTGCAGCTTTTTGTTACGTCTCTTTAAGCAGCACACAAACACAAACTGAAACCTATTGTTTCAAACTTACTGCCTCAGTTCCAACAGTTTTATCTTGCAGAAGACAGACCCAGTCACAAGCCAGAGGAGCATTGTTTCTTATCAGCACTTTCTTTTTGCAGGAAGCCCCAAAGTAGACAGGTCCAAACCACAAACAGGCAAGAGGAGAACCCTGCAAAAAGCCATATGGGAGAGCAATAATAGATAAAAAGTTTTTTCAGCAAGAATAAATGTAACAATTATAGTGCCTTGGAAAATAATCTACCCTCCATAAATGTTCCTATATTCATATTTTAATTTTAAAAATATTAAATTTGTCATCAATATTGCCATAGGTGTTGTGTTATAGGGTGCTTTTCACCACATTCAGCTGTTATTTTTACAATCTGACCTGATTAGGGCTAATTTTCTTCTCTCCTAGTCTCAAGATTATTATTATTTTTTTGTAAGGCAGTGTAATTCTATCTCTTACCTGCAGGTCAGAAACCTGAAGATGATGCTCCACCACCTCAGCCCTGATACTCAAAAGTACCACTGTGTAGTTCTGGAGTTTGACCCTCAGGAAGTAAAAAGCCAAGGTTAGAGATGTTATTATCCAACCTTAATATAAACCTAAATACCTTTTCAACAGACATGTCTAATAACAAGTTTATTATAAAGACTGTATCATCTCAAAAATATGTCCTTGAAATAGGTAAGAAATGACATATCATACAAAGCCTTTTCGTCAACCTGCCCAGGTCTGTCTGGGCGCAGTTCTACTTTCAGCCACTGGGTGGCGCCAGCTGCTATGACTCCGTTTGATGGTGAGAAGCTGAGGCAGGAGCTTTCACCACTGTACTCCACCTGGAATACACCTTCAGCAAAAAAAAAAAAAAAAACACAGACACACAGCGTGGATGACCATCAGTGTCATGTAATATTATCTGTTAAATAATGAACGCTTGAATCACCAGGCGCTGATCCCTCGTTGCTAATCGGATGAAGTTTGCTGACCACCTGACTACCGGCAACGATGCATCCAAAGTCCAGCAATGAGTCCATCATTAAAGAACAAGTCCTGGGAAATCTGCAGAGGCAGCGATGAATGAAAAGTGCAGCCAGCTTGTCATATATCCGAGTTAGAGCATTACGCACCCTGCCACTGGAAGCTGGAGGATCTCCTCATCATCTATCTGTATCTGAATGTGACCTCTGACCTCCTCCTCTGTCTCGGGAGTGAACTCCAGCATGCCTCTGACAGAAAATCCCGGTGGCACAAAACCAGGTTGACTCAATCTGGTGAATTTAAAGAGCTTCAGGGGACAGAAACCAAAGAGAAAATAACATCCAAATCATTCAAAATTGGACATATAATCCTTAATGGAGTCATCATATCTTCTCCTCTCTCAACCTTATTTCCTGACTTTTACTGTAGAAAAATACCACTAGTATGTACATGTTTTAAAGTTTAGGACCTGCCCCCAAACAAGTCCAAAACAGACTGGATATTGAGTTTGTGAACATCAATTTTCACACTTTGCCACAAATTCACAATTTGATGATGCGGGACTCCAAAAAACACAACTATCCTTTAATATTTGTGTCATTTAGTCCAGTCTCTAACTCATTAATAAATAATAAACACAATTGCCTAATTTTATAAAACAGAGAAGGTAATGAGGGGAAAGGTAGCAATCAACCCCTTATCTTCATCAGCAACTGTAAAAAAATTAAAACTAAAGAAATGTAATATGCTATATAAACTATGCATTTATTACGTAATCACAAATCTTACAGCCACTGAAATGATGTCAGTGAAAGGATTAATGCAGCCCGATCGACTAATGAAAACGCATCGGACTAGTAGTGCAGCAGTTAAATATATTCTTCTTTTCTGATAGTGATCAGTGTTTCAATAGCATTTAGATAAGTTGAATATGTTTAATCTAAAAAATGAATAATAAAGATACACCAGTAATTAACGGTAGTGCTACAGCCCGTTACTTAAACATCAAAAAGCTATTTATACAGTCTTTCTTTGGGAAGCCGTTTAAGTTCAACTGAAGTATTGAAAACGTCCCCGTAAAAAAAATAAGAAAAGAAGAAGAAGAAATAACTAACTCTCTGTATATTAGACCTGCCAACCTAGTCAAAATATTTTGGGTACAACTTGTGTTGTGCGGTTTTTTTCCACATCGCTTTTTTTTGCAACTCCATTACAGTAATTTTCCCATTCACTGACAGGAAATTTGTTATAAACATTTTAATTATAATACTTTTAATGTACAGTACTGGCCACGATATTTAAACGTTTTCTGACCTCCACACAGCGTCGACAGTCTGCAACACACACACACTTGTTTATAGTTCTTATTTAGACCAGTTACCTGACTAAAATATCTGCACTGAATTGGACATTTTAATACTGAACATTAAAGCTAAAAAGTTCCACTTGCTGTGATTATATGTGTGTTTAAAAAAAGCTGATAACCACAGGTAAACAGCACTGAATCCTTTCATACTTTTTTAATCAAATGTAATTAAAACGTATTGGAATATGTAGTTAATTAAAATGATAATAATACAGTAATATATTCAGTAGACTGTTCTAGCAGTGGGCTCTGACACCTACACATTTGCCTCAGAACTCATGTCTGCAGCTTTTTGCCTAGTTTAGAGGGACAAGTCGTACCAGCGTACTTAGATGTCAAATTACTTACTTGCTAAGTAAAATGCATACAGGTTGGCAGGTTTGCATTTTTTAGCCGTGGCGCTGCCGTGGTGCAGCGCTACAGTAACAGCTATGTAAAGGAAACACTGAGTGATCCATAGTCAGCATTTTTAATCATTTTTGACTTTGTGGTAAAATGAAAACTAGGGCTGGGCAATAGGACTCAAAGATTAAATCTAACATTTTTTTTCATAGCAAATCCAATTTATTCCGATTTAAAATAAAGTGGTTTAGGATTAAAAAAATGTAAGGACTGTTTTGATTACCTATTTCACTGTGTTTTGGCTGAATTTGTAAGATCTAGTTTTTCAACTATTTGGGTATAAACTGTGTTTTCAAAAGTTTCTGACTGATCCTGCAACATGAATTACTCTGTCCCAGGCTCTAAGCTGCGCTACATACATTCGCTCCACACACTTGTTCTGATTATTAAGTTCTGCTTTGGCAGACAGCTATTGTTCATAAGAAATAAGGTATTCAAAATGCAGATTGCCTTTAAAATAGATTTAAAATAAGAACTCATACAAGTAGTATTTTTTTGGCATGTCAAAATACTGAATTAGATCAATCACTGCGGTGACCGATCAATATAATAGAATAAATTCTGTGAATGTTATTGACTTCTAACTCAGATTATTTAACGAAACATTACTTCTTCCAAATAATGTTGTCTTCACTTCTGCTTTGCATTGTTAATTGGTTTGAAAACAAACAAAAATATGCTATTTAGTCTAAAAAGGAATCACAATTAGTTTAAGACTAAGCTTCACTTCCAAACCTTCATCTTAAATCACATATTCATTAAGCACTTTATCACAATCAATTTATTGTTTCTACTCCTATTTTACAATAAAACATCTATTGTTTAATTACCTCATAATTATCAGGCAGGTATTCATAAACATCAACTGTGCCTGAACTATTTTGCTATTATTATTTTCTTCGCCCACAGGAAGGTGCCCCAAACATGGTAATTTAGACATAACATAATTAATATTATTGATAATTGCTCAAAGCAATTATAAAAAAGTTATTCATAGCTAAACATACCTATAGTATCACAAATACTTGTGAACTAGCACCCAAAAAAACTAAACTGAACTCAATTTATTTTTCCACAACTCTTTTTCTCATAATTTTTCACGAAGTGCGTTGTACACTTACGAAGAAGTATTAGTGCTCTTGTAAACTAAATAAAAATATTTTGAAGAAAATGTCCGCCAAAAAAACTCAGAAATTCTGATATTAAAGTCGGAAATTTTCTGATGCCAAAAAGTAGTAAAATTAAAACTTTAAAAAAAACAGAATTTCTGGGATTATCTCATATTTTCTCGAATAAAACTCATAAATTCTCTGTTGCAAAACTCATAAAGTTACAAGTTAAAACACAAAAATTTTGAGATAAATTGCAGATATTTTCTAGGGGAAAAAAAGCGTATTTCTCTGATGTAGAAAATAGAAACTTGGCGGGGAAAAAACGAAGACATTTCTATGATTGAATGCATACATTTTTTCTTACAATTTTCAGACTTTCTGAATATGTCAGAAATATCTTAGTTAAGATGTAGAAAATGTATACCTTTATTCATAGATATCTCTTAGTTCTGGCAAATTTTCTACTTTTTTACATCAGAATATTGCGCTTTTTTTCCTAGAAAATATTTCAAAGTATATGTCTTTTAACTTGTAATTTTACGACTTTTGTGACAGAGAATTTCCGAGTTTTTTTCTGGAAAAAAAGTGCAACTAATATCAGAAATTCCGAGTTTTTAATCGTAATTCTGCAATTTATCAATGTCAGATAATTCCGATTTTTTTTTTCTGAAAAAAATATGTGACTTTAATCTCAGAATTTCTGAGTTTTCTGGGGCGGAAATTTACTCCAAAATATGTTTATTTTGTTTACAATGGCCCCGATACTCCGTCGTATAAACCAATAATCAAATTACATATTTAACAACCTTTTTCCCACGGGCTTGTTTTGGATTTTTTTATAAATGTATTTAATTAATTCTAAATTAATTTCGCATTTTCTAAAGTTAAGTTTACATTTTCAAAAAAATAATAAAGAATACAATTTAAGTTTAACGATACAATAAAGAAAAAGAATCCTCTAAGGAGACATTTACTTTAGCGTTTTATTTAATTCGAGAAAATTCTTGTCGCAGGCGTTAGCAAACGGTTGGACGCCATTTTGCCGTCACGTCGGCTAGTAAATGTTCAACATTTATAATTGAAAAAAAAAAAAAGTCAGTATCAAATATTTGTAAATACTTTACCTTAAGCTCGGGCTTCTCAACAAATATTTTCCTCGAAACTTTCCCAACATTTGTGACCGTGATTGGCCTCCTGTAAACTTCCCCAACTTTTATATCCTTGAATTCTAGAAACGGAGGGTCCACTCGGACTCCCCTTCCAGCCGTCATGGCTTTGTATACTGTAATTATAATGTAGTTAAAGCCGTCAAATGTTGCAGAGGCAATTATTTACTTTTACAGTGAATGACCTACGCCGTACTTTATTCGGTGTGCTGACCCATGTATACGGTCTTCTTTTTTACAGTCTATGATACGGTCTATGGTTGACCCACATGCCGTTAGTAAACCTCTGCGTTGCTACCCTAACATTAAAGAACCCAGGTGGTTTCCAGGTTACAGCGCCTGCTTTGGTAGCGCTTGTTTTTCTTTTTGGGCAGCCCAGCTGGGCGGAGTAGCCGCTGCCAATGTATTACTCCCAATGGCTCACTCAGTTGACTGTCACTAAAGTTATAAGAAGCGAATACAATACAAACAACGGTAAATTCTAAGAAAACACAACTTATGTTCATTGAAGTGTGGAAAGTTAAATAACTTTTTCTTAACCTTGTTCTTCAACACCCGCTCATTACAGTCTTTAAAGTAAAGTTACATTAATTTTATATTTTCCATCGTGAAATAAAGCCTCAAAATGCATTTTTACGCCTTGATCTTTTGATAAACTAAACATCAAGGAAAGGGAAACTTCAGCGAACATGTTGGAGGCTGCAAAAAAGAAAGCTCACCTTACGCCTGAAAACCTTTTTTTTACTATAAACACAGAGGCAGAGCTTCAAATGAAATCATATTTCCACGTTAGAAAAGTCAGTCCATCCTGAAGCCAAACTACATGGAAAAAAAACAACCCAGCAAATTCTTTTAAATCTGACTTTTGTCTCACCTGAAATTTCTAGCTGCCCACATGAACCATATATATGTATGTATGTATGACTGAGGTATTTGGCCACAGTACCAGATGTGCTTATTGACCCACATGAGACCTTCAAACCTATGAACACTGTAGTGTCAAGCATGGCAGTGGCAGAATTATCCTATGTGGAGCCTTCTCCCCTTCCAGTTGGCCGACAGGTCCCCTACCCAAAAAAAAGGAATGCAAGTTCCTCTCTGGTCTGCTTTGCCTTAAGCCGTTAATCACATAAGCTGTACCTTTACTTTTACTGTATTCATTTATTTGGTAGGGACAGTGCAGACTGATGAACAGCCATTTAATTCAATGCACCCAAGTATGCCAGATTATAGCACATTAGCAGAAAAAAAACCCAGGAAAAAGTAAAATGTGTTTCAAGTGCGTTTGTATTGTTGTTTGTAAAAATTCATCATTAAAATTACTACTAATCAGAAGTCAAATACAGTATGACACAGAACACTAGCTAGCACAAAAATTAACCCTTTCCTCAGCATCAAACAGTGTTTTTAACATTCATTGACATATGTTAAATCCGTAGCACATTTCAGACGGAATCATAATATAAATTATCGCTACACTGACCCTTATTCAGAGGCTCTTATTCATAGGGGTATTGATAGAGGAAGAAAGTAAAATGATGGAGTATCATAATACTTTTATAATTATATATATAAAGTTAAACGGTAAACGTTTCTTTAGTAAACTTGTATTTATTTTACAAAAAAAAATATCTTATAGGTCAACTCAACATAAGGAACCAAATAATTCTCTTAACAAATAATTACATATTTCAGTCTGTCTTTAAAAAAAACCAACTATTATCTCAAAGAACAGCATCCTCAATTTCCCATATTTCATCGTCATAGACATTAGATGTAGATAGGATTTTATTTGTGCTGGTGGGATCTTGACTGTTGTGAGCTGTGGCAGTCTTTTCTACAATACTTCGGACTGAATCTGCACCTCCCTCGGTTCTTCCAGCACTTTCGCCGTTTAAACCTTCAATATGCCCTTCCTCCGTGACAACTACACCCTCTGAATGTCTCTCATCATGAACAATGGAGTCCGACTGAGATGCGGGCATTACTTTGGAACTCCACTCGAGCTCATTGGTTGCAGAAGCTGGCAAATTTTTACGCTTCACGTCTTCCTGGCGCTGAGATCTGCTTTCCAGCCCGAAGAAGTGGTTGCGGACAACATATCGCACACACTGCAGCAGAACATTCCTCTCGTGGCGGATATCTGGGGCCAATAACTGTATAATGGGAAGAAACGAAAGAA
Source organism: Apricaphanius iberus (assembly GCA_028564705.1). NCBI lineage: Eukaryota > Metazoa > Chordata > Actinopteri > Cyprinodontiformes > Aphaniidae > Apricaphanius > Apricaphanius iberus. The sequence continues at coordinate 1,417,163 of JAPXFQ010002439.1, read as the reverse complement.
CAGTCATCAGTATAGAGAAATATTTTGGCTAAGGATAACGGGATATTTCAGCTTATAGTGAAAACAATAAAAATTTAGAAAACTTACAACCTTAGAACAATGTGGGAGTTCTAACTCTGGTATTTACTCTAAAATAGTGAGTCAGTGCGACCCCTTGACAGTAGAGGGCAGCATTGTGCAGACCAGCGTATAGCCCTCAGAAATACTTTCTTTTCAATAGTGTGCTAGGCCCGGGCGGTATACCGGTTCATACCGAAAAACGGTGTTTATTTTCGTTATGATATGAATTTTTAATATACCGCTATACCGGTGATAACTCGGACAATTTCTGGAACGTTTAATGAGGGGAAGTGTTTCAGCCAGGACTGATTTCACTGCTACGCGCTCTTCACCACAGTGTTTTTTAACTAAGTGCAGCTGCCGGCAGGAGCGAACCACACAATTCTGATGAAGTAATTCCAAAAAAAGAGGAGCCTCGTCTATAGTTTAAAAAGTTTATCGTCTTTAAAATGTCGAACGAGAACCGATAGGCATACCTTTTACAAACGCTATTGAGAGTAACCAGTAGGGGGAAGCGTTGAGCGCTATTTGACCGTCTGTAGGTAAACGCGGTCAACGGGGGCAAAACCAATAGAAAATAAATCATTGACATACAATCTACGATACTTTTGGCATCTTTTTTTCTGTTATCTGAATATTAAACATCTAATAATCATCTACGGTCGCCATGTTTATTTTACTTCTTTGTAAAATCCGATCTGAGTTTATACTCTGCCCCCTAGCGGGGTTCTTCAGTACTACATGCAAAGCTATTAGAAGATGCAATTTGTTGCTTGCGCCAACGTGGGGTTTTAAAATAATTATACTTTCAGCCTTACAACATCAAGAATGTCTACTAGAATCATAATCATTTTAATTATTTTCACATCATTCACCTGTGTCTGTAAAAAACAAAATGATGCAGTCCATGTGGCAGTAAAATGGGCTATTTAAAGCACATTTTTATATTCTTTATTCTTATAAAATAATGTGGATATGAACGTTCTTGTATGGAAGAAAATACCGTTAAATACCGTAATACCAATATGTTTTTTTTAAAATACCGTGATATGAAAATTTTGCCATACCGCCCACCCCTATACTGTACCAGGTATAAGTGTTTTGCTTTCTACTTTCGTCTGAAATAGTAAACTCAAGATGACCTTAAATTCTCTTTAAGATTTTGATTACATGGGTTTCGCAATAATAAGTCTAATGGAATTAGTCTTACTAAAAAGTTACATCTAGTTGCTTGGTAAAGTATAAGGTATAGTCAAAATATCGGATTAAGAATTCAAATCAGATCGGATTAGATGTTAAAAAAGAAATTGGATCGGAGGCCTAAAATGCTGATAGAGGCATCCCTAATTTTGACCGTGGAGAGAAGAAGAAACACTGGATTAAATTGACAATGACGTTTAACAGAGATGCCCCAATCATGTTTTTCAGATTTGGTAAAGCTATGACCTCGACTCCAAATTCTCTTCAAGAACTATGCATAAATATTTAAGTGTTATTAGCATCTTATAGAAGTAATACTGTCATATCTTTCTCTAAAGTTGCAATAAACTGACCAATTTTGTTTTGATATATTCAGCCTTCCTTGTATCCCATAAGCTTTCAGAGCATTCATCCATTTTATTTTTAGCAAAATTTGAAGCTTAGATTCAAGATTTCACAATGAATAAAGAGTAAATATTTCTACGTGATTCACATTTGAAATCTAGAATCTGCAAAAACAATGGAAAGCCGTCTGGTGGCAGGAAGGACTGATTACTTAACCACGGGAAGGGGGAACCATTTGATGAATTGGCCCTAACGATTTAAAAGAAGAAAAGTGATGTTGTTCAAAGTAAAATCTCAATTTGAGCGACCAGAACATTTGTTGTTGCATCTCTTAAAGTCGCGGATGACTTTACCATTTCCAGTAAGGTGGCGCGACGTGATGGAGGCATATCCTGGTATCTTCGTCCCCTGCCCCCTCTTCCTCTTTTTCGGTCGTTCCAAACGTTGGGACCAGACGACGGCTTTGGAACCGTACGAGTCTCGCTGCGATTTTCCACACGTTTGGAAGCTCCACTGTCCCCAGAAGCTGGCGATATTCCGTTTAGGAGGGTCTGGTTTTCCTGAATCACTTTTCGGGCTCTCTGAATGGGGGCAACTAAAATGCAAAGATGTGTGTAAACATAAAAACTGCAGAAATAACATCCTCCATTATTGAAAACTATGAACTCACCTTCTGGTTCCTCATCACTTTCACTTGTAGAGCCGTAGTTAGCCAGTAGTGAGCCAAGGGCTGAGCTCATCTGTTTCGGGGCCACAACCAGGCTACCGTGTTCAGGAGTCGACTCAGTATCAGAATCTAGGAGTACGCCAGAAACTAGATTAACATCTCTAATAGTTATTACCAGTTGTAATTTTCATTCTAAAGATTCAAACACGGGGTGCAACATGTATCCATATTCAAAACTTAATTGAGAGGTGGAGCTTGAATGCCCGCTTTTATCGTTAAAGCCTTGCTGTTCAGGAATGCCTAGTGTGACAGAACAACGATTTTTCAAGTTAACCGGTTACCGACTTTAGGTTGACCAAGCGGTTGCTGTTACCACAAATGTCACTGAGCCAAAGAACAAAGCTTCACTGCTATTCTCTAAAAAGGGGAAGTTTGTTTTCATCTCCATCGACAAGTTTAGGAGCCATTTGGAGTCCTTCAGGAGCAGTTTATATCTAGTAGGGCTGGGAGGTATGGCAAAATTTTCATACCACTGTTTTTTAAAAACATCGGTATTACGATATGTAACAGTATATCTTTTTTTTATACAAGACCGTTCATATCCACATTATCATAAGAATGATTAATATAAAAATGTGCTATAAATATCCCATTTTACTGCCATATGGACTGCATCATGTTTTTTTTGCAGACACAGGTGAATGATATAAATGCAATTAAAATGATTATGATTCTGGTAGACATTCTTGATGTTCTACTGCTGAAAGTATATTTGGTTTTTAACCTCACGTTGACGCAAGCAACAAATTGCATCTTCTAAGTGCTTTGCATGTAGTACAGAAGAATCCCGCTAGAGGACAGAGCACAGATTCAGACTGGATTTAGCCAAAGAAGTAGTAAAATAAACATGGCGACCATAGGAGATTATTCAGATAACAGAGAAAATGACGGCAGAAGTATCGTACATTGTATGCTAAACATATTTACCGCAATTGTTTATTTTTTTCCAACTTGTTTTCCTGCTGCTGACCGTGTTTACCTACAGACTGTCAAAAAGCGATCAACACTCCCCCTACTGGTTACTCACAATAGCGCTTGTAAAAGAAATGCTGTTCAGTTCTCGTCTGACCACCGACGGACATGTAAATCGGCGCGATCACCATATAGCCATATAATGGGAGCGTGTAATAAGGACTCCAAGCGGCTCCAAACTTGTCTGGGTGAGTAAATGAAAGTAATAAAAGCAAAAAACATAAGGCCAGCTCCACGTCCTGCTACCAACTTCTGCTTCTGCATCAGTTCTGTTGCTCTTTCTGTGTCTCTGCAGATGACCGCTTATGCTGAGCCTGGTTCTGCTGGAGGTTTCTTCCTGTTAAAAGGGAGTTTTTCATGTGACATATGGGTGAGCTGGATCACGGTGGTTCTGAGTGTGTGGGGGTCCGTCCTTCTGGCAAGTAGTGGCTGCAGCTGGCCACACAGGCAGCTAATGTTTTTTGTTTTTTTCGGTTTTGGCCTATATATAAAAAAATCTATCAAAATTTAATCAATCGGCCTCTACAATTTCCTGGAAAGAAAACATTTAAACTACTGCTTTATTTGAAAAATGTTTCTTATCTGACAACAACTGGTTGAAAAAGTTACTCCGAGTGCGGTTTTGATTTTAAATTTCATAATACAAAAACTCTCCATGTCTCCACTATGTTCTTACTGTAGCGAAAATGAACCAAACCATAAAAACTAAAACCACGGTACGGACCAAACACAGATTTTTGTCACCCCGTTATCAGTTTACCTACATACTCACCGTGGTTAGCACTGGCCAGCACTCCCAGTGGATCTCCCTCCTTTGAAGGATGGCAGAGCGGTTTGGGGCTCTCTGCAGCAGGGCCGCTTAATGGGAAGGTCTCTGGTTTGTGCTGTCCTCTGAACCCTCTGTTACCCCAGCCACGACCTCTGCCTCTGCACCTCCCTCTGCCTCTCATACGCCTGGGGAAAATATAAAAATCACATTAGGCATGACAATCCTCCTCATTGTGTTCCAGTAGGTTCTCCGTATTTTGCTGGGAGATGTACGGGCCTCAGAATTTAGTCAACCAACACCACAGAGATGCCCAAATTAGGTCAACGTAAGGCTTTAGCAGCTAGGCTCTGCACCATAGTAGATTCCAGGGTGTGCTTGGAGTCACTGTCCTGTTGAAAGATGAACCTTAGGCTCAGTTTAGGTCCTGAACGCTCTGGAAGAGGTTTTCTTCCAGGATACCTCTGTACTTGGCTAAATTAATTTGGCAACCAGTCGTCCTGCCCCTGCGGCTGTAAAAAAAAACCCAACAGCATGATGCTTCCACCACCATGTTTCACTGTAAGGATTGTACTGGGCAGGTGATGGTCAGTGCCTGGTTTTCTCCACACATACCACTTAGAATTAACACCAAAAAGTTAAATCTTGGTCCCATCAGACCTTATAATCGCATTTCTCATAGCTGGAGTTAGGGCTGTGAGATATGACGAAATACATCGTCAGTACGACAGAAAACGTCCATCGGTTTAAATGAATCTCTATCGTTTAAGCCACGATAGGGTTTTACGGCAGTAAATCACGTCAAGATGCACCTTATGGCATTCCTGTGCTGCAATATATGAACGAAGAGAGAGGAAGACTGTAACCAACACGTGGAGACGGAAAACAAATCGACATAATATCCCTCTTTTACATAAGAGACACGCAGATAGTGAAACCGATAAAAACGAGAGGGAGCATGAGGAGAGAGGGAAAAACACATTTGCCAAAACGAACTGTAAAGTTAAGAAAATGAGTGATGGCAGGTATCGTGGGAAAATTTGGACGCTTGGGAGCTGAGCCGCTCTCCTGGAAGATCACTACATGATCAGTGTGGTTGGTTTTATTGTCATCCATTATTTAAAACAGTATTTCCACGTTTTAAATGTTTTATAAACTATTCATGGAATAAATTTACAGAAAAATTGCTAAACCGTGAAGTATATCGGGATATAAACATTTAGCCACATCGCCCAGCCCTGGCTGAAGTCCTTCATATGTCTTCCACTGAGGCTTCTGTAAGGTCATTCTGCGATAAAAAGCCCCGACCAAAGGAGGGCTGCAGTGATGGTTGACTTGGTGAAACCTTCTCCCATCTCTCTGCTGCATCTCAGCCTCATCTTTGGGTTCTTCTTTATTTCTCCACCAAGGTTCTTCTCCCACGAATTGCTCAGTTTTGGTTGGACAACCAGGTCTAGGAAGAGTTCTGGTCGTCCCAAACTTCTTCCAACTGAGGATTATGGAAGCCTCTGTGCTCTTAGGAACATTGAGTGCTTCAGAAATTATTTTATAACCATTGCCAGAACTTTGCCTTGCCACAGTTCTGTCTCTGAGCTCCTTGGGCAGTTCCTTTAACCTCATGATTGTCGTTTGCTCTGACATGTTCTGTGAGCTGTAAGGTCTTATATAGACAGGTGTGTGCCTTTCCTAATCAAGTTCAGTCGGTTTAATTTTAAACAGCACGACTTCAATGAAAGAGAAGAACCATCTCAAGGAGGATCAGAAGAAATGGACAGTTAAGTATGAATGTTACTGCAAAGGGCCTGAATACTTACGACCCAGGTGGTATTTCAGTTTTTTTTTAATAAATTTGCTAAACTTTCCACATTTCTGTTTGTTTTCTGTCAAGATGGGGTGTTGAGTGTACATTAGAGGGCCTATATCATACAAATTTAACTTTTTGGAGCTTTCACACATGTTATAATGCAATTTTCTTATTTAAAAAAAAAGCCAGCCTGTGTTTTTTTGGCTTCATTCACACATTTCTCAGTAATCATGCTGAATCCTGACAGTGTTCACATAGTAACCTATAATACTTCAAATATTATGTGACCGCGATTATAGTTTCGGGTCGAAGAATAACTCCGGGACATACGTTATATTTCAGGATAAATTAATACTATAGAAGGCCAACGGTAACATTTGATCATATATGTGTCTATCCCAAATGTTCCAAGATAGGCCCTTTAATGAGAAATAAAATGAACTTTTTTATTTTATTTTAGGAAATGGCTGCAATGAAACATATTATTATGAAACATAATAAAAAACTTAACTGCTTTCTAATCCTGCTCCTCAAGGCACTCTGGTCGAAATGTTTTGGATGTTTCCCCGTTTCTACACTTTTGTCTTACACTGAAGGCTGATTAACAGTCTTTTACCGAACTGCAATCATCTGAAGCAGGCGTGTTAAAGCAGGCAAACATCTAAAACATCCAGGGCAGTGTGTCTTGATGATCAGGGTTGGGAAACACTGACCTAAACTAATACTAAATAAATAAAAAAGCAGCAATGAAGTTCTTGGAGCTCAAAGTAGAGCACATGAATATCAATATGTATATCTGTAATGAAAACTTTTTTTATTAATCTTACTGGAATTTCACATTCTGTGGTAATAGTCTATAAAGATAGAGAATATTAGCTTTCGCCTTTTAAATTACTCTAATAAAAATAACTTGTTAATTTTACTACTATGCGCGTAAGTCAGGGGGAAAAAATGCACAGAACAAATATGATCCACAAACTCACCCAAACTGAGCCGTTTCAAGAACACCTCCTGTCTGTTCCCGCACCTTCATTACTTTTTTCTTTTTCTCGATATTTTGAAGCGTTGGGTAATTTCTGCGAATAACATTTTATTAATCTAGTTTAGTTACAGGAAAAGGGTTAGAAACAAGACCTTACAGGTGGGAAAAATAGATCTAAAAATCATGTATGAACTAACTTTCGTCTCTCCTCTCTCCACTTGGCGACCTCTTCTGGAGTATCCAGCTTGATTCTTTTGGTCCCCGGTGCGTGGTTCTATTGTTAGAAGGTGATACACACTGTTAGAAAAAGGAAATCCCTACAGCTTCACGTTGTACAAACGGATGTATACAGTATACTTACGTTTTTCCAGTGAATGGCGACCAACTTTTCATGAGCCATGAAGCTGCAGTCAGGTACTGAACACTGTTTAATGCAACAAAACAAAAATGTTATGAGTGAAATATTATGAAAAGTATAGTGAGAAAGGGTACTAAACCAACAGCGGGCAGATACCTTGACATGTTGGACAACGTGCTCGTCGTACTTTTGTTGGTTTTTAAAGCCGCGGTCACATGTGTCGCAGAAATAGGAGTACTCTGGTTCTTTCCTGTTCCTTTGCTGTGTACCCGATCAATATTCAAACAAGAGAAAAGGAAGAAAAAAATACTTTTATACCCTTTTTTTTTACCTGAACCGTTTTTTTAGGATTTATTACATTCATTAACTCACTCAGAATAGTTTGAAGAACTTTATATCCAATCACGATCAGCACATATAACTCCATGTAATGGATGGGGGAAGGAGATTTGCAGCCTGTAAATAAGGCATTATCTGCCCCAAAACTCATTAATTTACCCATGTTTTGTTATGAATAGTTAGCGATATACCTCGGAGATGCTAAGCTATTAGCATCTGGGTGTTTTACAGGCTTTTAATGTAACCGATTCCAACTTAAACTAACCCGTGATTTCAATGACGTCACAGCTGTCCGCCATTACAGCTGTAGTCTGCGTAGGTTGCAGAAAGGGAGTCTGTAGAGGCTGAAGTTAGTCCAGTTGGTTATTCGGTTAGTGCAGTTTGGAAACACGCAAACGTGAACCATGTCGATGTCTGTAGTAGAAAGTTCTGTGTAACCGACTGCCGTAGAGCACAGAGAGAAAGTCCTGCTCAGACTACAGCTGGGATGTAATTGTAATCATGCAATAGTGTAGTTGTATTATTGCCTCTAAATCACCCCGGAGAAGAACAAAGAAGCACTTCTGAGATGTTCTGAGCTTCAAGGGAAGTAGTCCTAACAATTAGGAACAAAACATGGTTAAATGAAGGAGTTTTGGGGGAGATAATTTCTTGTGACAGATGGCGAATCTCCTGTCCCCCATTGACTCCCATTATATGGATATACGCTGATCAGACTGGATATAAACTTCTCCTGAAAAGACTCTAGGGGGCTCCAAACTTGTCTGGGTGACTAAATAAATGTATTATTTGCTAAAAAATAAGGTCCAGGATGGAAAAAAACAGAAAGTCCCTTCAATGTTAGAAATGAAACTTCATTGTACTTTATTGGGATTTTTGTCTGCTGGCAGTGGGAAAAATTGGGGGGTCAAAAAAATCCAGCAGCCGCTTTAGAGCCCCAGAGTTATTATCTGTGACTGCAGAAGTACAGAAACTAGAGTAGTTTTAGGTGAAGCCTACAGCAAATGGTCCCACATAAAACATTTCCACAGCATCAAACACACGCAGAAACGGCGACTTTCCTCCTGGATCGGTAAGCTAATTTCACTTAGTTGTCAGCTAAACTCCTATAATGCTGCATTCCATTTGTCTCGGATAATCGTGCGTCCGAGTTTCTGTACACGAGAACGTGACATAAATCACAAATTAAAATGTTCTAAACTAAAATATAAAAAAGCTGAATTCATAATTAACAATTTTGTAATCATTACAAACGTTTTTATACACAACTGCAGATGTACCAAAACTCCTCCTACCTGGAATTGACGTGCAAACGTATAAATTGGTGACCTGCTTAAAGCAGAAATGTAATAAAGTGTGTAAGAGCATTTTAAAACGACATTGAAATGACCAACATAGTACAAACACAAAGAAAATACAGCAGCCATCTTTGTTCTCCGAGCTGCCCGCTCTACTATCCAGAGATCCGAGTTGGAGCTAAAAACCTAAGGAGGGCGTGTCTCAGTGAAATGACGCGAGATGACTACGAGATTTCCGACTCGGAAAGGTCAACTGGAATGCAGCATTAAATACCTTCCTCAATGGACACGGTTCAGGCTGGTCACTGGGCGTATCGGCAGCAAACCTGGCAACCCAACAGCTGGAATTATGTTTTTATTGCTGTAACTACAACCTGTTATAGATAAAGTATGTCGCTAACATACTAATGTTCCATATCCTTCCATAACCTTTAAGATCCGTCAGATATTTCAATGGTGGAGACATTTTTTCCACAGTGATTGTAATGTCTAAAAGCGACTGGCTGCACTGGATTTTATCTAGGGCGTTTTGGAAAATTCTGATTTAATTTGCGATTATTTTTTTATAGGCTTCTCTCGTTTTATTCTATTCCATAGGCTAAACTTATTTTAAGACACAAGTAAATGAAGCATGGCTGAACACAAACCTGATTATCTACTTAAATCACATTCGACGTCCGTCGTTACGCAAACAAGGTTTTTTTACCTGCAGATTCCAGCTGGCAACCCCCTCTCCAGGCTGGCATTGTAGCGCTGCAGCTCTATATATTATGTTTTTTAGGTGTTGATAAAGGTTCGTATCGGACATTATAATCCCGTGTTTTGCAGCATCATCGTTTTTATAGCCAATATAATTTCCCGTGCAAATGTACTATTCCTCTTTGGTGCCAAATTCTGAGCAGCGTTGGCTTCTGTCAAGCTTTAGTCCATTTTTTAACAGCTCTTACTTCTCTCCCTGCTTTGTTTGAGCTGCTCACAAGTCGTGTAACTTTCCCAGATTACATGCTCGCTGCCAATCAAACTGCAGCCTTTGCGATTAGAAACCCAGATTTTGTCATATTGCGATATTATTGCATATAACACACCATTTATTTGATAAGGCACATTTGAAAACAGCACGAGAGCTGACCAAAGTGCTGTACAGACGTAGCACGTCATAAAAGCATATGACGAAAGTAGGGATGCAACGATACCACTTTTTTTTTTTTACCGATACCATACCGATACTTGGAGCATAGTACTACCGATACCGAGTACCAATGCCGGTACTTCTACCGCACAAAAAAAGTGGAGTCAGGTTTTATTTAATTTTCTGCTTGTTACAAGAAATTATGGTGAATTAGATAAAAAATAAAATAATAAAAATGACCACAGAACTTAAATTAAAAAAGTTAAAAACTTCTGTGAAAGTATTGCTGCATTTGTATTGATTCATGGTATTGGTTAACGTTTGCTGATACAGATACCAGTACATTAGGCCGTATCGGGGCCGATACCCAATACCAGTATCAGTTCATCCCTAGACAAAAGATAAAACAAGAGAAACATAGCAGATATAACAATTAAGATAAGCCAATAAAATACTTTAAATAATAACATAAAAACTCTAAATATATGCGGTTAACAGCCCAATTTCATCTAGGGGTATCAGAGTGAAAGAGGCTGAAAACAAAATTGGAAACCCATGCATCTTACTGATTAGCACCTGACGTTTTGGATAAATGTTTACAATTTAAACAATACAAAAATGTGAAAAATGTTCAAAAGAACTAATCTGAAGTGCACAGTCAGGTTAAGAGAAATGGACAAGTCACCTTTTTGCCATGTTGATACGGAGGTCTGTGGTTCTGTCTGGCCCCTGGATGTCCAGCTTGATACCACTCACCGCCAAAATGTTGATCTGAGAACCACAGGGCGACGGACGTCACACAAATTAATCTTAAACTCTTTACGAGGCGGCTAAAGTTTACTTAAATATGTTGGACAAACTGTGAGATAACAGCTGCGAAACTGGATTGAAACAGGGAAACAGAAAACTTGGAGATATACTGACTGAATGAAGGTCGCTCCTGGTGAAAGCCGCCCCAGCTGGGCTCAGAGGGCGTCTCTCCCCAGCTCCACATGCTGGGATGGAAGCTGCTGGAGCCGGGCTGCTGCTGCTGGATGAAGTTCGGTGGAGGACAGCTGAAGTCCGGGGGCGGATACCGCTCAGGTTCACTCATTTCTTTCGGTGGATCACGGTTTACTTTACCGCTTCACCGCCAATGTTTAGCTAAAGTCGACTGAAAACTTAGAACCACGCAGCTCTCGGGGCGCACATGTTTTACTGGGATTCGTCACTTCCGTGTCAACAGGAAAGAGACCCATGCCGCGTTCAATATATCGGAAAACGGAACCCTCGCTAAGTTTTTTATTTTATTTTTTTTTTAAAGATATTCAAGAAACATAACATAGAAGGCATTGAACATTTTTCATATTCTTATAAATTACCATAGCGATTGAGCTGGAGCAACAACTATACAGAATAAATCTTAATTTTAAGATTACAGTTATCAAACAACACAGACGGAATTTTATTTTATTTTTTAAAGGAAAACGTAATATGGGTTATTTTAAAATAACTTACATTTTTCAAATAGAAGAATATAATTTAAGGGCTTTCTTATCTTTTACCAGTTTAAGCGATTTACTAAAAAGATTTAGCTCATTCATTCAATGAGTCAGTCAGAGAAGGTTTGGTTTTGTAGAATCTGCATTTATGAATGAAAAAGTTACCAAATACTAAAAGGAAATTAAGAACAAAATCTACATCCTTATTATCGACAAAAACATCCCAAAAAATGTCTTCACAGGCAAAAGCGACACAAGACTTATGAATAACAACCAGCTCTGCATCTTTCACCAAAAGGTTTGGACTATATCACAATAAAAGAAAAGGTGTTCTAATGATTCAATTTTCTCTAAACAAAAGGGATAATTATTATAATCAAAATTAAATCTCAACCTCAAAAATTCGTTCGTTGGATTAATATCATGTAAAATTTTAAAGTTAACCTCTTTTGCTTTGGGAGGAAGAGGAAAATAGATGTAATTTTTTCTTCTTTTCTTAATTTTTTCCCCATCAAACTCTTTAAGTATTTACATTCTTTTTACTGGGATAGGATACTCTTGCGAAGTCTACCGTGCTGGAAACATTGGTTTTGTGAAGCAGGATGAATGAAAAGCAAACAAAAAAGGTTTTATTCGATTAAGAAGCTCTTACAAATAGACTTGATCTGGAAAGTCCTAGTTATAAAGATATTCTGTAATGAAGTATGTCTATTAAAAATTAAATCTCCTGACTTTGTTGTTGTATTACCTTTAAACCTATTGGCAAAACTAACTGATTAAATTAGCAGAACCCTGCACGTTTTTGACATTATTGTAAATGCATCCATAATCTTACCTTGATAATTTTTTTAAAATCTAATATTTATACAATCAGCAGAAAGACACTGCATGAAGTAATAACTATTTTTCTTAAAATCACTATTTCAACATGTTTTTTTTCTCCAAAATATTTTAACAAAACCTTACATTTGTTTTCTTTATTAATTGGTTGAACATGATTTTCGTAATGGACAATGATCCTTTCCAGGTTGGTGAAATGTTTCACCTGTACTGTTTTTAATTTTTAGTGTATTCTGAAGGCCTTGGATGAAGTAATTACTCATATTTTTTCCATCGACTCTTTGCAGTTAACAAGTATCATTATGGAAGGCAGCAAAATGCACATTACAAACACAATCCAAACTTCTTTTGGAACATTCTGATATTAATATTTTTCTCTTCTGTAAAATACTTTTTAGAGTGAGTTTCAACACATATTTGCATATTTGTTGTGGGGTTTTTTGGCTGCTGTTACAACCAAATTTCTCCTGATGGGACCATTAAAGGATTATTCTATTCTATTCTTAAACAGCCCCACAACATAATACTACCACCACCTAACTTCGGACACCCTGACCTTGACTCTGAAACATATTTCCCCAGCAGTTAATTTCATCATGATTTCTGTACAGTATTTAAAAGTCACACATTTGTCAAATCTAAAACGTTTTGATAATAAGCCATTTTTTAATTTTGTTTTTATTAAAAGGGCAAACAGTGTGGCATGAACTTGCATTCAGCCCATTTGAATCAATATTTCATGGAAACACCTTTTACTACAATTCACAGCTCCAAACTCTACCAATTTTGTACATCTCTGTATCAAACTTCTGCCCGTTTTGCTTTGCAAATGAGCTCAAATTCAGTCAGAGTGGATGAAAGGTGTCTATGGACAACAGCTTTCCAGTGTGGTACTGATTGTATCCTGGATTTATGGAGTGTTACATTTTCCTTAAAACTCCTAGCTGGGTTTCATGTCATGCCCAAGTAAACAGCGTTTGGGTTTTCATATAATTCCCTGGTACCAATAGCTGGCGGTCCCTATTAAAAATATAGAACAGAAAGCAAATATAATTCAACATATTTGTTCAGGAAATTGGAAACTTCTGAGTGGGAAAAAGTCAACTGGAACACCGTCTGAAGTCGGACTTCCCACTTGGAAAGTCTGAGATGTTTTTTTTGCTCCAACTTTGACTTTCAATATGGCCGCTCCTCACATCAACAATTGTAGCTGTGGTGGCAAAATGTCTATTTTAACAGACACACTAGTAAGAATCCATCTAAAAATCCATCTTACATGTAGGGCGTCCAACTCTAATCTTAACGTAAAAAAAGGGGTGTTTCTATTTGGAAAGTACAGTTTAAAACGACGTTTGTAAGAGGTACTACAACTACGGCTAACTGGGCAGTGCCATATTGGAATCCAGATTGATCCCTTTATCCAATAATGTTACTGTTTACTCGGACATGACGCCAAACCCAGCTTGGACTTCCGAGCTAAATCGAACGCACCAAAAATCTCTGACTTTCTTAGTGGGAAATCCGACTTCGAAAGCCATTCCAGTTGATTTTTCCCACACGGAAGTCGGAATTTTCGAGTTCCAGTAAAAATAGAACGCACCATGACCTTGTATTAATCTCCACCCATCTTCTCTACATCTGAATCTCCGCAGTATGATGCAGCCACTACCTTGTGTTACCACGAATCTCAGTTTCGGGTTCTTTTGCAATGATGTAGATACATGTGGAAATACGTATCATCAGTCAGGTGGCATATTAAGTCAATTAGTTGCATTGGTTTTTTTTGGTATCAGAATAAATGCGATTAAATACAATGGCACACCGCTCTTAAAAACGTATATTTAAAAATTTGAAACTTTAAAACAACAAATATTGTTGACAGAATTATGGTTGGTCTTGGCATGAAATTCCAATAAAGTATATTGACATTTGTGGCGTCAGCGTGTCAAAATGTGAAACACTTTGTGTAGCCTAGGTATGGACTATACCTACATAATCTGTTATAATTTAGCCGTAAAATTAGAAACAGTCAAACATCACAAGAGAAGGAGCTCTTCTAAAATCTACAACGGAGTATTAGGGTCATTGTAAACAAAATCAAAATATTTTGGAAAAAATTTCCACCCGAAAAACTCAGAAATGCTGAGATTAAAGTCACATATTTTCCAGAAAAAAACTCAAATATTCTCAGTCACAAAAATCGTAATATTTCTTTGATTAAAGGCATACATTTTCGATATCTACACTAAGATATTTCTGACATTGTAAAGACTTTTTTTTTTTTTTTCACCTCAGCTCGGTCGAGATTGGTCACTGTTCTGGAAGCGATTGGACGGCTGAAGGAACAGCTGGATGCGTTGATTCGTACTGATGGAACTCATAACCAAATGCTGGGGGAGCTGGGACGCAGAACAGACGCTGTAAGAGGCGATCTGGCCGGCGCACTGGGACTCATCCGCAATTTGTCATCGGACTTGGAGAAACTGTCGGTACGGATTGGGGCAACTGGAAATGAATTGGATTTGGAACTATTAATCTGGGAATTAATTTGGATGTGGAACTTTAATTTGAACTACAATTTGGCTTAATTAGACTACAAAAGAAACCACTGACAGACTGAAGGGACAGAAAGGAATATTTGATCTCTCCCTGCAATCCAAATAATTTATATTTTGGCTCTCATGAAGACCTTCAACCTGGTCCTAATCAAATGTGCCTGAGAAGAATGTCAACAGAGTCTCCTCTCCCCCGTACACCTGCATCTACTGACGCACACACTGACATAGTTACACACACTCACATTCACACACACTGTCTCGCTGTCTCCTCATTTTCTCTCCTGCAACAGGAAGCTGGAAAACAGCGCGCCTCGATGGCAGCGCGTTAACCTGTGGACTGGAGCTCATACCTGCCCATACTTCCTGATGTGTCATTGTTATTGTCTGAAAAAAGGGAGTTTTTCCTTCCCACTGTCGCTGCATGCTTGCTCAGTATGAGGGATTGCTGAGAATTCCACGACGCAATCTTCTGTGGTTCTGTAATTTCTACACTTAACATTGTATTGTAATAACTCTTTTTGTAAAGTGCCTTGAGATGACATCTGTTGTGAAATGGCGCTATATAAATAAACTGAATTGAATTGAATTGAATTGAATATGTGGATAATGTTTGTTGGTGTGGTTTTTTCTATTACCTGCGTTGTGAGTGCTGTAAGGACCCACAACACAGTTGAGCGTTTTTTCCCCTCACCGTGGAACCCTCCCCTACCCAGATGTGTATTTCTCTATATTTCATAAACGGGAGCGCCGCTCGGTGGCTGCATGCCCAACAGTGACCTGGATCTGTTTGTTGTTGTTGTTGTTTGTAATGGTCTTGGACAGGTTGTACTGTATCTGTAAATTCCTTGTATGCGTCATACTTGTATGTGTCATACTTGGCCATTAAAGCTGATTCTGATTCTGATTCTGATTTCCCTACGTCATACACCCCAACAAACTATTAATCAAAGCAAACGTCAGAGCCTCCTTTTTCCAATGATAAAAACTATTTTGACACACAACAAACACAGCACTGACTCTAAGCAGTTTTCACAGAAAAGCAAAAACGGCAAGAATTTATTTTTACTACCTATGACGGGCTCCTGCATGTCTAACATCTATAGTTCCCATAAAGTTTGGTCCCATTTGGTCCATATAGTAATTTTAGATAAAATTCAGATAATAAATTTAATAATTAGATCATTTAGATGACAAATAGACAAACATTAGATAACAAATTTAGATATTCTGATAATTTAGATAAAAATATAAAATTAGGCTATAAATATAAAATAAATGTAAATATAACATATCAATAAAAACTAAAGTAGATAAGATTTAGATTGGTAGACACTACAACATATGGGTTGAAGTATTCAAAGTCATTGCACTTTTCCAATAAGTTCCCAAATGTTTCCAATTTTGATAAGTTCGGATAAACCATATGAGCCTCTAGAGCGCCTGGACATAAACAAAGAAAAAATTATGCAAAGAAATAACTTTTCCAGATATACTCTTCAAATTTGAAATTTGAGTAGTAAGTTATAATGTTGCCACATAGTGTTTTTCAGTTTCCAACTACCCATTGTAGCTATCTGCAGTTATATTTTCACAACAAAATTAAGGCGAGGATAAAATAAATAATTTTTTTCTTTCAGTTTTTAATTGCATAACGTTTTACCAGTCACACTTACAGTGATTCTGACTGCTCTGGGTAAAACTATAGCCTGTTACCTTTACAAAGAGCCCAAACATGTATTTATACTGCAGATGGTTCAAATACAGCAATAATTCGAATTTCGAGATGTCACATTACATGTGATTTAGCCAAAATGACCCGGAATAATAAGGGGTTAACTCGTAATTTTACGACTTCTGTGACAGACAATTTCTGACATTTCTTTTCTGGAAAATATGTGCAATTAATCTCAGAAAATCCGAGTTCTTACTCGTAAATTTGCTACTTTTTGACATTAGAGATATTCTGGAAAATATGTGACTTTAATCTCAAAATTTCTTATTTTTTTTGGGTGGAAATTTATTCCCAAATAATTTTGTTTTTGTTTACAGTGGCCCTAACTACTGCGTCACAAAAGTCCGCGTCGAACTGATTATCTAGATCATGTATTTTCGGCCCACGTGAGCGAACCTGGCAACCAGTGAGTTTCCGGCTCGGTGTCTGCACCGCGTGTGGAAGGAGAAACAGTCTGAGAAGAAGCTAGGCTACAGCGCTCTCCCATCAGGAGAGCCTCCGAACAGATACACAGGACTTATTTCAAAATGTTAGTGCTATTTGAGACCGCCGCTGGCTATGCCATTTTTAAAGTAAGTAGAAGAGTCTGGTTTCCGATTAGTTTTGCATTCAGATTTTGACACTTTTTGCGTGCGGAGTTAGCTTCGATTAGCATCACAACTTAGAAGGAGGAGTTGATTGAGATTTATATTGAACGCCACTTGTGACAAAATGCAGCTAGAGTTGTAAACTTGCATTTAATGTTTAAGAATGTTTTATTGTAGTCTTATTTGACGTTTTCGCGCCTGTCGATTGTTATTCGCTATGCTAACACATAGCTAGCATTGCGACGGGCCTATGACCACGTGTGCTCACGGAGCCAATTCTCTAGAGTGGGGCCACAATGTGAGTTTTTATCGATTATAGCTAATTAATCCTTCATTGTGATGGACTTTAAGGGTTTTCATGAAGTTTATGACATTTCTGATTACGTATGACTGTTTGGGATTTACAGACAAAAGTAAGGAAGCTCACTATAAAGATGTTTGAGTAAAGTTTACACCGGAAAACCCCCAAAATGGTCCATATTCCGTTGAACATCCCAAATGTAATGGTATTGGTACTTTTAGTTCTTTTTCAAAACAAGAGCTGATGCGGTGTAGTTTTTTTGTGTTTTTGTGTAGTTTTGTCCCACTCAATCTGCATGTTTTTATTAGTTTTGATCAGTTTCCTGTGTGTTTAAGTGCATGTTCACCATGTGCCTAATAGGTCCTCGATGAATCCAAGCTGCAGAAGGTGGACAGTCTGTACAAGGAGTTTGAAACTCCTGAAAAAGCCAACAAAATGTAAGTCCTGACGTTTTATATCCTGTAATCCAGCATATTCCAATCTATGGGTTCCTATAGATCAGTTTTGTTTTTGACGAAACAATTTTTTTGTCCACCAGACTGAAACTGAAGCACTTTGAGAAGTTCCAGGACACAACAGAGGCTTTAGCAGGTACTGCAATGTGCTCTTTTATATTTTGACACAAATCTGGTCTGTGATGTATGTCTGTGGCTGATATAAATATGACGTAATCCCATAAAATCGTCACTACCACTGAGACCAAATTACCCAGAACGCCTTGCAAAAATGATGAAAACATTTTTTGCATTAGAAGCATCAACTGTGTGAAATTTTAACTTGTTAAAGCCTGAATAGTGTGGCGTGCATTTGTATTTGGCCATTCTTTAGTCTCTTCTGTAAGCTTCAGGGTTGTGTTGGGTTTGGCGGCTTTGTGTAGGTCTGTCACAGAAATCCTAGTAAAATACTGTGAAGATGTCTTTTTTACATGCTGGTATTAAAGAAAAAAAAATTCTCCCCTCTGGTGCTAAGCTGCCACTGCCCTTGTGGAGGGAAAAATTGGCAAGAGTTTGAAGAAGGCTCTGAAGAAAATTGTAGCCAAAGACGCTCATGAGCAGCTGGCTATCAGCGATGCCAAACTGGGCGGAGTCATTAAAGTAAGTACGCGCCGTTATTAATGCTATTGAGGCATTCTTTCATGAGGAATTGTGTCTGACGGAGGATGTTTCTCAGGAAAAGCTGGACCTGAGCTGCGTTCACAGCCCCGCAGTTGCCGAGCTCATGAGGTGCATTCGGAGCCAGATGGAGAACCTCATCTCCGGGCTTCCTCCCAAGGAGTTTAGCGCCATGTCGCTGGGCCTGGCTCACAGGTTGGTCAGTGCCCGGAAGGGAGTTAGAAAGTTGCTGGCGCCTATGATTACATTTTGCTGTCTGAAATATCTGTGTGGATTTTCCTCAGCATTCGTCACTACCACTGAGGCTCTTTGGTCTTTTTTATTTCCCTTAACATGAAACGCCACGTGTAAGTGAACCAGATTTTGTCTTCTCTGTTTCTAGTTTATCCCGTTACAAGCTCAAGTTCAGCCCAGACAAGGTGGATACAATGATAGTGCAGGCTATCTGTAAGTATTTTCATACGCCGTTTTATGGGGACGTTGATCTCAACTATCAAAGAATATTAATGTATATAAACGGCCTAATCAAAATCCACATCCACTTTAAAAAGCTGTCTTATCACAAATATAACTATACTGATGTGTGCAAAGTATCTACAAGTAATAAATGGGGTGCAATAATCCATAAATGCCACAATAAATAAATGAATATTTTTACTGCTTTAAAAATAGGCATTGGACATTTATTATGCCAGAAGCTTTTTACAGCTTTCAACTTCTGGTATAGACATATATATATATGATCAAATCTTACTGTTGGTGTTATACAGTATTAATTTGTCCTAAAATTTAACTTGCATCCTGTAGTTAATTGCATTATCAGATGGTCAAAAACTTGATTGTGCATGATATGGGCCCTATAAACAAAAAAAAAAAACATTTTCCTGAATTCCTTCCATTCAATTACTGAAATTATTTCGGAATTATATCTATAGTTTAAAAAATTAACTATTTTGATAGATTTGATTGGATTTAATAAATAAAAATAGGAAAGCAGACAAAGCTAGAGTAGAAAAGCATATAACCACTTGATAACAATAACTGCTAATAGTTAGAATTTTAAAAATAATTATTTGCCCATATTTTTGAGATGTATATTTGAGAACAAAACGTGCTAAAATCACCTATATTTCGACTTTCTAGTTTCCCTGTTTTACCCGAATGGGTCAAGAGGCAATAAATGAATGTCTAAAATAAAGTTTGCAGTGCTGCTGGAGGACGGTTTAAATAATCTTGTGGGTTAACAATCCAACAACTACACATTTTAACTGTTCCACGCGTGTCTTCTGCATTCCTGAGCTATGGCTAAAAACTCGCAGCGAGAAATAAAGATGGCGGATTCACTTAACGTTTAGCTGTAAGTCCATGACATTGTTTAGCAGTTTCTGTGCAGGCATTGTGATGTAATATGTAAGGAAATGTAATGGATAATAGAGAGAACTGGACGGCTTAAAAAAATATGACCAAAAATATCTACACAACACCTCGGGTGACTAAGTTAGGCCTGTTTTGCATTCCTATGGACAGGGTTAAAAAAAGTGGAATCTTCATATGTCCCCCTTAAATAATGAATAAAACTTGTATTTACTGATGCAGGATGCAGTATTTCAGCTTTGGTTTTAACTGAATGATTGCTTTGTGTGTGACTGATGGGAGTTGTTTGCTTCCCCCGTCTTTAGCTCTTCTGGACGATCTGGATAAGGAGCTCAACAACTACATCATGCGCTGCCGAGAGTGGTACGGCTGGCACTTCCCCGAGCTGGGAAAGGTTGTCACTGACAACCTAGCCTACTGCAAAACCGTCCGTAAAGTCGGTGAGCTTCATTTATATTGGAAAAACATATTTTCTGGTGTTTTGGGAAATGTTGATTTTTTTTTTTTAAACGGCGCCCAACTCTTTGTCCTTGCAGGTGACCGTACAAATGTGTCTAGCACTGATCTGTCAGATATGCTCCCAGAGGAGATTGAAGCAGAGGTCAAGCTAGCGGCAGAAATCTCCATGGGAACAGAAGTGTCGGAGCAGGATATCGGCAACATCCGGCACCTGTGCGATCAGGTAAGAGTCCGTCGGCGTTAAAGCGCCACCCCGATTGAAGTGGCTGTGGTGATGATACTGACAGTCGTCTTCAACCTGAAACCTTGTGTGTGGGTCAGTCACTACCTCCTCTGAACAGCCCCGGGTTAATGCAGCGGGTGGACCAGCCGCGCTTTGGGTTTCTGTAACACGGATCCGTTGCTCTCCTCAGGTCATCGAGATTTCAGAGTACCGCGCTCAGCTCTACGACTACTTGAAGAACAGGATGATTGCTATCGCCCCGAACCTGACGGTGATGGTGGGCGAACTTGTCGGCGCACGTCTCATCTCACACGCAGGTATTTGGCCACAAAGAACCACTCGCAGGGTTCCCACATTTCATAAAAGGATGGAAAAACCTTAAATCGGTCATATTGTCTAAATGTTGGCATTCCTCTCTATCCAGTCATACATCCACCCACCCATTAGGGGTGTAACGGTATGTCAAACATTGGATTTGCCCCTTTATACTCTATGTATAACTTAAAGCAAAAGATTATAGAAAATAACTTTATATTACAGGACACTGGGGTTAGGGCGTTACTCCTTCCGTTCAGCTTTAATCATCGGGTTTATTCGTTACATTTTGTTCAATACATCCTATATCATAAGGTGGACGACATATACGTGATGCAGTTTCCATGACTCTTCGGTAATGTGTCACATTAAGCACTGAACGGTCAAATTTAAGTAAATTATTTACAGTATAAGTGTAACGATCTTGTTCGCACAAGTGAAACGCAGCAAACATACTAGATAAATAAGTAGTCACAGACGGTGGCTCCCATGTACTCTTTAGTTATTGCAGTGTGCACAAAAATAAAGGAGACATGACTGCTGAGAGCAACAGCAAACTGTGGTCATCTTTTTTTACAACACGAATGTTTAACTGTAGCTTAGCTAATAGCTACTAGCTTGCGTTAGCTAATGGGCTTTGATCAGTGGATGCCCTTATTGTGATACAGCAGTTAATAATTTGACCAGGCGTTGTTGTGAGTTGTATGAGAGCTGTTGAGAGTTATGCCTAGTTTATGCTTCTCCGTTTTGACTCAACGTCATTATCTGTCGATTCAAGGGCTCTCCGTCCTTTATCCTTCATCCATCAATCTTTTCTTTTATCATATCGTTCCATCGCTATCAGGGATGTAAGAAAATATCGATATGCTAATGTTTCGCTTTGTTTTATTTCACGATATATCGATATTCAAGAGCAAAGAATCAGATATTTTATATTTTAGAATTTAATTGAAATTCTGAAACAATCATTATGGCAGTAAAATTGAAAGTAGGACTGGTATTTGGAGGCGCTTTTTTTACCTCCTTCGTTCCAGTGGATCAACAAGAACTAGTAATGAAACTGGATGAGTTATGGATGAAACATTTTGACGTGTTTATGGTGCTTTGACAGGTTTTCTACAGTTAAATTCAGTTTGGAAAATCGCAGTATACAGTATTACTCATCGTATTGTTTCCTCTGTATTGTGATACATATCGTATCGCCTGATTCTTGCCAATACACATCCCTAATTCCTAACATCTATCAGTCTGTTTACTCATCCATTCCTACATCCATAAACCTTTCATCCTTCCGTTCATTCATCCTCCTATTTATCCAATTACGTCGTTCTCTGTTGACCGATTTATCCATTCATCAATCTATTTTTCTACTTGTCCTTCTTTCCATCTGTTAGTTCCTTCCTTCATTGATCTGTCCTCATTTCCATTCATCCCGCTCTCCTGTTGTCCATCTTTTAGTCCATTTATCCTTCACTTAGTCTGTTCATTTGTTTGGTGATCCATCCATCATCTGTCCATTCCTCTATTCCATCCACCAGTTTTCCATCAATATTCTGTGTGGTTTTTTTGCTCTAAGTCATGAAGTCATATTGAAATTGCTTTAAGTTTACTTTCTAAAAGTGGACCAGAAAGGACATGAAAGGGTTCAGAAGGGTGCAGAACGTGTTTTTAAAGCGACAGCAGTGATGATGACGACGACATGTCATTTTGCTGAATGTATTTGATGGCTTTAAGTCACTACCTCATCTGAGCTGTCAGTAGGAGTGCTCTATAAGTGGATCCCGAGGAGAAGGAGGTTCCTCACTCTCTGACGTCTTCTTGTTTAGGTTCCCTCCTGAATCTGGCGAAGCACCCTGCCTCCACAGTACAGATCCTTGGAGCAGAGAAGGCTCTGTTCAGAGCCCTCAAGACCCGCAAAGACACCCCCAAGTACGGCCTTATATATCACGCCTCTCTAGTGGGTCAGACTACGGCTAAGAACAAAGGCAAGGTGAGTTCAGGATGAGGTTGCTTGTTCTGCTAAATTCTGTTCAAAGGTTAGAAGGTAATTAAAAACTCTTTGCTGCTATTTGATGTCCAGATTTCCAGAATGCTGGCGGCTAAAGCGTCCCTGGCTATCCGATACGATGCTCTCGGCGAGGACACAAACGCAGAAATGGGAGTAGAGAACCGGGCCAAGCTAGAGGCCAGACTGCGACAGTTGGAGGACAGAGGAGTAAGTATAATCATTTTCGTCATCCACCACCAACCTTTTGCCCTCAAAGGGTTTAGTCTCAGGAACCTAAAATGTCTGCTTGACCGTTAAAAGATTTAAAACATTAAATCTCCTACTTTGTGGTTTACATTTGTGTCCAACCATCCGAATTTAATGCTTTGTAGAGACATTTTTGCTACATTACGATGTTCGTCTGATATTGAAGATTTTTTATCATTTTAGGGAAAATACTGTGTATTTTTTTGCCTTGAAACTAAATTTAAATTGTTTTTATTTTAAGCCCAACATGCTTCAAAGTTGTAATAAAAAATAAAATTGAATGAAGACTTAAAAGCTCACACGATTAGCTTGAATTATATAAGCCAAAGAAAAAAAGTCTTCAGCATTGTTGCAAACCGCTTGACAGTCTCAGCCCTCCGTATTTCAACATGTAAATGGATTTGCGCTTAAACTCTTGTCAGATTGGGTGCAGATTAACTGTGGCGATCATGTTTGATCTTCCTTATTTAATTTATGAATGGTTGTTAGAATTTCGACTTTGCCGATCTGACACATGAATAGGGTTCGATGCAAAATATTCCATTTTAGCTTTATTTAAAACTATTTAACCCTCCTGCAGTCCTGGCTTGATTTTCAGGGTTAAAAAAAGAGAGAAAAAGAAGCCTCCATTTGTGGAAAAGTAAAACTTTTGTTTCCTGAAGATGATGATTCTTTATTCGTTCTTGTTTGTAGAGGTGGTGAACGGGAGCTGCTGTTAGCCATAGTACAATATCTGAGTGTTTTACAGCAGTTGCATTATAAAAGAAGAGTAAAATTACATTGCATGGTTAAAGAAAATGGCTAGGACAAACACAGTTGTCATAAATTATTTTTTTAAAAGCATGTTTTCATTGTTAGAAATCTGATTAACTTGTGATCGTTCTCTGCAGATCCGAAGAATCAGCGGAACAGGCAAAGCGATGGCAAAGGCAGACAAATACCAACACAAGAGGTGGAGAGAAACTGTTCCTGTTTTTGGAAGTGCTTTGTTTTTTTCCCTAAATAGGATTATTAATTTGTTTTTGTTTTTTAACTCAGTGAAGTGAAAATCTATGATCCTTCTGGCGACTCGACGATTCCGTCCACCTCAAAAAAGAGGAAGTTTGAGGAGGTTGAGGGGGAATCAAGCGAACAAGATCCTGTAACCCCGGTGGTCAAATCCAAAAAGCCCAAAAAGGAACCAGTAACAGAAGGTTTGTGACTTGTAAGGAAATCCTCATCCAGATGTACTCTAGGATCCTTGGTGCTCAATCTTTTTTTTTTTTTGTCCTTATTTTTTAGAACAAGAGGCCGAAACAACAGCAGCGGAGACACCCAAGAAAAAGAAGAAAAAAAAGAATAAGAAAGCAGAAGAGGAACCAAAGGATGAAGAGGAGGAAATGGTTGTAACTGAGGTAAGATTCACAGATCCATAAAATGATTTATTAAAGATTTAATCTTCTTTTCTTTTTTTTAACTGTCCTCCCCTTTAATTTGCAGTCGACAGAAAAGAAGAAAAAGAAGAGTAAGAAAGCAGAAGAGGAGCCAAAGGAGGAAGAGGAGGAAATGGTAGTAACCGAGGTAAGATTCACAGATTTATAAAATGATTTATTACAGATTTAATCTTTTTTTTTTAAACTGTCCTCCCCTTTAATTTGCAGTCGACAGAAAAGAAGAAAAAGAAGAAAAAAAGGGTGAAGGAGGAGGAGGATGAGTGAAATGATGGGACATTGTATATATCCTTATTTTAGGTTTTGTTTCTGTATCAATTTGTGTCATACATTTTTATTTTCAAGAGGAATAGCAGTGTTATTATCCTGTTTTCCCGACATGAAAGAGTTATGTGGAATTTAGCAGATCTCACTTTATGGATGGGAGAGAATTTCTCTCCACTTGGGTGAAATCTTCTGTAATTTCTGATGTTAATTTTTACCAGCCTGATTTCACTGTTTCTGTGTTGAGACGTCGGTATCCAACGAGAACAAATGTGAACCATAAGATAATAAAAAACAGATTTCTAATTTCAGTTGTGATGTTCTGTTTTGCTGAAACACGTAATTGAATAAACTTGAATAATTGATACAAATTCATTCTCAAAATTCCCCTGAAGCCAGACTTATAGATTTCTGGTATTTTTTTTATTTTATTTTGGATTATGTTTTACCCTATTTTCTAAAGTTAACTAAAAGTGAGTAAGGTTCATTGCAGGTCACAATGTTTTGCTTTGCTCAGAGGTCATAATAGTTGAACATAAATGGAATAAATGCATTGGATGTCGTGTTCAGGAATATATACAATTCTATGCAAGAATTTAGCATGTTAGCATTATAATCAAATACAAATGTAGATAAATTAAAAAGTACAAGTGTATGAAATGGCAAAAAATAAGGGGGAAAAAGAGGCCAATTTGCCCAGAGCCACTATATAATTATTTCAAGGCCAAAGAGAATAATTTCAATATAGCTTAGGTTTTCCTATTTTTAAATAGTAAAAAAACCTTTCAAAAACAAGCCTGTATCTTCAGAAACGGGTTAGCTTCTTGTGCTTTTATCTGCAAACTTTTGTGTCAGCATAATGGTGAAAGCGAAAGCTTTGTGTCGAAAAATTTTGGAGCATGAAGTTAAGAAAAAAGGTGGATATAGCCTAATAACTTGGTGACCAGGCTAAAAGCTGTTAGCAAATGATGCGGAAGTTTAGCTAGCTTACAGGTGAAAAATTTGTTATATTGATCTGTACACCAAGGCAGTATTTTGTGTTTGACTACCAGCTTTTAAAATAATTCTCTATACTGTTTATTTTAAAGGATTAACTGGCCCATATAGAAATAAATACTGGAATAAATATCTTGAACACCATCAATTTTAGAATGTATAACAGTGTCATGAGGTATTTGATCTTTTTTTTTAACTACTTCCAAAATTCATTAAAAACCCAGCATTTTTTGCACTTTCAGACATTAAATCAAACTAAACTTTCTCTTAGCGGTTTCTGTAGTATGGAGTAGATTTGCCTTTTAATCTGTATAATTTATGATGTTTGTGTCTTTTTCTTTTTTATTCTTTTTTTTTTTACAATGCTCTCATAATTAACTAGAATTTTGGTCCATTAGAACAGAACTTGTGACACGGAATTGAACTTTCCTCTCACACAGACACACTTTTTGTGATTGGCATCAAGGCTTTTTGATGGTCACTTCAAACTACTTACATTTTTTGTTGAAACAAGTAATTTGTCTGTTTGGAGGACTAATTTTATGCCCAAACTCAAACTTCCTGGGTGATTTATTGACTTGGTACTAAAATGTTTTGTTTTTTTCATCTTGATGCCACATATTTTGTGAAGTACAATGGTTCATCCTATTGCAAATCATCCACACATGCTGCTCAAATCCTGTACTTTAAAGTTGTTTAGATATTTAAATGCTTTTTCCTCCAAACGGGTCTTCAGCATCATATTTTTAAGCCTCATAAAAATGAAGGTATTGTGTATTTGCAAACCATGTTGTAGTGTTTTATGCATTGTTTAGACCAGGGGTGTCCAAAGTGGGGCCCGCGGGCTGAATTTGGTGGTTCCTCTGGGTATAAAATAAGTCTACATTGTTAATTCATCTAAATGTGCAATATAATTATTCTTGATACAGTTTATGATGAATTGACCCCATGCATATTTATTGGGCTGCATAGAGTCCTCTTGTTTGGTGATTACATTATAATTGAAATATGTCAAATTCGATTTAAAATTCAATTACATGGAACTAGATGGGGCTTGTAGATTTGTGCACATATTTACATTTGCTCATTTTATAAGATCACAAATAGTCACACTTGATAAATTTATAAAATTTCCCATGAGCCTTTGCTGCCGCACCAGACTGGATCAAACTACTTCTATAGTTTGCAGGCCACCACGCTGGTTATTAGAAACATGGAGAGGCATCGTCAGTGGTACACAGACAACAAACCGGAGAAGAATATTTCTTAACTGACATCAATGCTAAATCAATCAAATAAGGATTTTTAGATTTTTTTAAATGGTGAACTATGTCATGTCATTTTTTTTATTTACACAGAAAAGCATCTTCAATAACTATAATTAATAAAAGTACTTTACTATTGGTACTTGGAGTGAAATTTTACACTTGGCCCTCTGGTAAAGTTTAATTTTGTCCCTCAGAAAAAGTTTGGGCACCCCTGGTTTAGACTAAAACCTTCCAAGTGGCCTTCAAACCGATACTCTTACCAGTTTCACCGTAGATTCGCTTCACATTCCACCATGCTGTTTATACTTGCATGTAATTGAATAGATAAACTTGGCATCTTCATGTGTCTGGAAATTGACAGCCAATAATTATCAGCTTGACATGTTCGACATCATCTGACCACAATGCAGCCAATTTTCGCCCATTTATTTGTTTTATTAAACAAAAATGTGTTAATAAAACTATATAATCTATTTACATAAATCGGGATTTGTTGATTGATGTTTTTAGTAAAAAAGATAATCTCCAGAAATTGTACACTATCCACGAAATGGTACAAAATGCACTTTTAGTACTGAGGAACATGCATGTACTGTTCAGACAAAAAAAAAGGTACAGATAATTACCTTTATGTCCAATATTTGTCCTTAAACTGTAATAATTTTTTTTGTACGTTGGGGCACAGTGATGTACCTAGTCTTCACCCATATTTCTGACAGTGTACATGCATAAACAGTACTGTGAAAAAGTGTTTGTCACACTTAATAGTTTAAGATAATCAAAAAGTGAATAAAAACTGCAGTTTTTAAATGTTTAATTAGGTCAAAAAAGAACCCAAACCAAAAAGGTTCAAATCGTGACACATTAGTATTGTATTAGTATTTGCTTAGTCAAATTCTCGATTTAGGTTGAATCCAGAAGCACTTATGATCTTCTTGGGGCTAAATTTAAGCCTACTAAGAAGACTGGGACACAATTTAACCACTGCTATGTAAAACAGTAGTTGCCATTTATAACAAATGCATAATAGTTAGGTAGTTTACAGCCTAGGGAGGCCTAGAAAACCATTAGTTTTAGGGAGCAATTACTTTTGCACACAGAGCTAGCTTGGTTTGGATAGCTCTTTTCCCTTTCCAAATTAAATC
Organism: Apricaphanius iberus; assembly: GCA_028564705.1. NCBI lineage: Eukaryota > Metazoa > Chordata > Actinopteri > Cyprinodontiformes > Aphaniidae > Apricaphanius > Apricaphanius iberus. Next base: position 1,388,844 of record JAPXFQ010002439.1, on the reverse strand, counting down.
ATTTAAGAACACCCACTTTTTAATGACTCAGGTTAATTTTTTCTGCTTGAATTTGTTTATTGATTGAAATATGTTATAAGTGGAAGTATACTGAAGGGTTGTTTATTTCAAGATATATTTATGTTTTCATTTATTTTTTCTACATTTAATTTGGGGAAAAAAGCAAGAAACAAGACATATATGCTTATCTCTGGGGACTTCAACCATACTACACTGGAAAAAACACTGACTGCTTTCCACCAGTATGTGGACTGTAACACCAGGGGAAATAAGACTTTAGATCTGATGTATGCAAACGTCAAGGATGCATACAGTGCCACCCCCCTGCCTGCACTGGGGAAAGCAGACCACAATCTTGTCCTGCTCAAACCTCACTACACACCAAAAGTGAGGAGGTCACAAATAACCACACGCTCATTCAGGAAGTGGTCTCCTGAAGCTGAGCAGGCTCTGAAAGACTGCTTTGAGACCACAGACTGGGACGCATTGCAGGAGTCTCACAATGACAACATGGAGGACATGGTTGACTGCACAACGGACTATATAAACTTCTGTATGGACGTTGTTGTTCCAGTAAGAACTGTGCGCTGCTTCGCTAATAACAAGCCCTGGATAACCAGTGACATCAAAGGCCTCCTGAACCAGAAGAAGAAGGCCTTCAGAGATGGTGACACAAAGGAGCTCAAGCGGATACAGAAGGAACTCAGAGTCCAGCTCAGAGAGGGGAAGGAGCAATACAGAAGGAAAATAGAACAGAGGATGCAGAACAACAGCATGAGGGAGGTATGGGAGGGGATGAAGACCATCACTGGCTGCAGCTCAAAGAAAGGAGCCCCCATTGAGGCTGATGTGGGAAGAGCAAACCAGTTAAACCAGTTTTTTAATAGGTTTGATCTCCCTGCACCTACGAGCACAGCAAATCCAACCACCCAACCCCACAAGCCATCTCCAGCACAGAGGAGGACACCTCCCCTCCCCCGCTCACACCACCCACCATCACAGCAGCTCAGGTATGTGGAGAGCTGAGGAGGCTACGCCCCGGCAAAGCTACAGGTCCAGATGGGGTCTCCCCCAGACTGCTGAAGGCCTGTACGCAGGAACTGGGACACCCCCTACAGCGTATCTTCAACCTGAGCCTGGGACAGGGGAGGGTCCCCCAGCTGTGGAAGACATCCTGCATCATTCCAGTCCCCAAGAAACCACATCCTGGGGAGCTGAACGACTTCAGGCCGGTCGCCCTGACGTCCCATGTGATGAAGACCATGGAACGGCTGCTGCTCCATCACCTGAGGCAACAGACCCACCACGCTCTCGACCCTCTGCAGTTCGCTCACAGAGAGAAGGTTGGAGTGGAGGATGCCATCATCTTCTTGCTTCACCGCTCTCTCTCTCACCTGGACAGAGGCAGTGGTGCTGTGAGGATTACATTTTTGGACTTCTCGAGCGCCTTTAACACCATCCAGCCTCTGCTCCTCAGGCACAAACTGACAGAGATGGGAGTAGGATCAGACCTGGTGGCATGGATTACAGACTATCTGACCGGCAGACCTCAGTACGTTTGACTGGGGGACTGCAGGTCCGACACTGTTACCAGCAACACTGGAGCACCGCAGGGAACTGTGCTCTCTCCGGTCCTGTTCACCCTGTACACGTCCGACTTCCAGTACAACTCGGAGCTCTGCCACGTGCAGAAGTTCGCGGACGACACAGCTATCGTTGGCTGTATCAGGAGTGGACAGGAGGAGGAATACAGGGAGTTGATCCAACGTTTTGTCACGTGGTGCGACCTTAACCACCTGCTCCTAAACGCCACCAAGACCAAGGAGATGGTGGTGGACTTTAGGAGAATCAGGCAGCACCTTGAGCCTGTCAACATCAAAGGTGACTGTGTGGAGGTGGTTCACACCTACAAATACCTGGGAGTGCAGCTGGATGACAAACTGGACTGGACTGCCAACACAGACGCCCTGTGCAGGAAAGGACAGAGCCGTCTGTACTTCCTCAGAAGGCTGGCGTCCTTCAACATCTGCAAGAAGTTGCTACAGATCTTCTACCAGTCTGTAGTTGCGACCGCCCTCATGTACGCAGTGGTGTGTTGGGGGGGCAGCCTCAAGAAGAAGGACGCTGGACGCCTGAACAAACTGGTGAGGAAGGCAGGTACTGTTGTTGGCACAGAGCTGGACAGCCTTACATCTATGGCAGATAAACGGACTCTGAACAGGCTACTGTCCATCATAGACAGTCCACACCATCCACTGCACAACACCATCTCCAGGCAGAGGAGCAGCTTCAGTGACAGACTGCTGTCATTGTCCTGCTCCACTGACAGACTGAAGAAATCGTTCCTCCACCACGCCATGCGGCTCTTCAACAACTCTAGGGGGAGGGCCATAAAATCAACCATAGAAAACTGGACTTAATGCTAATCACACCATGCACCTTCGGTCACACATGCACTTTATCATACACACACATCTACAAGTTGGACTCTAAGTATGTACAAACTGACCATTACTCAACTGTTTTTGCATACTGACATCTGCACAACTGCACCTGAACTGGACTGGCAGACATTATACTTTTTTATACCATTATATTTTACCTTAGTTCTTCTTTTAAATTTTTATATTGTATTTTCCCTGCATGCCCCTGTGTTCCCGTAAGCTGCTGGAACTGTGAATTTCTCTTGGAGATGAATAAAGTATCTATCTATCTATCTATCTATCTATCCATATATTCCCTTAAAACTCAGTCTTGTACTGTAATTCACACCCAACTCAGCTTTTTTTTTTTTTGCTGATAAACTGTATAAATAAGCGTCTCATATTGCTGTCTACATGTCCCGTCGTTATTTTGGGTATTTTTGTACGTTTTAGTAAAAAATTAACCAGTGCGTTGCCCTCTACAGTTAGCTTTAAAAGATGCCACTCACAAAATGGCGTAGAAGTCGACGTAGGATTCAGACGCTCATGCGCACACGGGGTAGCTGCTGGCAACCAGTCGTGATCAGACGATCGACGAGCCACAGCGTCGTGGAACTCCATCTGGTTTCGACCTGATAGCCTTCTTCCCCCCATCTGTACACCACATGGTTACCCTGCATGGGAGTTTGGCTGTGTTATGAGGTGGAGCTGAATAGTTTGATGATTGTTTGCTGATTCCTGTAACGTTTTATTTTAAAAGAACCAAAATGGCGCAGTTACAGGCGAGGTTCTTCACAGAAGACCAAAGGTGAGACACACAGTAACATCGCCTAGGCTAACTGAGCAGCTAGTTAGTGAAGCTAAACTGTTTTATTGAGTCATTTTTAGATTAAATTAATAGTTGTGTTTGATGTCGACATTTAATTTACTGCTAAATAGGGTGTAGTCCTTGGTTTTAGCCTTTTTAGTAAGCTAGTTCCAATAAAAGTGAAGTTAAGACGAGCTGCTGTTACATTTTAAGTATATGAAGCTAGCTTCTTTTAATTTGATAGCCACTGAAACAGGCTGATGATCTTCTGTCTCCCTCCTCCTGTGTGTGTAGGTATGTGGTGGATGATGTCCCGTTCTCCATCCCAGCAGCCTCTGAAGTCCAGGATCTCAGCAACGTTATCAACAAGCTCCTGGAGGCAAAACATGGTAAACTCACATCTAACATCTTTCTAGTCATGATGCGGGAGATACAAATCATGTCATCATCAATGAAGGCGTTATTAAACGCCAAACATTATATATTCTATTACAATAAATAAAATCAAATTTATTTTATTTTGTTTGTACAAGAATGTGGGTATTTCTGTGAGATCCTTAGCAGCTTTTATGAGATGACAAGTTCCTGACTTCACTTGGCAATGATTCACATTACTCGTGTGGTTTTTTTTTGGAGATTACAAGATATTTTTTTTTTTTTCAGAAAGCCGTCCAAAGATTGGCGAAAAATTTCCAAAAGTGTTGCAGGCTCCTAAATTATTGTTTCCAGAGTCACTTTTGCGAGATTCTGCAAAAGATAGGGAGATCCTGTTTTACATTTGCAAGAACTCTTCTTACTTTTTGTGAGCAATGGACATTTGCCCTATATCTAAAGCGTTAGACCCATTTTTGTGGATTTTTTTTTTTGGGTGTGATTTCATAACTTAATTTTTCCCCATTTTAGTAATCAAATAGTACCAAAGCTGATACTTTTAACACACACACACACAAAATGAATTGGAAGACGGGTTTTATTTTCTTCATTGCAGGTTACAACAAGAGATGGTGAGTTAGATTAACAAATATATTGATGAAAATGACCAAAAAAAAAAAAGGTTTCAAGTGAAAAATTAACACTTTCTGTGAAATTATTGCAAAGTTACCACATTTTAGGTATCGGCTCATGGTATCTGTACTGATACGAGTACATTAAAACGTTATCAGCCCCGACATTGGTGCATCCCTAAAACGTACAAAGGGCTTTCATGAAATCCAAATCGATAAAGTGTTGTGTTCTTCTGAGATTTAGTAACGTTTCTTAGTGAGCCGTAAGGGGGGGAATGAGATGCCCTTTTCTTGCAAAGGTTTCTCAAGAGGTCAAGTTACTTTTCCTTGCTAAAATTCGTGGAAACTGTTCGTCGCGACATGCTTATAATACTCTGTTACGATATCACCACACTGCAGGCAATTTGTTTGGTACAGATTTTGCGTTTTGCTCTTGCTCTTACAGGATCTCACAGTAAAGTGGATTTTGACTTCCTGGTTAAGGGTCAGTTCCTGCGAACACAGCTGGCCACCCACATGGAGACGGAGGGAATTTCAACGGTATGACATGCAGCTGCGCCTAAAGCAGAGCATTCTTTTCTTTATCTCTGTCACCGGCGATATAGCTGTACAAAAAGCAGGTTAGTCTGGGGATCTTACTCGTGCGTGTTTCTGGCTTCGTCTTAGGAAGACGTGGTGGAGATAGAATACGTGCAGCGGATCACTGCGCCGGAGCCGGAGGAGTGTATGATGCATGATGACTGGATTAGCTCAGTGGAAGCAGACAGTGAGTGGTAAGATGTCCAATAACGCTTAAAGGGGGGAGGACATTTCTTCAGGGATTGGTTCTGTTTAAATTCCAACTTTGCTGCATTCTCTCCGTTTTGCAGGATCTTAACAGGGTCTTACGACAAGACCGCCAGGATCTGGTCTCTGGAGGGTAAGGCAGTGATGACGGTGGCTGGACACTCTGATGTCGTGAAGGATGTTGCCTGGGTCAAAAGAGGTGAACTCGCCAGAACTGTTTATAAATGATAAATTAATTATATTGGTTTGTTGTAACTCTGAAGATGCTTTTCCTGCATAGACGGCCTGACGTCTCTGCTCCTGACGGCCTCTCTGGACCAGACTGTTCTGCTGTGGGAGTGGAACTCTGAGAGGAACAAGGTTAAAGCCAGACACTGTTGTCGGGGACACACAGCGAGCGTTGATGCCATTTCCACAGACCCCACAGGTTCTAAGGTAAATGTTGAATGCTTAAAAGAAATCTCAACTCATGATTAATCAGCTTTGATCAACATATTTTCTTTGGTCTCTTTTAGTTCTGCAGTGGTTCCTGGGACAAAATGTTGAAGGTCTGGTCAGCAGGTGGGTGCCGGATTATCAAATGCTTTATTAAAGCTTTATTTTATGCTTTCACAGGGATTCCGTTTGGCAATAAAAGTTGTTCAATGCATTTTGCAAAAATTAAGGCCTTAAATGGCATTAAAAAGCATTCAAATTCTTTCAGGAGTTTAATAAGAAAAATACTTATGTAAACTGTGATTCTGATACCAGGAAAAAATATTTAATGGCTCTAAACCGTCCCTTTTAATGTGCAGCTCCATTTCCACTACTTCTGTGGTTCCTATTAACCGACCCTTCTCCGTAACAAGTTTGCCGTTGAAAATGCTGAAAAGATCCCGAGTTTGGCTGCATTTTGTAAAAGTAAGTGGGAAAACAGAGCTAAATGCAACATCTGCAAAGAGATGTATGCAATTTAACACCGCACCTCGTCGTGCATGGCATCACCTTGCGAGCTGAAGTATGTGCCGTCTTTGACTCCAGGAAAAGCAAACCCGAGTCCACAGCCTTCCTCCTGCGCTGCATCAGCGACAAAAACACCTGAAGATGACTGAGGGTGAAAGGCTGTAAAAGCATAAATACGCCATGAAACAAACTTCCCTCGTTTCTTTCACTAGCCTTCGAAACGTATCTTATCTACTCTTTTAAACTTTAAAATTTTAAAAAGGGCATTAAAAAAGCATTAAATTAGCTGATTTCTGCAGGAACCCTGACTCATGTTATTTAAGAACACTATAATAATCGGTTTAGGCTTAAAAGTTGTCTCGTTGTGCTCCCAGTGCCCACAGATGAGGCGGATGAGGTCGAGGAGCCCGCTGATAGACCCAGGAAGAAACAGAAGACCCAGCAACTCGGCCTGACGAGGGTACGCACATATACTAACCAGTAAGAGTTAAACTATGAGCCCTCCAGCTTTTAACAAAGTCATGTTTCCCAATGCGGAAACACAGACTCCCTTGATGACGCTGTCCGGACACAACGAGGCGGTGTCGTCCGTCCTTTGGTGCGACAGCGAGGAAGTCTGCAGCGCCTCCTGGGATCACACCATCCGACTGTGGGACGTGGAAGCTGGAGTCATGAAGACAACGTTGGTAAGACGTTTGTTTTCCACGAAGGCATAACCTTTTTTTAGTTTCTGTAAACGAGTTCCTAGAAAGGTGATTCCCAATCCCTTCTCCTACACCAGTAAGTCACCATGGCCCATTATAAGGTCACCATCGTTACACAGATACTCTTTATTAAAGCTATTATTAAATTTTTTTAATGTTAAAGTAAACATTTCATGACCCTTGAAGTTTTCCACAATTTGCTACTTTGCAACTAGGAATGCAGCGATACCACTTTTTAAAACCGATACGATATCGATACTTGGATCTGAGTACTTGCCAATAACGAGTACCAATGCACATACTTCTGCCACACTAAAAAATACAATGAATTGGAAGACGGGTTTTATTTTTCCCTCTGTTTGATGGGGAAATGGATAAAATAAAATAAAAACGTAACATTTAAAGTGTAAAATTAAAATGTTGTGTGAAATTATTAACGAGTTTCCACATTTTAAGTATCTGCTCAAGGTATCGGTTAACTTGAACCAATACAGATAGGAGTACATGAGAAAGGCATCGCCGTATACCTATTTACAACCACAAACCTTCTCAGGTTTTATGAGGATTTTAACACAAAGGAGTGCATTAGTTAGATTTTTTTTTTTTTACACACAAAAATCTACAAAGTGTGGTGTGCAGTAATATGCATCCATCTTTAAACAGTTACCCCTGTATATAAAATCCTTTGCAACCATTTTAATTTGTGTAGCGTTTATATTCAACCTCAACCGAGCCGACCTCTCAGATTGGGCCCAACAGAAACTATTTATTCATTTAACCAGACTATCTCTTTTTTTTCTTCTTTAGTATTTTTTATTTTTTAGATCTGACTCAGCCATCTTTATTTATTTATTTTATTTGACCAGGCTATCTGGTTTTATTATATTTTAGATTTGAATAGACTATCTTTTATTTATATTATTTTATTTGACCATGCTGTTTTTTATTATTTATTTTTAGATCTAACTAAGCCAACTTTTATGTATTTATTTTTAGCCCTGACTTGGCCATCTTTATTTATTTATTTTATTTGAGCATGCAGTTTTTTATTGTTATTTATTTTTATATTTAACTAAGCCATCCTTTATTTAGTTATTTATTTTATTTGACTAGGCTATCTGGTTTTATTATATTTTAGATCTGACTAGACCATCTTTTATTTATATTATTTTATTTTATCATGCTGTTTTTTAATTATTTATTTTTAAGATCGAAGTAAGCCATTTTTTATTTATGTATTTTTTAGCTCTGACCTGGCCATCAGTTTTTTTTTAGATCTGACTATCTGGCCAACATCTTCTTTTACTTTTTTTGTGTCCAGATTTGACTAGGCCATCCTCTGCTTACAGTAACTAGATGGGAAAGTGACAAAGAGAGAAGTGGAAATTTTTCATAGGAATATCATCCATCAAATGTATCCCACAGCATGATGCTGTTACCACCATGTTTCAGGGTGACGATGTGTTCGGGGTAATGCACACCGCTACATTGCTGATGTACATTTTGTGTTTTAGAAGTGGGCCACAGTAATTTTTTTTTTTTTTACACGTGAAAAAAGGGGTATCCTGCTATTTTTCTGCTTATTTATGCTGGTTGGTCCTTAACATAAAATCCCAATAAAATATGTTAAAAATTGTGATTGTAATGTGACATTATTGTGAAGCCCCTGCTGATTGTAATATATATATTTAAAAAAAAAAAAGCCATATGAGCGGTGTATGCATTTTATGGTTATAATATATATATATATTTTATTTTACAAATTTTTCATAAAAAACACTGGCTTTTTGTGCCATGTGATCTTTTATCTTTGGGGTATGTTTTTCCCACAAGGCATTGTGTATTTTGTTTCTCCCCAGACTGGCAGTAAAGTGTTCAACTGCATCTCCTACTCCCCACTGTGTCGGCGTCTGGCCTCAGGCAGCACCGACAGACACATCAGACTCTGGGACCCTCGCACCAAAGGTACCTCTGGGCTTAAATCACCAAAATTTAAAAAACAAAACAAATGCACAAACTTAAGCTACTGCTGACCTCATCATCAGACGGCACACTGGTCCTGATGTCTCTGACTTCTCACACTGGTTGGGTCACGGCGGTAAAGTGGGCGCCTTCCCATGAGCATCAGCTTGTCTCCGGTTCTCTGGACAATGTGGTCAAACTATGGGACACCAGAAGGTCAGTATAGAGGACGAAACTCTCCAAAAACATGTTGAAATAGTTTTTTAAAAACACATTTAATGCGTTTACTGTTTGGATGTCGTTTCTAACTAAATTACCCCACGAGCGTCCCATGGCCACACAAATTCACTGTGAAAGACGAGAAAGACGATTGTTTACCCATTTCTTTATAATGTAACAAATACTAATGCAATTTATGTATTTTTAACCTCGTAAATGTCAGTTTCTGGGATTTCAGTCTATTTATACAAATTATTAAATATCGGCCTGGGTGAAGTGGAACTTGGATGGTATTATCTGCATTTGGGAGTGTAAAACAATTATCAGAAATGTTTAATCTGATCTTTTTTTTTTTTGTGAAATTACTTTTTTTTTTTTTACAAATTGGTAGATTCACAATTCTTTAAAAATGTATCATAACTTTATGGAAACAATAACACTTTGAAGCGATTTGATAATACCAAGGAAAGAAAATTATGCATTTAAAATGCACCTTTTTTTACAAATCATTAAGCAAAACAATATAGCAGAAACACAAAAGATTGAAGAAAACAGATTAAATATTTGAAATTATTATTGTAATTATTCCCCTTTTCATTTTTCTTCTCTTTCCCACTTTTGCCAAAGTGGCAGTAAATAAGACCGAATCCATCAAGGTTACTGGGTTTGTGTAGTACTGAGATTGCCATGGTTACAGCAGTTCCTGCCTGTCTGCTTATATCCGAAATCTAGATAAAACTGAAATTAATGCATTCATTCAGCTAAAATCGTTTAATAAGTGAAGCTAAAGGTGCTACCAAGCCCTTTGAAAGAGAATGCTGACGAAGAAAGAAACCCCTGCTCTACAGCTGACAGCTAGCTTGACCAAAATTTTCAGCGATTGATATAAATAAGACAAATTCTGGAGAAATATTAAACAGTCATAACATGTATCTATTTGAAAAATGACTGGAAGTACGTTTGAAACAAGATATCTACACACATTTCACCCCCCCCCCCCCCCACACACACACAGATTTTTTAATTTACCGTTAAACATCAAATCAGTGTAAACTTTTATTTTAGATCTATACATATTAACATATTTTTGTGTTTGTGATGTCAGAACAAAAGGAGAGAATTTAGTATTTTTTTATATTACTTTCATCAAAGTCAAGAAGTAAACATACGCCAAGTTTGTGTCGTTAAACAAATAACAAACGAGCCACAAGTGTGGCTCAACCTTCAATGCAATTTCCAAATGCCCGATGGTCCCACATTCATCTGTTCAGACATTAATACGCTAGTATAAAAACATGGGAATGTACAACTATCGCATGTCTTCCAAGAGGTGTTGGGAAGACGATCTCGGAGCCCTAGCAATTAAAAGCTCTACCAAGTAGGAAGGAGCTAGGCCTTGCAGCGCCTCGAAACAAGGCAACAGGATTTAAACCGAATTCTATACGTGACTGGAGGCCAATGAAAGGAGGCCAACATAGGTGTAATATGATCACGATGGTGTAGCATTTTGTACAGTGTGTAATGGCTGAATAGTAGACCGATCCAGACTAAATGCAACTGCGTTGCAATAATCTAGTCTAGACATATTAAGGAGCTGAGTCACCTTTTCAAAATCCTTTTTGGGAGATAGGGTTTAACCTAAGTAGCTTCAAATGGGGAAAAAATACATTTTGTCCAACTCTACTCAATCGCATTTTAAATTTGAAACAGCCATTCACAATCTCTATTCCCTGAGAAACTCAAAACTGATCCAGGGAGCCGAATAAACAGGGTTTGCAAAAACAACAATTTCAGTCTTCTTTTAAATTTACGTTCAGCAGATTCATTAACACCTTTGAGAGAGTTATAAAAGTTTATTAATGGGAGCACAACAAGAACTTACTGTGCTATAAACCTGCACGTCATCTGCAAAGAAATGATTGGAAACCCCGTGGTTTTTGCAAAATTGAGCCAAGAGGCAGCATGTAAAGTAGAGGATGACAATTTTTTGGGATTCCCACGGGTCACGAGATTCCTGCAGGATTCCCGTGAGACGGGAGTCAATTTCAGTGTTGGTAACATGATTTGGACGGGACAGGAAAAAAATCCACGGGATCAGGCGGAAATTAGAATGAAATATATATATCTTTTTTTTACATTTATCTTGTCAGATATCAGGGAATTAGCTTTAAAAAATGAAGCTGCGATGCGGTGATTGCGCCCAAAGACAGGCATTTCCTTTTAGAAAAGAGAACCAATTACAACCCACAATACGTTTGTTGTTGATAGCAGCCCATCAGAGCAAGACAACGCAGCTGCCCTGAAACTGCTACGTTGTTGCTACACCACCTGGATAAACTGGTAAGCGTATGATAGCCTACTGAAAATGCGTGTATCTTAATAGTTTGGTAGTCAGACGAGTCGAGTCCATTCAAACTATTAAGATACACACATTTTCAGTCCGATATCATATGCTTACCAGTTTTTCCAGGTGGTGTAGCAACAACGTAGCAGTTTAAAGGCAGCTGCTTATTGTTTGTGGAAATGCATCTTGATGCATATTTTTTCTAATTTTCCAATCAGCAGCCAAGGTTTCTAACTGCGTTTGACCCTGCTTTAGATTGATCAAATAGCTTAATTTGATATTCAGTAACTAATGAGCGTACTTAGACGAGTAGGAATCAGAAACAGGACACTGTGTTCCCTCTAACCATCTGGAAGCCATCTTGTAATGTTTCTGTTTGGAACAGGCTTCCTGGCTTTGTCAGAATGACCTTAAGGGTTCATTTATTCAGACCGTACTGGAGCTTGTTTTGTATGCGTGTCGCCTTATCCTGTTAACCGTTTGTTTCAGCTGCAAGGCTCCATTGTATGACCTGGCAGCTCATGAGGACAAAGTGTTTTGTGTGGACTGGACGGACAGCGGGGTAAGATAAACCGTTACGATCTCTCAACAGCTCCAGTTAATTGGATGAAAAACTAATTTCAATGGGTGAATATGGCTCTGTGTGGTTTTTTTTCAGCTGATGTTGAGCGGCGGTGCAGATAACAAGCTCTACACCTACAGATACTCGGCCGCTCAGACAGATGCAGGGGCGTAGGCACATGAAATCTGTGCTGGACAAAACCTCCTGTTTTGTTCTTTCGGATCCCCGTTGTTTTACACAGATTTTCTCATGACTTCATTGTTTCCCAAACAGAGTATAAATTAATTTTCTCTCCAAGAAAGTGTGTCGAGTTCTCATTTAAGGGGCCTACTGTGCGATGGAAAGGTGTTAAACTGACTACTTCCATTAGAGCAGGAAGTTTGCAAAAGACCACTGAAGTTTTATGCAAGTGCAGGGCCGGTCCAAAGTTTAATGAGGCCTTAAGCAGATTTTGACGGACAGGAGGCAAAGTTTATTTGGCTGATCCTAAAAATCACAGGTAAATATTCAAATTAGCTGAGACAATCTGAAGCTCAAACAAAACAGGTTAAACTAAAGTATCAGATTGAAACAATCAATGAATATTAAAAAGTACTTTGAATTCTTAATTTAATTCAGAATTTTAAATGTAATAAAACTACATTAACATGTATAGTGTATACATTATTCCTTTAAATGTATTTGATTCAAATATTTCTGCAACATTTAAATAAATAGAAATAGAATTGTAATTTAAAAAAATGTTAAATATTTAGTTACAAAGAAACTTGCCTAGTTACGACACAAAATTGAAACAATTGCATTTTTAAAAATAATCTTCACTGAAACAAAACTAAATCAAATTTAGGAATATTCTGATTTTCATAAATTTTAACACCTCTAGTCTCTGTTCATTTTCAGCATTTATGGGGGCCCTGGATGTTTTTTTTGGTCATTGAACTGGCTCTCTATGCAAAAAAAGAAAAAAGTTAAAATCAAGTGTTTTTTAGCCTATAAGAGTGCAGAAAATGTGTATCCATTATGGTACTGCGTTAGAAAAACATAAATTCTCATAAAAAATCCACAAAAAACCATTCAGATGACAAAAAATGTACTCAACGGTTTAACACTGTTTCCCGAATTTATGGCTAAAATAGGAGGTACAAGTTTAAAGGCTTTTATTTATATCTCCTTTATTTAACCAGATAAAAACCCATTGAAATCAAGGGTGACCTGGCCAAGAATGCTGTAGCAACCCCAAACTGAGTCAAAGAACATCCTAACGTTGGAGAATTGTTCTTTTTTTACAAAATTCAAAAGTGTAAAAAGACAAACATTATTGCTTGAAGTGTAATATTTTTTAAAAATTACAAAATTTTTAATTTTTTTATTCTGTTTTTATGCAACAATATTTTTTCCCGAGCCGTCTTTAAACGCATCATATGTGCGTCTGGTGCATCTCCAGTGGGAGCTGAATGTTCAGCAAACCAGTAAAAGATAAGATTATTTGCTAGTTTTTACTTTATAAAACTGGACATTAAGCTGTTTTTTTGCATGCAGATAATCTTTGCTTAATAATTAGTTTATACATACCAATATATTGTGTAAAGCTAGTTATTGTTACCTCTTACGTCCTACTGAAGTGTACTGCAAAATGATTAAAAAAAACATATCGAATTTATGTAAGGGAAAAACTATAGACATACTTTAGTGATGAATATTTCTCAGCATTTAAATTACAAAGTAAAGGTGAATTTAACTAAGCAAGCAGGACATGTTTTACTTTTTTTGAGTTATGTCTCTCACCTTCTACACTTTTGGTTGCTTTAGTTATACCTACAGATCATCTTGTAAAAAAAATATTGACATGAATTTATTTTCTCTTAGTAAATCACCAGTAAAAAAAAAAAGTCTTGTTAAATACATTTTGTAAAAGTTGTAAATTGATTTTTTTCTCGTTATTTCAGATATAATAGCTTTTAATGGTAAAAAAACAAACAAGCTTTGATTCAGAAAAACTGAGCTTTTAATTACTATATCTTGTTCATTTAGAAAAACAAAGCTTTATATTTTTGTTTTAATTCAGAAAAAAAAACATTTTTTGCATTCTTTCAAGTGTTTTCTTTGGTTTAGGCATCATACGTCTACCAAACTGCAATAGAAGATGAGATCAACTAATTTCTTAATACTTCAAAAGGTTTTCTAATACTTTCAGATGTTTCAGATATTTCTTGTCACTAAAATAAATCTGCCAAACAGGTTATTACTTTGTTGATGTCTTTTTGTGTCTGAATGAATGAATAAACAAACTATTGGTCCCACGGTGTGGAAATTTACATGTTAAGGCAGCACATATAAAATGAATAAGAAAAAAAGGCAAGTGAAAACAGACAGTAAGCTATGGAGTAACATCAAATGAATAAATAATACTGTTAACAAAATAACTCAAATCTGTTGACGGAGTTAGATGCAGTATTCAGGAAATGTCATGAATGGGCCGAGAAAGTGATTACAAAATTACAAATTGATACGATGCCAATACTTGATATCTGAGTACTGATATACCTCAACCACACAAAAAAAAGTCTAATTAATTGGAAGACAGGTTTCATTTTGTTCTCTGCTTGTTACAACAAATGGTTAATTAAACAGAAAATGTAATATTAATAAAAAATACCACAAAAATAACATTTCAAATGATAAAATAAATATTTTATTTGAAATTATGGCAGAGTTAAGTATCGGTTAATGATATCAGTTAACTAACCGGTATGAGTATATTAAAACGGTATCGGCCCAGATACCAGTTTTGGTGCATTCCTAGTTACAACACTTTATCACACCACAGTTTCCATACCCCAGTATATTTGTGAAATATTTTTGAAATCCATAACACTTTTATCTTAACTCCATAGTTATGCAATACTTTGTCTAACACATAAAATCGTTATTAGGCTTAATGGTTGAAATATCGAAGGCTTTGAAAGAATTTTATTTATGAAAAAACTAAAAATAAAGGTTAAAGTAAAAATAAAACATTTCGAGGACCACTTTTCGCTGCGATTACATCCTTAAAGTGACAGTGTGTAGTTTTTGCAGTACATCTTTGAAAATAGCCATTAAAATATTATGTAATAATTATGTAAAGCACATTAATTGCAAAATATTGGGAATATTGTAAAATATGACTTTAAAAATCAGTTTTAAAATACATAGGCACGGGTCCTCTGTTCAGGGGAAAGCCATATTAGATGGCGTCTTTACTTCTACAGGAGCCCGGACGGACAAAGCGTACGGAACACGCCCGCTATTAAAACATTGATTTCCCCTCAAAATACTAAAAAGTTTCACCATAAATACATTTTTACCTCTTCGCTAGTTGCAAGCGATGAAAGAGAGACTGATGTGCTCGTCATGTTGGTGCAAATAGATAATTCTCAGGGAATTGAGCGTTTGAAAACAGCACTAGTTGGGGCTCTGTAGTTAAGTTTCTTACTCGAAGACACAGATACCGCATGTTTGTGATAATTTAGCTATGCACTGCCCACTACTGGCCGAAAATTACACACTGTGCGTTTAAGTCCTTTAGGATGTGTAGACAAGCTTTCTCATTTTTGCCCATTCCTTGCAAAAACTATCAAGCTCAGATAGACTGGGTGGATCTTGTGGGTGAACGTCATTTTTTTAACTCCCAAGCCAAATTCCCAATTGGATTTATATCTGGACTTAAATTAGGTAATTCTGATGTGCATATACTGACATTATGACTGATTGTGACACTAAAATGCAAATCTATTTACCCGCTCTGAGACTTCTAAAGGCAGAACAAAGTAGGCTGAATAGAAATGCTTGCCAAACTTTTCAGCTATTAATTTTTTTCTGTTTTCTACAAATCCATGTTAAATACACTGATTTTTTTAAAGGTTGTAACATGACAAAATAAGGGGAAATTGAATGAATATTATTACTTTTGCTAGGCACAGCATTTTTTTACATACACTGAAAATAACTATATAAAAATTTATTTTATATTAATTAAGAAGGTTTCACGTAGGGTTTTCCACAGTTTTATTTCCTTTTCAGTGTACTTCCTCATGTTTTAGTCTTTCTTGCTCAGACTGGTTTGGCAACAGCGACCTGCCACTCTAGACCGTCCCACTAACTTTGTTTTTTGCTTGCTATTTCATCTGTATTTAGATGTTTCGTTATTTGTAACATTTTGGTTCAAGTCGTGTGTGAAACGTTGAGTTTAGGAAATCTTGACTTCAACCTTTGTTCAGCAGATAAAAGTTCAAGTAATCCGCAAAACAGCGGCCCCCGGTGGTCAGACGCAGCCGCTGCAGCGTTCCTGCATATCCTGTTTCTCTGACTCAGAGGATGATGGCTATCGGGAGAGGAGGTTAGCCGAGCTGCTCCGCATAGATGCTCGCACCGCGGACCAACTCTAAGAGGCAGGTAGCGATTCATCCTTTTGATTTCACATTTCACACGGAACAACAGAGAGCGGACGGAGAGCGGAATAACGCGGCTTTTTGGCGGATCGGTCAGCTGAGACGTTCTCCAAGTGACATTTGCTGCTAGCTAAAATTGTGGCTAGCAAAGGAACACAGCTGACGCTTGTTTCGTCGACTTTCGCCAACTGTTTGCAATACTTTATCGCGATATTTCCCGTAAAAGTATTAAGTAGCCGAGCGACACCTCGGAGTTTTTTTAGTTTTTTTTTTTTTGTCTCTCGTCAGCAAAGGGTGCGCTTAGTGAAACCGAACACCTGCTCCAACATCAGCTGGTCGCAGGTGTCTGTTCCCAGCTCCGGGAGAACCATATTAAACTAGCCCATTCAGCCTGTAGCCTCCATCAGCTCGGTCCAGCCGCAGATAAGCCATTATAACGGGTTGTAACTTGATTATAACTCGCTGGGTTAAGAGCAACAGCTGTAGTTTTGTCTTCTCTTAAAGCTGCACTCCGGTCTTCACTGTAAAGTTATCCGAACTGCTTTTAGTCACAGTTCGTTCCCTATAGAACATCAGCTCAGGGTCAGTTTTTTATTTTTATGGTTTTATGTGGTTATTTAATCAAAATACAGTTGATCGACACGGGAGCTGCTAGGGGAATATGTGATGACATCACGGAAGGCATATGGCAGAACATATATCTATTTAATGTGTATAGTTGTGTTGGCGACTGTGGCTCAGGAGTTGGGTGTTTGCCTTGTAATCGGAAGGTTGACGGTTCAAGCCCCAGCTCTGACGGTCTCAGTCGTTGTGTCCTTGGGCAAGACACTTCACCCGTTGCCTACTGGTGGTGGTCAGAGGGCCCGGTGGCGCCATTGTCCGGCAGCCTCGCCTCTGTCAGTGCGCCCCAGGGCAGCTGTGGCTACAACGTAGCTTGCCATCATCAGTGTGTGAATGTGGCGAAGGTGGATGACTGAATGTAGTGTAAAGCGCTTTGGGGTCTGTAGGGACTGAGTAAAGCGCTATACAAATGCAGGCCATTTACCATTTGTATGCAATTTTTCAAATTTCTAGTGGTTTACTAATCTCTGGCTGGTTAAACTTAATTTCTTTTCTTGCTACTGTTTTTGGAACCACATCATAACCACATTATTTTGCATTTCCATATCAGTTGTCTGCACATTTTTAACAGTGTGTATTTGATGTCAGCAATCCAAAATCCTTTAAGGATCAGTTTTTATCTTCAAAACAATTTGATCTTGTTTAGAGATGCAATGATACATGGATCGGAGTACTTGCCAAAACCGAGTACCTGAGATGCACCGATACTGGTTAAAGTTAACAGGTACCATGAACTGATACTTACTGATACTAAAATGTGTGAACTCTGCAATAATTTCACAGAAAACATTTATTTTTCATCTTGAAATGTTTGTTTTTCATGTTGAAATGTTTGTTTTTCATTCATTTTTATTAATATATATATATATATATATATATATATATATTAAAGATCAAATTCATTATTTGTTGCAACACACAGAAGAAAATCAAACCTGTCTTCCAATTCATAAAATTTATTTGTGTGGTAGAAGTATCGATATTTGTACTCGATATTGGCAAGTACTCAAATCCAAGTATTGGTATTGTATCGGTTTGAAAAAAGTGGTATCGTTGCATCCCTACCTAGTACCAATATCGATACTTCTACCAAACAGAATAAAATGGAATGAATCGGAAGACAGTTATTTTCTTCTCTGCTTGTTAGAACAAATGATGGTGAATTAGATAAAAAATAAAATATTGATTAAAATTACAGCAAAACTAAAGTTTTAAGTGAAAAATAAGTATTTCTGGTGAAATTATTGCAGGGTTTCCAGTTTAACCTGTAATAGAACATGTATCGGTGCATCCTCTAATATCGTTAAACGCTTTCTGTGGAAATCAAAACTTTATTCTCAAATTGTGCTTTTATTGATGCAATAAATTTGTCAATTGAAAAAATGAACAGACTTTTCACATTAGTTATTCGTCTTAAACAGATTGCCAACAAACCTTTATTTCTCTTTTTATCAGAACTCTTAACTCTTAACTTTTTGGGCTCCTCCAAAACAGAAAACAGCTCCAATCCAACGATGGACGGGTATGAAACCTTTAAACACACTCGATTCGGTTTTAATCTGCCGGCAGATAGTCGAGCTGTTGTCATTGGCTCTCCAGGTTCGCTGGGGACATGCTGAGCGGCGGCCGGGCGCTGCTTGGCGAGGACAGCTCGGTGATGGCTCGCATGCAGAAGAAGTTCTGGAAGACCAAGCAGGTCCTCATCAAAGCTACGGGCAAGAAGGAGGACGAGTATGTGGTCGCTTCAGATGCTGACCTCGATGCCAAGCTCGAGGTAAATCCACTGGCTGTACACATTCTGGGATTTTGTAAAAAGAAAGCTAAACAATATTTTACTTTTGCGTTCTGAACAAAATCATTCACCAGGTTATCTTAATCTGGTTTGTGCTCTCTGAGGTTTTGAATTAAATACTGTTCAAGAAAATATTTTTTCTGTTCCTAAAGTAGCACATTTTAACACAAAAATGTGTTTGATCTTCATCCTTTTCTTCCATTCTTATTTTAGTTATCTTGGAGTTAAAGGTAACACAGTGCTGCAGTAAATAATGAACTTTAAATGTACTCTTGGTAGGAAGGTAGCATCTTAATATCCCCTTTGGTTGTTTTTAGAAGTTGATTGGATCTTCATGCTCTGTACAGATATTGATCTATCAGAAAATACATTTAAATGCAATGTGATTGCTTCTGTTTGATAGTTTCTTTGTTGTTTTTTGTGATTCCCAGACAGATAAAGTGTAATTTGGTGGCTTTAAAGGGGAATTTCTTTTTTTTGTTCGACCTGTACCTATTTTTTTAAAACAAATATTCGTTCATTTACTCAACCAGACAAGTTTGGAGCCACTTGGAGTCCTTTAACCAGACTCCCAGTATATGGATATGTGCTGATATCAACTGGACATAAACTTCTTACCAATGGCTCCAAACTTGTCTGGGTGAGTAAATTAAAGTATTATTTGCCAAAAATAGGTTCCAGGTTGGAAACAAAAGAAAATAATTTCATTTTAAAAGTCACACACGAGTTCAATTTCTGAGTAAATAAGAAAATAAATGAAGAAACAAAAAAAAGCTTCTGTGCAAATCTAATCTATGGTCTGTAAAATTACCAAAACTGGCTAACAGGTTCTTGGGTGCCAAGTCCAAATCTTATCCCTCCAACAACGTGCTTAACTTTCTGTGAGAGGTGTAGGTTTAGTTTTTTCTGCTGAAATAAGGCAATTTTATTTGTATAAGCACACTTTCAACACAAGTCAAGTCAAGGTGCTTTAGATGATTTAACAGAGAATTGATAAAACAAAACATTTAGCATTTGATTAAAATGTAATTTAGGAAGCCAAACATATAATAGTAGCATGAAAAGTAAAAAAAAAAGCAATAGTAAACGATTAAGGAACAGATTTAGCATTTGATTAAAATGAAAATTAAAAACAATTATAAACAAGAATATTAATTAAAGAAAACATTTAGCATTAAATTAAAAACAAAAATTTAGGAAAAGCTTGAAAAACATATAATAAAAGTTAGGGATGCACTGATACCATAAACTGGAAATGTGGGAATGCAGCAATAACTTAACATAAAATATTAGTTTTAAACTTTTAAATTTAAGTTCTGTGGTCATTTTTATTAATATTTCATTTTTAATCTAATTCACCATCATTTCTTGTAACAAGCAGAGACGAAAGTAAAACCTGACTCCCAATTCATTGCACTTTTTTGTGCGGTAGAAGTATCGGCATTGTTACTCGGTATCGGTAAGTACTCTGATCAAAGGATCGGTCTGGTATCGGTTTTGAAAAAAGCGGTATCGTTGCATCCCTAATAAAAGTGTGAAAAGTATAATCAGAAATAGCATGAAAATTAAACGGGAAGCATGAGAATCAATTAAAGAAATATTTTAGCATTTGAATAGAAATCGTAGTTTAGGACTCAAAGGCAGCTCTGAATAACTTTTAACTTTGTATCACAGACCTATAGAGTCGTGAAGATAATCACTCTTGTATAACCTTTTATCCCCCCCCCCCCCGTGTGCAGTAATTAACCCCATGTTGTTTTTGTAACTAACATCTCAGATTGACTTTCGCCATGTCGATTAGTGCCACTGCTGGTGTCTTTCCGCCCCGGCGTGTTTGTAAAGACACCCCTGAACGATAGGCGAACTCTGATTTTTTTTTTCCTTTCTATAAGATGCACAATGCGTCAGTAGAACGGTTCTGGTCGTCGTCAGGTGTTTGGCCACTGCTGAAGCAAGCGTGTTTGTTCTCCAGTTGATGATTAACTCAGAACATGTGCAGCCACATCGTCCGTTTCCTGTCTTACAGTATTAAGGAGGCAGCACACTCTGCTTCTCTACTCTTTACCTGGATAGCAAACACTAAGACTGTTTTGCTTTGTGGTTATGTGTTTTTTTTACCTTAGATGTGGTTAGGGTTAGTAGTAGGGTTATACTCCAGTGGTTCCTGTGATGTCCGAAGCTCTGATGCTGGAGGAAATCCATCTCCATCCATTCTGTATGCTTTTGGAGCCCCACATTGGGCGCCAAACTTTTATGACATAATTCCATAAAGATGTAGATTAGGCGGATTCAGTCTCCGTTGGAGTTTTTCACATATTTATTAGGAACCGGACAGAAACCCATCTCCTGGGTATTTGCTCTCTGCCCATCCTAGACATGAGTGTGAATCCCTCTTCGTACTACTCTACAGACATAACCATGTCTCTCATTGTCCTTCAGTGTCAATAAGTCTCCAACTTCAGTCTTTAGTCCAAGCATTATGCCGTATTCCCCAGATGCCTTTACTAATAATTACTAATCCTTAAACTAGGGCTGCAGCTATCGATTATTTTTGTAATCGAGTAATCTAGCACTTATTGAGTCAAATAATCTGGTAATTTTTTTTAACGTTTTTAAAAATCCAAAACAAATCATGCATAACGAAAAATTGTGGGCTGAAAAATGATCAAGCATTTGCCTTTTATATAAAAAACAGAGAACTCAAACTCCAACATTTGGCTCCAAAACTAAGCCCATTTACAGTATTTATGTATTAATTAATTTGACAAAATAACCGTCAACAGCAATAATGTAAGTTAAACTAAACAGTCCATCCAATTTTTGTTAAAAAAGATTTTCTGAAAAGTTGCAATGTTTTTGTGATTTTTTTTTCTTTTTATTTTCCGCCAATAATTTAAATTGTTTGAAAATCAAGCAGAGTTTCAGACGAGATTGTCACATAAACCTTAGCAAAACAAAATGACTTTAAATGTCCTTTAAACATTTGAAAAATCTAAAATGTGACCAGCTCAGATTGGGTCGCCACTGGAAGAATATATCTGCTTTTATTTTGGTGCTACAGTCCCAGACCCACCCAGGGCCCCTTTAGCCCCTCTTTATTCACCTCCTGGATACGCCCCTGTTCAGCACCACTGAACATTTAAGAATAATTATTAATCATTTAAAAAACTCATAGGTGTCTGTGTCAGAAGAGTGAGAAAGTATTTTTTTTTACTTTGGTCGCAGCACAGCATTATGTCTTATCATTTTTAAATGTGACGTTGGAGCATTTTTTTTTGCCGCAGATGGTGACGCTACGGCACTTTAAACTCTGTTTTCATCCGTCCGACACGCAGATACTGAAAACGGAGAAAATGCAGATCTCCACTTTGGCCAGAGTTTTTAAAAAGATTAGTTTTGTGAGATACCCGGCTACGTGTGGACAAGGCTCTCTTGCCGTTGAACGTGAATAAAGTTTACTACTTAAAAACATCAAAGCTAAACATCGTATCTAGTCAAACAGCGTCATGACGTCGCTACAAATACAGTATTAAAATTAGCGTCGATGTTTACAGGCTTTAGGTTACGTTACCCTATTTCAGCGACGCCTGGTGAAACAGCATGTGGATGTTTTATGATGCTGGATCATTGAGCTCGTACTGCTGTGGTACACCAGCTCTACTTTGCAGTAAATGCACTATACCTTGTTCTCTTCTTTTTTAAGAATGTAACGATCCCAAACTTTACACATTTTCTGCCGTTTATTTGCATCTTTATTCTCCGCTATCGCACCAACTAAATTCATACTGTATCACGCGCTGCTGCTGTTCTTCGCATAGGTGTGTCCAAAACAACGGTCCGTGTGGAACAATCCGATCTCTGTGCTTTTAGGAATTTAACGAGGCTTCGAGGCAGAGTTTTTGCCTCTAGCAATTTTTAGAATCAAGTACCTCGACGAATCGCTGCAGCCCTACACTAAACAGAACGAATCTTGGAGTAATTTCCCCACTAAAGACCCTTGGGATGTTTCTATCAAGGTCCTGGTAGCTTCTATCATGTCTTCTCTTCAGTAAAGCGTCTGAGATTCCCACCAGTCGCTGTTGCTATGACACCACTTCCTCCTCTAGGCTCAGAGGTTTAAATCAAAGCATTTTATTTTGAAATGTCCGCCACTTGGTGGTGAATGAATTTTCTGGTAATGACTGCTTCATTTTCATTCAAGGAATAATCTGATTGGATAGGAAAGGTCAGTCTGTGATTGGTTTTAAACCGTGGACAGATTGTTAGTGTGTTAGTTTGGAAGACAGATGAAGTTTTGTGCAGATTAAGTTGATCTCCCGCCAGAAGATTTAAACGCTCAACTCTTCTTTTTGAGTCTTTTAAAAAAAAATTTATTACTGCCTGTTAGGGTTGTCAAAATAATCAATACCTAGATATTAATCAATGCTAAAACCGGTATCTAATTTTGATATTCTGTTCCTGTAGTCTCGTATATTTTTCCATTTTTAGTTAATATATTTTTATATTGAATGCTGTGCTTTTTCTTATTTTAAGACCTCATTATTTAAAGTTTTAACTTGTGTTATCTTTCAACAGTTGTTTTTTTTGTGTTTGCACTTTTAAAATCACTGCTAAAACTTGAAAGTTTAAGGGAAATTAGTTACACTTAACAGTTTACATTTCATTTTTGCCCTATTAATTACAGTAGCTAGATAAAAGGAATGTTTTTCGTTTTCTATTTGTTTGATAAATTGGTGTTTTTAAATCTGTTTAGCATCAAAATAGAGTATCATGTTTTTTTTCTTCCCCCAGTATCGAATAGAGATCTAAATTTTAGTACGGTGACAAAGCTCCCCAAAAACAAATAGTTGATTCTCTGAATTCGTTGCCCTTTGTGTCCCAGAGGTTTACAACCCAGATTTTCATTTAAAGTAAATCACAAAATATGTCTTAAAACAAGAAATAGAAAGATCTATGTTGCTTCTTGGTAGAAGTTATATTTTTAAAGGTTTTATGGGGTTCTAATGAGTAGAGGTCATTCAAAAAATCATGTCCTCTATTACAAAAGTTGCTATTTTAGTGATTTAAATTTAAATCTGAATAGAGTATGCACAAGCCTAAATTTGAAAAATATGACAAACTTAAATTCTGTATGAAATGGCACAATTTAATCATGTCTATCAGGCTTGTTCAACAAAACACAAATCTCCCCCTTTTAAAAAAATAATTTAGTTCAGTTTTCTTAGCACCCAGGAAGTGACATCACTCAAGTCTTTTCTTACTCAAACAGTAAAGCGAGTTAAGTATTAGTATACATTTTTACCTATATTTTATTGCTTTTGTCATCACTGACCTTTCCACCCTGTTACATGCAAAAAAGATATTCATTATTGCTTTTAAAAAATAATATTACTGTCTTGAAAAAATATATCAACTTCTTTTTTTTCTAATGCTGCTATATGCTGCTCCAAACACTAGCTAATGTGGACTTAATGGCTACTTTTAACTAAAATCTTCAACCTTCAATCTTCAATCTTCAATATTTATTGATCCCCTCATGGAACCAACAGGAACCAAAAAAAAACAGCCCAAAGCAAGATCATTTTATTTTTATAGCACTTTCAACACAAGGTAATTCAAGTTAATTTGCATATGATAAAAGCATAGAACGTAAAAGCATCAAAAATATGAGTAAGACAAAAAAAGTAGCGTAAAAAGTATGAATATGAAGAATTGCTAATTATAAAACATGACAATCAATAAAATAACTTTACATATTTGTTGGAAAAAGATAAAAAGAAAATGTATGTGATAAAATTATATTAAAACGTTACTCAAAGGAAGCTTTTTAATCTTTGATTTCAAGAGCTTAATGATTCAGCAGCTTTGTATCCATCTGGAAGTTGGTTCTAGACAGTTTTTGGGGGGTTTCAAACACCTTTAATTGCAATTCATCGTCGTAATGATGAATCCCGATTCATATCTTGCTGAGAGGTTGTTGTTTTTTCACGATAATGATAAAGCGGTATGCTAAACGGCCGCCCGTACTACTGACCTCCAGGGTCGGCCGTGCAGCAGCCTTACCATGTGCGTCTTTCTCTGCAGTTTTTCCGCTCCGTCCAGTTAACGTGCTCGGAGCTGCTGAAGGTGATCGAGAAGTACCAGCACAGAATCACACGTGAGTCAGAACTGCTGATAACTCTCATTTTCTGACATTTTCTTTTAGTTTCGTTTAGTTTCCTGCAGAGGATTATAGTAGAATTCTTTTGATTGCTTCATATAGTTTGTTTCCTGGTGCCCATACCAACACGTGACATATATCGCAGGCTATTATGAGGTCTGATGAAGAGCGTTTGCTCGAACTGTAACCTTTTTACGTTATTTTTGCCTTTTTCTGACATTTTCTTTTCAAATTTACTGCCTGATAGTTCCTGTTTTTTTTATAATCTCCAGGTTTGTCTCAGGAGGAGAATGAGCTTGGCCTGTTCTTGCGTTTCCAAGCTGAACGCGATCGCACCAAAGCCGGCAACATGATGGAGGCCACAAGCAAGGCCCTGTGCACCTCAGCCAAGCAGAGGTCGGCGGATTATTGGTCGACGACTGTGGAGGGGGGAAAAAAACGAGCTCCCTAACGACGTACCGTTTATGCTTTTGCTTGTTTTCTGCAGGATGGCACTTTGCCCGCCGCTGCAGCGCATGCATCAGGAAGTGGAGACGTTCCGGCGGCGCGCCATCGCCGACACGCTGCTGACGGTCAGCCGCATGGAGAAGGCCCGCACAGAGTATAGAGGAGCCTTGCTGTGGATGAAGGATGTCTCTCAGGAGCTGGACCCGGACACCTACAAACAGCTGGAGAAGTTCCGCAAGGCAGGAGGAGTTTTGGGTAGCCCTTGTTCTTTCCTTCTCCTGCGCTGTTTCCTAGCTGGTCTGTTTCTGCTGTCAGGTCCAGGCCCAGGTCAGAGGGACGAAGGGCCAGTTTGAGAAACTGAAGAATGATGTGTGTCAGAAAGTGGACATGCTGGGAGCGAGCCGCTGTAACATGCTGTCTCACTCCCTCTGCACTTATCAGGTCCCATATACTCACACCATCGTGTCTCTCTGTGTCAGGCCATGTAACTAAACGTTCCTCTCTCCTCGCCGTTCTGTCAGACCACTCTGCTGCAGTTCTGGGAGAAAACCGCCAATGCCATGTCAGGAATCCACGAGGCCTTCAAAGGGCATATCCCATACCAGTTCACCTCAATCAAGGTGCTACAGGTGTCATCGTTTTAGTCTGAGGGTTGTTCTGTCTGTAGATGTTACTGTTAACCTGGCAATTTCCTTCCCACAGCACCTCCGGGACCCACTGGAGCAAATCTTGGACTCCCAAAACCAAGAGAAAGATGAAAAGGCCCTGCAGAGCAACACAGACAGGTGAGTTTTCGCAGCACGGTAAACTAAAGGTTGCCTTAAAGGGGACATATTATATACATTTCACCACTACATTTCACTTTTTTCACCATTTTGTCTAACCATTTGGGTCTCTGTTGCCCCTATAAACACTACAAACCTGAATAAAAACCATTCATCCGGTTTTTCTTTGATGCATTTTGCCAAGGAACATGCTCATGAGGTAAATTTTCTTCATTCCAGGCGTGAAAAATCCATGACCTGTTAGCGAAAGTCGACGTTTTGAATCCAAAATAGGTAATCTACGTGCTTCGTGTATGTCCGATAAGGAAAACAGTTGGCCATTAACGATGACAGCAGCAGCAGCAAACAGCAAGTTTTCAGGAGAGCAGTCTTTATGTGACTGACGGAAGCCATAGTTTCAAACATGTTTTGCATCCGCCGAGTTATTTATGGCTAAAAACAGTTTTTGTCCGACCTCTAGTCGCACCAGAAACCAAAAATTACCTCGTCAAAATCAACAGACTCAATGCAAATGTTCAGCGCTGCTGATTTGATTTACGATTTTAGGGTCACGATTTGATTCTCAAATTGTATTTTTTTTCTAGTTACGGTACAGAGCCCTATGCCGTTTTTAGACTAGTCTAGTCTATGATCATTGTTTTTTTTGCATTAAATTTTGTACAGTAAATCTTATTTCAAGAGTAAGTGATGTAATTTCCACTTTTTGATGTCATTTCCACTTTCTCGTGTAATGTATCACATTAGACATTAATGTTCAAATTGAAATGATTGATTTACAATATAAGTGTAACAGTCTTATTTAAATAAATAACAGAAATGATTAGTAACAGAGGGTGGCTGCCATCTAGTGATTCTTTTTAGTTACTGCAGCGCAACTACTCTTAGAGGAGACTGGCTCAGAGGATCGAGCAACATATGCAGCAAACAGCGGTCCTCTTGTTTATAACAACAATATCGACTTAACTCACCGGGAACTCAACATTTCCTCACTGGTGATTTTAGAGTAGAAGGAGAGGCTTTAGCTCTGGTCCGTCTGCTGCTTTCTTCATCTGTCCAGGCCATGGTTTAACTGTAGCTTAGCTAATAGCTACTAGCTGGTGTCAGCTAATATGCTCTGTAGAGGTGTGCTCTGTTCACGGGGTATGCTCTTATTGTGATACAGCAGTTAGTGTTACCAGATATTGTTGTGAGTTGAATGAAAACTGGTGGTGAAAAAGTTTTTTTTTTTTAGCTGTTCTCTTCATTATATGCCTGTAATTCGTTGAGTTAACACCGGCTGAGTACAGTTTACCAAGAAAAAACAGTATTAACACTTTCAGAACTAAGAACTTAAAACGTCTGTAAGGATTTTTAATTCCTAGTTTAGCTGTAAAAAAAAAAAAGCCAAACTGTGTTAAACAATTAAACCGATTTATGAAATTGTGAATCGATGCTTAGAATTTTTATAAGAATCGATTCAGAAAATATTTATACATTTTTATTTTTTAACACAGATGAATACTAAACTAAACATTCCCAACTTATTTGTTACAAAGAACTAAAAAACAAACAAAAACTGTATTCTCTATTAACTTTGTCTTTTTCGCTCCCAGGCTGATTTCAACACCAGCCCTCCCCTAACAAAAACACTACTTTTTAATAGCAAATCTATAATTATCTTGGATTGGAATGATAATACATTATTTTATTCCAGAAAACATATTCTAAAACATGTAATATATGCTGATACTTTATTTTTGACACTGTTTTTTTAATGTAAATCTACAGCTGTATATCAATAAAAGTGCCTGTGTGACATTTGAGACATGTAGCTTAGATTATGAATCTCTTTTTTTTGTATCAATACATTTTGGGAAGAAAAACATCTAGATAAATATTGAAAATTGGATTTTTGCTTAAAAATATCAAGATATAACTTTAGCCTCAGTTTGAAAAACCTCCTTTCATTGAGGCTATTGGTGTTAATTGTTTTGTAATTAGGTTGACTCAGTCACCACCCACTTTTTTATATATATATTACTCTATTATGTTAAATACTATTTAAGGTGTTTAATGAGAAGGATTTGTGTCTTTATTAAAACCTAAACACCTGAAGGATTTTCTTTCATCTTTGCTTTTAGACGAGCTTTTTTTTTTTTTTTTAACCCACAATACAATATGTGTAAAAATCAAACCTAAATACGTTTTCAAAGTATTGTAGATTCTCATAACTTTAAGATGCCATTCTAATACCTTCCTTGCTCTCGTGTTGCTCCAGCTTTATTAGTGTTTTCCTTAAACTCTGTAAATGTCTCTTGTCCGTCCTCTCAGCTTGGTTTCCTTGGACGACGACAAACCAGCAGAAAGTGCATCTGATTCAGGTCAGTACTGCCCCTGCTGGCTGACACACACTATTGCTCAGCCACGTTGAACGAGATGGGCTGTGGTAAACGTCTAGCCCTCTTGTTCTTTTTTGGTTTGATTCAAAGTAAAAGCAAAATTTCTGTTTATCGTTCCAGACCTTAAGCTCAGCAGCGATGGGCAGAGCAAGGCTAGTGAAAGTGGTAAGTGAGTGTCTCCAGCCGGGTATTCTGTACGTTATACACCAGACTGATGCTTTTCACTGTGACTGGGAAACTGTAATGACGAGCGTCTGATCTCGGTGCGCCAAAAACAACTACTCCAACCGTTCCAGCCATGGACGACCTCAGAGGACTCTCTGGAGACTCCGGTGACGACCTTATGCTCATGGCCTGCAGCATACCCCCACAACCACCATCAAATGCCCCTCTCCAGCCATTGGTCCCGCCTCCTTCCCAGGACGGAGACCAGAATGTGTCTGGACTCCCGCAGCGGCCCGATTCGGGTAAACCGGCTGGTTCTTTTCTCCGCTTCCTTTCGCTTTGAATTCTAACTTCCAGCTGCTTCTTGTCTGAGCTCACTTGGCTGCGCGGGGAAACTCACCTCCTTCGCTTTCTCAAAAACATTCGGCACAAACCTCCCCTGCCAGCTGTTAAGCGGTCAAACTCCACCTTCACTGACCGCATCTCTGCTGGGAATCATCTTCCTCTCACTCTACTTGTCTAGGCGACAGCTTGATCTCGGGCGTTCTGCCATCGGAGCCAGGTCTGAGACCGGACGAGGAGGATGGCGAGCGGAGCGACATGGCTTTCCTGAAAGACCTCCTCAGCCCAGGTCCAGGAAGCGGCGATGAGTTCAGCAGGGAGTGGCAGGATGCCTTCGGGATGTTTGATCCACCCAGTGTTCCTGCGGCCCGCCCCCCGTCTAACCCAGCCAGCCCCACGGGCTTCCTGCCGTCACAGCTGCTGGATCACAGTCTGAGCTCCTCAGGTCAGCCACACAGCAGCGCAGGATTTAAACTGTCTGTTTTCGTGCTGTTTAAGCTTTTTCACATTCTGTCACATTACAAGCCTAATCATATGTGATAAGGATTTATGTTATAAACACAAAAATGTGTAGTTTTTACTAGGGCAGGGCGATAATTCGATCGATAGACGTGTGGTGCGATAGAAAAAAAAAAGGGGTCGATTAAAAAAAGTTCAATAGGAAAAGGTAGTTTCCCCTAATTTTTTCATTATACCCCATCAGGCAGCTTAATACCTTACTTACTTACTCCAAAAGAATCATTAACAATGACCAACACAGCTCTTTCAGCCACCCTCTCTCCTTTCAGACCATAAAAAGGATGAATGACTTGAGCTGAAACAGAATTTTTTAATAGTTCCTAAGTGAACAATCACCGTAACTTCACCGCGCTCAGACGTCACAAAAACCGGAGCAGCGGAGAATTTTGTTCCAGATGAATGTTTCAGAGGCTCCGGTAAAGGTTACGTCCCGTTTTGAACCGATCCTCGATGCACTAAAACACTAAACGTAGCAATAATGAATGAAATATAAAACTACGGTCAGCTGTTTTAAGCGGGACTCCGCTCTCCCAGCTCGCTACGAATCTCTTACAGAGAGACAAAGGAAACGTACCCAGGTCGCGTCGCGTTGCTAACATCTGTGGCTGTTAAAATCTCCCCTCGGTTCTGTTCCCGGTCCTCATTAGCGAATAAACGCTTTAAAAAACACAACAGGGGTTGGATAGACCTGCTGGCTTCGGCTCTCAGTGACTGAGCTGCATTGTTGGAGCCCATCAACACTGGTGAGTAGGTAGTTAGCTTTAGCTTTAGCCTACAGCTGACGAGCTGAAGTGAATTTGATTAAGCTTTACTGTCAAACTAAACCAAGGGTTTCAGCCATTAATATTATAAAGTGTCATAAAATCTTTAAAATATTAAAAAGCATAAAAACAAGCCTTTAATTTAAATTACTAACATAATTAAAAAAATATATATATATATAATGGTTAATAATATTACTTTTCTTTGTATTTACTGATGTTACTCAGGCCTCTTGGTTTATTTCTGTGTCTTACAAACTTCCTAATGATAAAAAGAAGTGTTTGGAAATTTGATTAATTTAATTCTTAGTTAAAATTAGTTCATTGAAGAAAAACAAAATGACTGGGGAGGCACCTAAAAAATATTTTTTTACATTATGTGATTGTTTTTTATCGATAATTATCGATATTGATCAATATGACTATTTTTTTTAATCAATATGCTCTTTTTCTATATCGTCCAGCCCTAGGTTTTACCCAAATGAATCATGGACACTAATGACGTCGTGGAGATTTTACGGTCTGGTTTTAAACATTTAAGTTGCACTGAAGCAGCACTTTGAAGAGTTTTTAATTAAATCATTTTGGTAAATGTTTGATACCATGGACCACATTATTCTTATTTCTTGTTGGGAACACTGGGTCCGCATTAAAGGAAAAGTTCGTTTTTATTCCACCTGGACCCTATTTTTAGCAAATATTACATTAATTTCCTCATTCAATTCAATTCACTTTTATTTATATAGCGCCAATGCATAACAAAGGCACTTTACAACAAAAGTCATTTCAATACAATTATACAAACATCAGTAAAAAGTTTTCTATGTAAGGAATCCCAGCAGATTGCGACGAGTCATGGATGTGAGGTTGTGCCCGGATCATGCAGACTCCAACCACAGCAGTTCCTCTGCAATCCCTCAGACTGAGCAAGCCTGTAGTGACAGTGGATAGCAAAAACTCCCCTTTAACAGGAAGAAACCTCCGGCAGAACCTGGCTCAGTACAAGCGGTCATCTGCCACGACCGTCTGGGGGTCTGAGAAGCAATAACAGCAGAAAAAATATGCCTGGAGTGTAGTAGAAGAGAAAAGTAGAAGAGAGAGGACAAGTTTGGAGCCACTTGGAGTCCTTTAGAAGTTCATATCCAGTCTAATCAGCGTATATCCATATAATGGGAGTCTCACAGGGCATTATCTGCCCCATAACTCCTTCATTTAACCATGTTTTGTTATTAATAGTTAGAGATATATTACCCTGTGAGTTCGGAACTTCTTGGAGGTGCTAAGCTATTAGCTTCTTTTTTTTTTTTTAAAAACCCAACCAGTTCCAACTTAAACTTAATAACGTGGGATATCGACGACGTCGCAGCTGTTCACCATTATAGCTATTGCAGAAAGTGAGCCTGTAGAAGCTAGTTCAGTTTGGAAGCAGCTTAAATATGTTTTATATTTCCAGGATGCTTTGTTCTAAGCAGTTTCTGATGTAAACAGACTCAAATCTGTTTAAGAAACAGTGGAAATAACTTAATTTCATTGATATTTGTTTGGCTGGACTCACCTAAAAAGCTATTTCTGGCTATGCCACTGTTCACCTTATCTCTGACCTATCTGCTGTGTTTCTAGTCTCTATGGCCACCACCTTATCTCACATTTCGGATGTTCAGGGGCGTGTGAACAGGAAGTTACCTGCAGGCTCGGTTCTCAGGCATTTTTCAGTTTGGAAGTGCCTTTGCCGTCCCTTCCCTTGACCCCAATCAGGAACTACAGTTTGCACACTGGTTGCGATCTGCTCTGTCTATTCATGTGAATGTTTTACCTGTAGGCCAAAAAATAAATACATTTTTGCCTCATCTGAATCATTTAGAGCTGATGAAAATCCTTACAGGGCCGGTTGTGGCAGAAAGTATTGATAAAAGTATAACAAACCATTAAAATCAGCCTCCACGTTCCAAAAACACGTCTTAATATTTTAAAATACTGAAAATCTTTACATAATGATGTGATTTAGGACTATTCAAATAAACACATATTTTATTTTACTGACAAAACTGTAATGGAGTGTCATTTGGAGGTATTTCAAAATTATTTTTTCTAGTCAAGTCTATGTTGGTTCTGTCACCTTAAAGTTGGTGGTTGCAATGTGAGAAAATGTGAAAAAGCGAAAGACGTACAAATATTTCCACAAGGCTCCATCCATCTTATATCCCCTTCATGCTTTAGGCTGGGTGACTCCACCCATGTTCCAAGCTCCGCCCCTGCAGCTTCCCCCTGGTCAGAGCCAGGCCGCCCCTCGGTCTCAACCAACTAACGGTACGCGCTCTGCTTTCGAATACACCTCACACAGCAGAGCTGCTTTCTCTTTTTTTTTTTTTTTACCAGCCTCACCTGTCGTCTCTTGTTTCCTGCAGCAGCTTCGGGAGGATCCAAAGACATGTCGGCGTGGTTCAACCTGTTTGCAGACCTCGACCCTCTGTCCAACCCCGACGCCATTGGACGGTCCGCCGACGAGCTGCTCAACGCCTGAGGCTCACGGAGCTCGTTCGGTGCACCTTCACTCTCCCTCTCTCTCTCTCTCTTAAAATGTGTATTTCAGCAAATCTTCATTCCATCCACGATTGAGCTCACATTCATTTCCCAAAAAGTCTGAAACACTTTTCCACCGTCGGCGTCTGCTGTAACGAACCCGACACCAACTCCCCAAAAAAAACAAAGAACACAGGCGCTCCTCGGTTGCTTAAAGGGAGGAATTCTGGGATCCGCCTCTGTTTTTTGTTTGATTTGTTTGGGGGGTGTGTCTGTTTGCCGTGTGTTAATATCCAGAGATCCAGGGTGGATTTTAAAAAAATAATAATGTCTTTATGCTGAAAATGGTGTGAATGAAGTACCACAATGATTGTCACAAAATGCTGCAGATGGAAGGCTGGAAGGCTCTAAAAGTGGAAAAAGCAGCCGCTGCACCAGAAACACTAGTTTCATTGTAATAAAAGATTAATTTAAAGACAAAATGTGTAAAATAATCTATTATCTATTGCTTTTAATTGTACACAACTCCCATTGCTTTCACTAGTGTCTAATTAACACAACTTTAAATTGCAGGAACGATCGTAAAGGAGCATTTTAGCAATCTGAAGCTAATTTTCATTTCAGCAGGTTGTTCATCCTGTTTATTGGTTGCACCGAAACTTGTCCACACTTTTTTTTTTATTATTCAAAGAAAATGAGTTAAATACACAACAAAAGGAAGAGAAACTAACAGCTGAGACGCTATATTATGATCTTCACTATTTCATAGTGTAGTTTTGGTTATTGCTGCTGTTTTTGAACCGTCTCGCTAAAGCAGTCCTCACTTAACATGTAACGTGGAATGTTTCTTATCCACTTTACATAAACTGGTGTTATCAACTTATTTTTTTTGGTAATTAATTATGATTAAATCAATCTGATCGACAATAAGTAGAATTGTAATTTGAGTGAACAGGTCCAAACTGAAATCGGAACCCAAATAAAGTGAATAAACTGCACTTGACATGAACATTTTTAATAACTTTTATCCAGATAATTAATGAAAATGATTAACTGAAAAGAAAAATGACTTATGGAATTGTACAAAAGTTGGCTACCAAATGACTAAGTCTAAGTGACCCGAATCCAGTTTTAGAAACGGGTATTTGCTACTTTCACCTAAGTTTAGAAAGGTACAAGATGCTGGTCATTTGTGATGGTAAAGTTGGAGATCACAAAAATGTGTAACATCATTGCAGAAGGCATCGACCGCCCAGTCAGTTAAATATTCCCGTCTGCAGCAACCAGAAAACATGTCAACATGTGTCCTAAAAACTAATAATTGGAACGGTTCAGTTAGTGTGTTAACTTCAGCTAATTAGAAACTAAATTGTATATTTCGGTGAATTTGAGATTTCTTTTCTCTGGTCTTTTTAGCATAAAAAGAAATAGAAAAGTTCACTGAATCTTTCTACTATGGGCAATGCTTTGAAAAACAATCTGGCAAAAATCTCTAGATCATTCAGACAATAAAACAAATTATACATTCTGGATATACAAATGTTTTTGATGCAGATTTATAAATAACTCTGGGATTAAACTCCGTAAACTTTTCATAATTAAACCAACACAATATGTAATTTTGCTGCTTCTTCGTGATAAAAGGGATCGGCAGTGCTTTAACATGTGATTCCCACTCTCTTTGAGATGTAGTGAAATAGCCTGAAGCTAACTTTTAAACTGTGAATATTCACATTGTCGGACTGCACTGCAAAAACTGTCCATCTAACCAAGTAAAAAAAAAAAGTTGTTTCCAGGTAAAGTATTTTTGATCTTGTTGTGAGACGTATTTACTAAGCAAGAGCAGAATGTGTTACATTATTAATCTAATTTTGAGAATTGTTACCAAGTGTGAATTGTCTTATTTCATTGGCAGATTATTTCACTTAATTTGAGAAGCCTTAGACTACAAAAACCCTCAAAATACTTGATTATAGTCTAAAGCTTCTCAAATTAAGTGAAACAATCTGCCAATGAAATAAAACAATTTGCTCTTGCTGAGAATTATCAAAAAAAAAGATGGACTGTTTATGCAGTGTGATATTCACAATGAGCTACATCCCCAAACACGACGGTTGAAATCCCATCTGCTGAATCTATAATCGCAAGCCTAGAAGATTTATTTTGTTTGCTAATAACCGGTGGATCAGAATGATCAGATCTTTGGGCATTGTAATATACAAGACAATATTAACCTTGAAATAAAACAAAAATATTATTTTAACTTTGTTGTGCTGTGCATTTATAGCGTCTGTGTTTAATGGAATCAATCCTAAAGGACAAAAAGGGATTGTTCTCCATGTATGGATATCTGACAACTGAATGCTTTGATTTGATATCTAAAAAAAGGTTTTTATGCAAATTGAAAAAGGTCCAAATGCACCAAATCATCAGTTGGGATTTTGTTTTGGAGCTAAAAATATTCAACAAGCTCCACATTAATATCCCAACTCTGCTAAAAGACACAATTATGTTTCACTTCTTTTACATTCTAATGCAACTTTTAAAAAAATGACTACTAGAATCCGAGTATTTCTGTCACATCAACTGTAAATCTTACTTTTCACACTAAAAAATAAAATAATGTATTTCTCAAGTTAAATAAGAGACGAGTCGTTTATTTTAACTATGCCTTTTTATTTCACTCAAAAGGGTTTAAAAGATGAAAACTGGGCAGTTTGGTTCCCGATCAACTGGACACGCAAACAAAAGAAAGACGAAAGCCTCCTTCCAAAAAAGCTGTTTTCATCCACACTGAAACAGGCATCCATATTTGAGATATATATATTTTTTTCCTTCTTTTTTTTTTTTGGTGACATTTTCAAGCGACGTGTCGGGACGTTCCGCCGTCGTCACGATTGTGTTTCAGCAAGTGGATTTTGGAACAGACCTCTTTTATTTTTTTTTCCCTTCCTTTTTTGTCGTAACTAACCGTTCGCTGAACGAATAACAACCACACTTTTCTACATCTACTCTGCTACAAATTAAAGTCAGTCAGGATTTCCACGGTTGTGAGGCTACATGGAAAGCAGTTGTTTTTGCTCTCTTTATGTTAGCATATATCTTTGTATCCTACTCTCTATGACCTGAGATATCAGTTCTTATTTAGAAATCTCTGAAGACCCAATTCGTCTCCTGTCCGATAAATAAATACGTTATTATTCACAATAATGAGTCAAGTTGTAATTCACAGTACTCAGCTGAGAAGTTGTACGTTACACCTGTTGCCTCATTCGAATACATATCTCTGTCAACCAGTAATACAAACACAGTGCCTCTGTATTTACAAGTCCAGTACATTCCTATCTCACTGTAACAGGCACCATTAAGTAATTGTGACATCTACAAAAATGCTGAAGGAAGGGTTTTGGCACGGAGAGGCTGTCAATCTGGAAACTAATGTCATTTAACCAGATTTCTTCTTATTAATATTACTGGTGCATCTCAACAAATTAGGATGACATCAGATAAGTAAAGTTAGTGTTTATTTCTGTTCATTTTGTTTATTCTGAATTAAGAGTTTATGAAACTTAATTTTTTTAATTTACAAGGATTTAATGGGAGATCAAATACATGTCAAAAAAAACATCCAATGGCATTTTAGCAAAATTGGTCATATACACTTGTTTATTTGTTTAAAAAATCAAACAAAAAAAACCCATCCACAGCTAACTGCAAAGGGGCATTGCTAAGCACGTTCAAATTCATGCCAAACCTGTCGGAGGAACTAGATCCCACAAATACTGAATAATCATAATACCTTTCTATTTTCTATCTACTAAAAATAAAGCAGTAACTGAGCTTGTGAAAACAAACAAGCAAAAAGCGCTTGGATAATCGATGATGCCAACAGCTTTAAGGGTATCCATGCTGTTCTGAGTGGAAACATGCAACTTCGGAGCATTTTTGTCATGGACAGTGATGTTCCAAACCCTAAAACCCCGGTTATTTCAGTCCACAAGCAAACGCTTACAACTTAGAATTTGCTAATCTTGCCCTTTGGTAAGAGTTTTTAAAACTAAACGTTTTCTATGCTGTAAATCTGCTTTTTCATGTGGACGACAGGCCAAATCGTAAAAAATATTTTGGATTTTTGAGATACTATGGGTGGACAAGGCATTATACGGCAGCGGTTTTTTCGTGAGCATGGCTAAAGTAGTGCTAGGCTAAATAACTGCAGCTTGGAGAAGGTGGAGAAAGAATACAAGCAATCTTTTTGTTTTCTAGCATAGGTAGGAGTCATGGCTAACTGAGAGGCTGCATATATGAAACTAGAACCCTTGAAAAGTGTGTGCTTGCACACAACGCGTCCAAGCCAAAAAGGAAAACGTAAGTTTTGCACAATTTCTGAACGTCACTTCATGACAGAAAAGTTTAATTTAAGTCTTACAAATGTTTGCGTACTCTTTTTTTTTTCCAGTTTTTTCTAGAAATAAAGGTCCCACCCCCTTCCACTAAAAAAAAGAAAAGAAAATTACATTTAAAATTTAAGAATTTCTGTGACCGATTTCAAATCTCTGGTTTTAATGTGGCTCTTACCTGGTACTAGGGTTACGCCAGTTCTGATTCCTTTAAAATGTTCCTCCAATCCTACTGAGATTATTAGGCATTTAAATTAGAAGTCTGAGACAGCAGTTGCCTTAAAACTTTCAACATTTTAAAGCAAAAAATTCAATGTCTCGATTTAAACTCAACAAATCTTAAGGTAGCAGTTAGCATGGTTAGCATAGGGAGCTGCATCCGAATACCGCTACAACGCTTGCTACGTAACAGGCGAAAACCAGTATGCGAGCGATGTAGTAGATCCGAATCTCCAGTATGGATTGGAGTAGTAGGCATAAAGTTCCTGGATGTGTACTACCGCCACAGTAAGCAGCCAGTGGACGCTACGCTATCCCACAATGCAGCAGAAGCCCCGAAATTGTAGAAGTGTGACCTCGCCTACTGAGGAATTGTAAACCATTGACACTGCCGCAATTTCGGCGAAGAACTCTAAAAGTGTAGCGATGTTACTGATTACTTTAAATTGTTTTTTGACAACTTATTAACTTAAATGTTTAAGTTAATAAGTTGTTTAACAGGACCACAGGCGACCTTACGTATCGCAAACATCTGGCAAAATGGTGGAGCAGTAGGTCCGATTACGTGCCTACTACTCGCTCATTTGCTTCGAGTTATTTACTACGAACCCTTCTGGCCGGCTACGGGTTTCTTTACTAAAAAACGCATACAAATGAAAGTCAATGAAGCAATAAAAGTTATTTTCGGGTCCACTTTGCCTTGCCCCTTGAATCATGCTGTACCTCAATTCAAATTATAACTAATGATGAGCATTTTGTTTGTTTTGTGATTTATTTGCTTGTAAAAATTCGTAATTAAAGACCACAAATCACAAGTTGCATATATAATGTCAACTAACATTAGCTAGCACTTAAAATCGGAGAAAACCACTATAAATCTAACCATGTGGAAAGTAGCAGCTATGTCGGGTTAAAGCAGTCGATGGAGTGACAGCCAGCATGGAGGAGAAGCTCTACATGGTCACTGTGAGTGTTTAACCTGCTATAGCTAGTGCTAGCTGTATGACGTCATATATGCAACTTCTGATTTGTTTGTATTTACAATCAAATAATCCCAAATCACTTGACAAAAACAGTCGAAATGTACATCATTAGTTATCATTTAAATCGAAGTACAACTTATGTGTGATTCAGGACGTAAGACAAAGCGGACCATAGTTTGTCTATTTTACAAGACACGCTGGTAATAATGCGTCTAAAATCCATCTTACATCTAGGGTCTGCACCTCTAATTTTACCCAAAAAGAAGAGGTGTTTTATACATGGAAAATACATCTTAAAACAATGTTTGTAAGAGGTACTACCAGGGTGTCGCCATATTGGAATACAGAGTATCCAAGAACATGAACTGGAACGCTATTTACTTTGGCGTTACGTCAAACCCAGCTCCAAGTTCTGACTTCCGAGGTAAGTGAAAAGCACCAATGGGCTCCTTTTTGCCAAAAAGGCGTTCTAGCTGTATAATTCTTTACCTTAACTCCTAGATGAAAAACCTTTTTTAAGTCTCACCTGTTGAAAACCAGATGCTAAAGGTGCTTCATATAGCCTTCTGGTTATCTTCTGAAAGTATTGCTTTCTCTCACTCTGTGGCAGCACAATCAGCAGTCTCCTTTAGAGTATCTTACAACTTTTGGTATTTCTTAAACTTAATTTTATATACAACAGGAATGCTGAGAGTAGCTAGCTTTGAGTGTTGCTGTTACTTCACCTGGTAGCAATGACCATTTATCTTGAAAAAAATATATATTATCGTAACTCCACTTAATAAATATGTTCTTTTTTGTGTGTGTTACGACAGCTGGAACATGCCTCTTCAAGGTCGTCCTCGTTTCATTAGATTTTTGGCTATGAAAACAGTCGAAAATTGTTTGGGCTTTGTTTTATTTTGGAACCCAGTTCACGCTGGTTGTCTGCGGAGGCTTTAGAGCTACAGGTTTGCCAGCCTCTCCGTGAGAAGAACCCCACAAGTAGACGCATTCAAAAGCAATACAAGCTTACAAACAAAGGAGGACTTCGACATAGAGAAAGAGCTCGAGAAAAACGGAGGAAAGACGGTTGAGGGTCACGGCTGTGGGGAGGAAAAGGGACGCTGGGGGGGGCAAAGGTTGGTGCTCAAGGATGGTTGGGCGTGGGGAGGTGTACGCAGACACTGGTTGGACACGTGTCAAACATAGCCCTGGCCTGTGTTTCCCATGGATACAACCCAGCAAACGGCTGATCAAAACGAGCAAACGGATACCAGCATTTGTTCTGCAAGTACTATAAGGGTAAACCGTTTGTACTTTCTCTGGCTTACCACTTGTATCTCACAGCATTATGACGGTTCAGGGAAACTGCGGTCTAAAACATCAGGCACATTTTGAACTTCTCACATCCCTCACATCAAGGTATGCTACGAATCATCTGGCAGCACCAAAGTATAACCTCTGTGGTCGATCGGTAGGTCTCCGAAGAAACCAGCGGCCTTTTTTTTTTATCCTAATGGAAGGCATAATTTATATCCAGACAAACAACCGTAGATAGAAAAAGAGATATGTCCGTGGAAAGGCGCCATGGTATAATACGATGAAATCAAAGAAAGGTAGGTCCTTTCGCCCGTCGCCTCCTAGAAGAACGGGAACGGAGCGAGAGGAAAGCGGTGAAATGTGAGCTACAAACCCTGCTTGGGGAAGGCAGGAGTCTCACGTCGGAGGAGGAGGCAGTGGGAAGAGCTTTTGAACAGAAAAGGACATCAGAGAGAGCTTAGCTGGCATGCTAAAGGCATTGTTTTGTTGTTTTGGGAGCAAAAAAAGGGGTTGATCCCGTAATGTTTTCCGATTGAGCTGATGGGAGGGAAGGACAGGGGGGGAGGGGGGGGCAGTCAGAAGCTCTCAGGCTCTTCCAGGAGACAGGGCTGGGTGGACAGAGGCACCAGGGACGGGGACAGGCTCCGGAGGCCAACACCCGGGCGAAAGTTGAGGTCCGGGGTGGGAAGCAGGGGCTTGAGGATGCTGACAAGGCAGAAGGCAGAGCCGCTGTTGGGGATGAAGTTGACCTTGTTGCGGTCAGGACACAGGAAGGGAGGGATCTCCTCCAGAGGTTTGGGCCTGGAAACCATAAAGGCACACATGAAGGCTTTGTTTTTATCTCCTAGTTCACATCCATATCCCTGTGGGTGAGATAAAATGGTTCTCCATCTACTCACATGCCCTCCTCGGAAACCCTGACCTTCTCGCAGCCCTCTGGTGGTTCCCTCTTGAACATGTAGCTGTTGTTGGGTCTGGGTGAGGCGGCGTATTTGGGCAGTGGGGAGCATGGGCTTAGCTCTGGGTGAACAGAGGGGGAGACAACTTTTTAAAGTACAAACGCTAACAGATTAGCGATCTAGTGATACGTAAAATGTAAACACTGTGCGACATTTTAATAGAAAATTTTTCCTTTTCACTTGAAATTTATTGTTTTGTGGTCATTTTTATTAATATTGTAACAAGCAGAGAAGAAACTAAAAATAGAAGTATCCGAATCGGCAAGTACTCAGATACAATGTTTAACCGCACTTTTAACTATATAATAAAGCCGTAGAAACTCATCTTCTGGTAATTACACGCAACAATAAACTGAAATAAACAGAAAAAAAGCCAGACGCTGTACTGCACCTGTGGTGCATTCAAATAGCGTCTGAAATCTATGCTATGAGTTCAGGAGCATATGGATATTTCAGCTCATAGTGACTATAATAATACTGCAACTTACAAACTTAGAACAATGTGGGCTTTCTAACTCTGGTTTTTACTCAAAAACATAGAGTTAATGCGATCCCATGACAGTAGAGGGCAGCATTGAGCGCTCCAGCATATAGCCTGTCGCCTTATAATACTGTAACAAGTGCTATTAAGCTGATTTCATTGGATTTACAACAACAATGGTAATGCTTATTGATGAAAAAGTTAAGTTACTTGCTAAAAATATATAAATTTCACTACTAAAGGCAAAATATTGGTGAATTTTAGGTTAAAATATCGGATCGGGACGCTCCTAGTTGCACCCCAACTACAGATGGAAGGAGGCGTCATAGAATCGGGTGCCGCTCACCTTTATCCTCGTAGGGGCTCCCTCCAGCCGTGTCGTTTAGGACGCTGAGGTAGGAGGGGGAGATGGAGTCCGGGCGGCTGCTGCAGTTGCTGTGGTTACCGCTCAGGCCACCCCCCGATGGCGTCTGCGTGTCGATGCTGCGGGTGCTGCTGCTGCGCTGCGGGGGGACCGGCGGGGGGGCGCGGTGGCCATCGGGGACATCCTGTGGCTGAGTAAATAGGTCAAAGAAACAGTGCTGAAGGGGGGCTCAACCCTCTACCATTTTTATTGCATGGCGTTTTCCAACCCCGCCCTGCATATTCTGTTTGGTTCCCTGCTTTTGCCCAGTTTGATTTTGATTTGATTTTAAGCACGTTAAAAGCTGGGAAACATCTAAAACAAGCAGAGCAGAGAGTCTGGAGGACCAGGGTTGGGGAGAACTCACGACGATGGTCTCGTCCTTTTCCGGTGTGTCTCGGATGATGATGCGTTCGATCTCCTGGTTCAGGCCCTCCACGCTGTTCCGGAAGCGAGGAGCCGAGGATTTGGATATAGGGATCGGTATGAGGATGGTCTTGGGCATAGGCGACTGCACAAACACCAGAAACGATAAATTCACTTTAAAGAGTGGCTTAAAATCTCAAATGAGCTTTATAAAATAAATAAACCTAATAAATATCAACAATATATATATATTTTTAAACTGAATATCATGTTTCCCACCACCTAACCAGGCTGGTGATATATTTTAACCTGTAAGCTTTAATCTTCAGAGAAGAAACTGATTTTGATTTGGTTTTGAGGCCTCTTACTGAAGACACATCAGTAAGAGGCCTCTTTAGATACGCTGCAACATGGACCGCCGTAGTAAGAGATCCATTTTGCCCACAGGCTTCAGCGTCTAGAACACATGCGTCAAACTCAAGGCCCGTGACCCAGATCCGGCCCGCCCAGGCCTTTTATGTGGCCCTCTAAACTCTAGAAGACTATATGAATAAAACACATAAATTCTATATATGTACACCTAAATACTATTTTTTACGGTCAAATCAGAGTTGAATTGATTAGTCCTAAATCACATCACTGTGAAAAGATGTTCAGTATTATTTAATTTTAGGAGATCCTTGTTGAAACACATATTTATTCATAACGGTTTTTTAAAGAGTTTTATAGATACTTTTGGCCACAACTGGCCCTTTAAGTACGTTCATGATCTTGATGTGGCCCAAAACTGAAATGAGTTTGACACCCCTGGTCTAGAACAATTCTTTGAGGAAACGTAGATCACGAGTTAGAACATTTGATCTAATGAATAAGCGATTTGAATTCAATTAAACTGAACACGTTTCTGGATTCAGAGCTGCAATATGAGGTTTCAATTAGAGATGCACCAATACTAATACGGATATCGGGGCCGATAACGTTCTAATGTTGGAACCTATCCTTAAAATGTGGAAACTGCATTAAATTTTTCGCTTTAGATTTTAGTTTTGTGTTCATTTTTATTCATATTTCTTTCAATTCTTCACCATTTGTTGTAAGAAGCAGAGAAGAAAATAAAACCCGTCTTTCAATTGTTTGCAGTTTGCATTGGTACTCTGTATCGGCAAGTACTCAAAGTATCGGTATCGTATCGGTTTGCATCCCTAGTTTCAAATCTATACTTTTAGTGGCTGTAAAACTGGGGCAACGACCACTAGGGGGCACAGTTGAGACAATAAACGCAATTAGTCCAAAATGGTTGAATTTGACTCATCATAACTTTTACCCTGACTCAACTGAGCACCTGAACCGACGTTTCAGATCATCAGCCTACAAGGCCGGTGATTTTAATTTAAGGGGCTGACTGAGCTAAAAAAAAAAGACACGGATCAAACCCAGTTCCTCTCAGAGATGAAGCACCTGTACATCAGTCTACATCACTGTCTCTGCTGATCACCTGTGACTGAATGATGGTGTGGCTGCCATTGAACGGGGATTTGCGGTCCTTGTCCCTCCGATGGCGGCTGCTGCGTTTGCTGCGCTGAAGCTGCTGACGCAATTTGGCAATCTGGAGAGTTTTTAGTGGGGGAAAAATGATGATGAATAACTATTAATGTTGATGTAACGTTCACAGTAGGAGCTTGAATGGGCAAGGTGAATGGCGATGAGGTAAAAATAGGACACCGGCCTCCTTGAGTTGGTCGGTGCTCCCACAGGAGGCCGAGCGTTTGTGAGAGCCCCTCCTCCTCTCATCTGCCCAGGCCCTGG
The DNA here is from genome assembly GCA_028564705.1 of Apricaphanius iberus. Classification (NCBI taxonomy): domain Eukaryota; kingdom Metazoa; phylum Chordata; class Actinopteri; order Cyprinodontiformes; family Aphaniidae; genus Apricaphanius; species Apricaphanius iberus. The sequence goes on along the minus strand of JAPXFQ010002439.1, from coordinate 1,345,251 downwards.
GAGTCTGAAATAAAAGAAAACACCAGTCAGAGCAGAGTTTCAAACATGCTTTTTTCTTCTTAACATTTAGCAGCTCACAATATTGCGACTGGAATCTCATCTCAGGGATGATTCGAACAGATTGAAATTAAGGAAGACTCACCTGTGTCGCTTTGTCCCTCATGTAGGGAACGTGTTGTTGCTGGCTGTCGTCCTGAGGCCAGGGACCTGTCAGGTGAGAGCCAGCGAGCGCGCCCTGCGAGGGCCACAGCTGGACGCGATGGCGGGGGACGGGCGAGGAGAATGAGGATGGGCGAGCTCAGAAGGCGTGGAAGGCGAGGTCAGCGGAGAGCCAAGGGGAGGCTGGCTGGTTAATGGTTAAGGCCACGATCTATGGGGCAAAGGGAAAACGTCGCAGATGAGTCAGGAGGCCCTGAGAGTGCAAATGCATTAGTCCACACATTATAATTACGTTTAAAGTACCTTGCATAAATGCTAGATAAAAATAACACAATATAAAACATATACTGTAAATTAAAAGCCAGTTTGAACAAGTGCGTCTTAAGGCAAGATTTTAAAGGGAGCTCCACAGCTTTGAGAAATAAAAACTAAAAGCTCTGCCGCCCGTTGTAGCAAGTCGAATGAAAGGAACTTTTAGACGGTGAGGATCTGAGGGTTTTATTGGGAAGTAGCAGTTTGAAGAAGATCAGAGAGATGAGAAGAAGCGGGATCATGGATTGAACTGAAAGCGTACAAAAGCAATTTAAACGCACTTCTGAATCTAGCAGTTCTGAGTTAGTCGTAATATATAAATAATTTTTTTTTTAGAAGGACCAAGGTGAGCTGCAGTAATCAATCTGTCTTAATGTGCATCATTATTCTTCTTCCACTACTGATACCACTTTTGATAAATGGACCCAATAAATATATATATAGTCCTCAATCATGGTGCTTGCATTATATTTTCAGTATCACAAATTATGTATAAAAGCAACTACAAGGGGCATGTAGAGTAGATTTGTGTAAATTTTCACACTTTAAATATGTTTTGTGGTCTTATAATTAATTTACAAACTCACATGAGACAGCCATGCTAGACTGGATAAACCTCCAAATTTGTGGTTCACCACGCTGGCTGATAGGGTTAGATTAGGGGTTAGTGTTGGACAGTGGCACATTTTTAAAATACTGAAGTCTAAATTAGGGATGCAACGATACCACTTTTTGTTCAGACCAATACGATACTGATACTTTGATCTGAGTACTTGCCAATACAGAGTACCAATGCTGATACTTCAAGACGGATTTATTTTTTTAACAAATGTTGAAAAATAACATATTAATACAAAATGTTCACAAAACTAACAATTTAAGTGGAAAATATACATTTAAAAGTAAGTTTCTTAACTATTAGTATTTGTATTTTGTGTAAAGAAAATGAGTACATTTGGCCTGCAGCTCTGATAGATTTTCATTTTGGCCCACTGAGGGACAAACTTTCCGTACCACTGAACTAGAGAATTATCAATATTAAAGTGACAGTGTGTAGTTCTTGCAGTACATCTTTGAAAATAGCCATTAAAATATTATGCAATAATAATTACGTACAGCACATTAATCGCAAAAATTGGCGATATTGTAAAATATGACTTTTAAAATCAGTTTTCAAATACATAGGCCTCTTTTCAGGGGAAAGCCATATTAGATGATGTCTTTACTTCTACAATAGCCCGGACGGACAAAGTGCATGGAACAAGCCCGCTATTAAAAGATTGATTTCCCCTCAAAATGCAAAAAAGTTTCGCCATAAATACTTTTTTACCTCTTCGCTAGTTCCAAGCGATGAAAGAGAGACTGATCTGCTCGTCATGTTGCTGCAAATAGATAATTCTCAGGGAATTGAGCGTTTGAAAACAGCACTAGTTGGACCTCCGTTGTTGAGTTTCTTACTCGAAGACACAGATACCTCATGCTTGTGATAATTTAGGAATGCACTGCCCCCTACTGGCCGAAAATTACACACTGTGCCTTCAAGTGAAAATGTGTTCATCTTAGACAGTAGATTTCGATCCAATAATGAGTCTTATTGCTATTGAGTTGTGGAAAATTATAAGAGAACCAAAATTTAACTTCTAAAAGTGAGTTAGTTCATGAGAAAGGGGGAAGAGAAGTAGATGGTTTCGTGGAAAAGTAGAACTGGGTGTCATCAGAGTAGCAGCAAAATTCAAAATTTAATTTCTGAAAAAATATTTCTAAGACGTCGAAGATGGATGATAAATGGAAGAGGTCCGAGTATGGAGCCCTGAGGAACGCCAGATGTAACTAATGTTGGATTTAAATTATTTTAATTGAACAAACTATGTGCGGTCAGAGAGATGTGATTTAAACCAGGACAATGGGGAAAACAGCACATTGCTAATGGGTACAAGTCGGTGTAGAAGAACTAAGTGGGAAATGTTAAAAGACCAGCATCTGCAGCTAGGAGATCATTGGTTATTTTAATGAGAGCAGTTTCAGTACTATGGTTCAGATTCAGAAAACCGGATTGAAAAACCTCATATAATGAGTTTAGGGAAAGAGTTTCGGAAGAGAAATGGCAGGTTTGAAATGGGGTGAAGGTTGCTAAAATCATTAGGAATAACAGCTGCTGATTAGGGAAGAATGAATGGTAAACAATGGTGAACGTGGTAAACAAATCAGCAGACACAGCTGTCCTGAATGATAAGCTTGTGAACATTCCACGTCGGTATGCCTAGGTCTAATCCAAACCTTGCTGGGTGGAGCAGATCTACCCCCCCCCAGCCAGAGCAATGGCATTAAAACGGCTTTAGACACAGGAGGGGTGGTGTAGGGGCAATGAAGGACATGAGTTTTTGGCTAACTGACCCAGATAGGTGCTACTCTGGGCTGTTCTGTGTGCTTTTTTATGAGTCCAACCATTTACATTACTGACCCATATAATTAAAGGATTTCTATTCATGCCTGGTGATTAATAATAAAAAAATACAAAGCAGCATTAGACGTACGGCATGGCGGGATGAAGACTTAGCATATTGATCTCCACTATACGAGTCCTAAACAGGTTCACTTGGCCTGGAGCTAAATTTGGAAGGAGCCCTGACCAGCAACCCATCACTGTTGCTAAGGAACGGCCGTGATGCTGGTGGGGGATTAGTGATCTTTATTAACACACAGCAGCAGCAGTGTCTGTGTGTGTGCTTTTTATGGTTAAATTTGGGGTTTTGGGCACCAGCTCGGTCAGACTTTCTTTTTCCTACAGCAGAAAAGCTGCAACTAGTGGGAATAAAGCGTCTCATTCAGCTGCTGTAAGCGCTGCCCCGTTGTGTCGATCTATGCGACATCAATTTTGACCTATTTCAGCCGAGAGCTAGAAACCCTCCCAAACTTTTACACAAAGGGAAAAAAAAAGCTTTCATAATCTAAACCCAGAGTAGAGTATCAACAAAACAAAGATGTATAATTACATGAGTTGAGAGCTTGGAGAATTTGCAACCACAGTTGGATCGTTCTCTGAATTCGGTTCACTTTACTGAAAAATCCCCCAACATTAATTAGTTCCTGAACATTACATCTGATGGACTTTTATTCACCTTACCTATAAAATTTCTAACTTTTAGGAGAATATTTTTTGTAATATTTTTGTTGTATTAAAGCAGCTTTTTCTTAACAGGGTTGAATATTTTAATTCACATTAGCTATTGTTTGGAGCAACATTTAGCATAATTAAAAACAAAAAAAATAATAGTTCGTCATTAGCTTTTTCAAGAAGAAACATAAATATAATTTTTGCATGTAACAGGGCTGTAAGGTTGAGCTTGACGATGTCAGCTTGATGACAAAAACAATAAAATATAGGTCAGAAAGTATGCTATCACTTCCTTTTACTGTATGAGAAAAAAAAAGACTGGAGTGATGTCACTTCCTGGGTGCTACAAAAAATGGAACTGGACAATTAATTTTAAAAAGGGGAGATTTGTATGCTATTATGGGGTTAAACATTTTTTTTCATATTTTTTACATTTAGGCTAAAGAAGACAAATAATTATGTTACCATAAAAAATTCTGGTTACTGTCTATTTACACTTATATTTTATTCACCGAAACAGTAACTTTGGTAAATTAGGACGTGCTAATTTGGCCCATAAAACATTTAAAAACATAATTTTTCAAATAATTTTGTGTTTAATGATACAAAAGGAATACAGATCCTTCTATTTCTTGTTTTAAAATGCATTTGTGGATTTACTTTATATGAAAATACTGGTGGTAAACCTGTGGGGCACAGAGAATCACCCAGTAACAACTTAGTAGGAACTCCAAAAAGCAGGCCTTTTTTTTTAACCAGACAGTGAATGCACCTTAACTAGGCATGCTGTTATCAACAACACTCTTCAGTGTGGAGGCTGTCACTGAGGGAGGAAAGGAAGAAGCCTAAAGGTTTACTATTTTCTTTAGTATCAGTGATGTGCTTGAATGAAGTCGGAGGAATTTCAGATACAAGAAAACTGCACATTCTAGGACAGAGAGAGAGCGAAACTTTCAGCTGATAACATGAAGGTTGAACTTTTTTTTTCAGTTCTGTTATTAAACATGGTGGAGTTGGGAAAGTATTTAGCAATCTCTGAAATAAACTAAATATCTAAGTTTTTTATTTTTAGATAATAAACATAAAGACTGCTGTTTGTAGCATGTAATGCCAGCCGTATTAACTACGCTAAATGCTAAACACAGCTTAACATGTCAACTAAATAAAACAAAAATCCTGTTTAACAGGGACATTGAAGCGACATCGCCTCAGCAACTAAAACGATCTAAAAAAAGTTAGTTTAAACACTTCTAAATGTTTCAACTAAAACCACTCCTGCGGTTTAAAGTCCTAATGAGGTTCAAGACGTAGTGAGGGACTGTTGCTGCCAACTGCCAATCAGCTGGTTTATTCTCCATTTTGTCTCCAACCCAGCACTCTTATTAAAGTAACTCCATGCCTATTAAGCTGCTCCCAGCAGGCTCTCCCAGTGCAGCTAAAATATGGCTGTATTGTTGAGTTATTCTATAAAAAGGTATATATATACAAACAATCTAAATTTAGTATATGCATGGAAATATACAAGCAAAAATTAATAAATGCTATAAATTATTATTATAGAAGCAATATTAGTGTAATAAAACAACCCTGTCCTCCAAATTTTTGTGAGTGAAACATTTTTTCCCCCTTTTACCCAAGATTAAACTGTGAGAACCCCATGTCTACATCTACTCATTCATGTATAAATCATTCATCCCATCCCATGTTGGAGCTATTATTCACAAACACGATAAGGCAAAGGCGAAAAGAAATAATAAAAATCAAGTTAAGCACCGATCAGACGCCTGGAATATCTAGACAAATACATTTAAATGCAAACTGCAGCATTTTAAATACATAAAAAAATGCACAAAGTGTTTAAGGTTTGGCTGCAGATTAAGGCCCCTTTTGTTTACATGGAGAGAAGCGTGCAACCCATCCATCCCCACACATCAACACCAAAAACAGCATGCATGCTTTGCAATACCCCCCCCCCCCCTCCCCCTTTAGTCCATATGCACACAAAACTAAAATAAATAATAATAATAATAGGCTGACCTGCTGGAAATAAATAAAGCAGAGCATGGAGCAGCCGCAGCCCCTGAAGATGCTAAATAGGTGGAGGAAAAAAGGCTGAGCAGGCTGCAGGCTTCTTCCACACAGAAACGGGCAGACATGGAAAATGGCAAAGCACGGCTTCGTGGGTAAAACGGTAACACGAAAGGTGTCGGTGCGGATGGCAGCCTCCCAGTCGTCGTGGGTGGATGTTTTATTTATTTATTTTTTCCCTCCTGGTAGGATTGATGCGACACCACAGCTCGCTACCGGCGGACCATCTGGTCGATACGGGGGGGGGGGAACAAAATAATTTAAAAAATAGGAATAACCGGAAGGAAAAGTGGGTGCATGCCGTGTTCGTTGGGGGCTGGAAAAAAACGAGCAAAGAGGAAAATAATAATAGAGAAAGAGAAAACACAGAAGAAATAGAAAGAAGGCAGCGGTGATGCTGGGCGAGCCTGGTTGACACGACGGGAGAAGGGACCAGTGTTAAGCGCACACGGGCAAACGATTCAGCTTCCGGTGATGTATTTCAAAATAAAAGGTGCAGAGACGTTCTCTGGAGAGTAACATTTAGTAACGCGCCAAATTCCCTACCCGGAGCTAACGTTTTTCTTGTTTTTTACGTTTGGAACAGTCGTGGAACTCAAGAGAACTTTCCCAGATCTTCAAAGTTTATGCTGCTCTTATTTTAGACCCTACCCAGCGAACAACTGGACGTTGAACGACCGTTGAAGCGACGTAAGTCCGAGACGTCCCGTCATGGTTGAAAAATAGTAACAAAATGTAGGTTTATCAACCGTATTTGACGCCGTCTGGTTGTGAATTCCACCTCTTTTCTGGTCGTATAATTATAAATACGCCTTGAATTGCCTTGTTGAAAGTTTACAGTACAAATAAAGTTGCCTTGCATGTTAGGGGAAAGTAACCCTATTCCTGGATAAGTATGGTTTCCATTGGCCAAAGTCAGAGATGTCCAAAGTTTTTGCTACAAGGGCCGAAATCAGCTTGTGGTTACAACTGCCAATGGGTCCAAAATTAAATCTTTTTTTTTAAGTAAAAAAAATTGTGTTTTATTTATCTGCTTAACAATAAATTAAACAAGTATTTTAATAAAACTCAAAAGTAGGAATTCTTGTAGAAAATTGATTTTGAAAGGATTGTAGATTCAAAACAGGACTTTTAAGGTTTGCCTATCGAAAACAAATATATTTTCAAATGATAACCTTTATTTAACCAGGTAATAGAATAGAAAAGAAAACCCATTGAGATCAAAATCTCTTTCACCAAACTGTGACCTGGCAAAGGGGTTGGAAAAGACGTCAGCATAACAATAGAAAATGAAAGGCATAAAAATCTATAAAACCTTTTTTCTCAACAGAATGAGCACGGTTCGGGTCACTCTTTCTTTGAAATTATGTGTCATTTGTAGCTATGTTTGGCTGTCTATGTAAAAAAGTAAGCAAAAAATATGATTATTAAAATATGATTAATTAGTTTTGTGCCATGGATCTTTTTCTAATTCTTTTGTCAACAAAATTGTGCCAATTGCAGAAAAAATAATCTAAAATGGTGATAAGTGGCCACACTAAATCAGTCCGAGGGCAGTAAATTGGACATACCTGGTGTATTATTACCCAAGCAACCATAAATTAAAATGCTAATTGTTATTTTAGAAATCAAATAATTAATTTTCACCAATTAAATTTAGAGTTTTTTAGCTTTTCCACTGTTTTAAGTTGCAGGTACCTCGCCTGGGACGCTGTTTCCTTAAAGTCAGACAGGTGCTATTGTTCATTTAGGTCTCCAAGCTCTCTCTTTAAACTGAAGCTCAATTTTACGCAAATAAAATCTGAAGGTTTTTTTAGATATTCAAAAAAGTTGATTTAGTAGCTTAAAAGGTTAAATAAAATAGTTGCAGAGGATTCTGTTGCAACAGCAAGCATAAGTGTTTTTTCGTCCACAAAGGAAACCAACAAACTGCATCTGGTATAAAATGAGTATTTCACGGTTTTTGTTTAAAACAATTATGAATTTAGATCCAACAAAGGTATTGGCTGAACGCATTTTGTTTGTTTTCTAAAACTTTTGACTTTATGCACATTTTTAATCGAGTGATGATTGAGCGGCGGCCTTTACTTTTAAAGTCAAGTTGGCGCATTTCCGGTGGTTTTCCCGCCGTCTTGACGCAGTCAGAGGAGGGCGGTGACGTAGCGCTCGAGCACTGCGCCGCTCGCGCTGATGCTGCAGTTGCTAGGGGCCGCGAGGAGCAGACTGCGAGAAAAACAAGTCTGGGGAGGAAAATGTCTCCCTCTAGAGTCCGTCCTGGGTTAGGTAGAAACCAAGGAGTGTCGTGGATGGAAACAAATACCAACAATAAACAGAAAAACAATAAAATAAACCAAATACATTTAAGCAGATTTGCTCCAGTTTTAAAAAGTAAAAATAAACAGTGTTTAAATTAAGTTTACAGAGCTGCTTTTGCCACATTTAAATGTTTCAAAACATACTACAAGGATCAAAGGTATAAACATCTATATACACCCCCCCCCCAAGAAATATTTAAAAAAAGTATCAAAAAGTAAAACATATTAAAAATCAAGAAGGGACTCAAGAGAAAAAGTTGGCATGAGGTTGTCTTCAGAAATTAATCTAAAAATTACATTATTTGCTTTTTATAAATGTTGTAAAAGAAAATAATATATATTTATATTGGCCAATACATTGGCTGTTAAATGCAACAGAGTATTGGGGCCATTGTTGATAAAGAAAAATATTTTGGAGAAAAATTTCCGCCCAAAAAACTCAAAATTATGAGATTAAAGTCACATATTTTCCCGAAAAAACTCAGAAATTCTCTGATGTCGAAGAGCAGTAAAATTACGAGTAAAAACTCAGAATTTCTGAGAATTGCACATATTTTTCAGCAAAAAGGGAAAATTTCTCTCACAAAAGTCATAGAATTACAAGTTAAAGCAAATAAATTTTAATTGTTAATTTCAGATAATTTCTAGGGGAAAAAGCGCCATTATTTGATTTAGAAAAGTAGAACCTTTGCAAGAAAAAAACAAAAAATATATATAATTAAAGGCATACATTATCAATATCTACACTAAGATATTTCTGAATGTAAGAAATTCTGAGTTTTTACTTGTAATTTCGCTACTTTTTGACATCAAAGAATTTCTGAGTTTTTTTCGGGAAAATGTGAATTTAATCTCAGAATTTCCGGGGTTTTTTTGACAGAAATGTACTCAAATAGTTTTATTTGCTTAATAATGTCCCTAATACTCCATCATAGTTTAGTTCCATCAAAGCTGATTTTAAGTGCTGCGTAGAAGAAAAAAAAATTATAAAATTATAGAAATCGAAATTAATCGATTCGCAAGTTCAAAAATATATGTTCTTTTTTTACAATAGTTTGCACTTTTTACAGCTAAAATAGGAAAAGTCCAGGCGGCCATTTTAACTTTTATGTCTGAAAGGAGTAATAGTTTTCCCCGTTGAACTGTTACCCAGAGTGAAATCATTGAATTACAGGCATATAATTAAGATAACAGCTAAAACATTGTTTTTTAATGGTACAAATCCATATATCTCGAATCGGATCAGATTGAACCAGATCGTGATAATTGATTCCAACTCTTGAGAATTGCTGATCGTCGTCACTGTAACACTTTTTACCTGATTTGGTAAAAGTGTTTGTATCGTAAACCAGAAGTCAGAGTCATGAATCGTTTACATTTTTATTGTTTGGGTCACAAGGTGTAAAGTTTGGGAACCAATGCGCTAATTCAAGCAAACAAATTATAATAAATGTTAAAACTAAAACGGATGATAGATTCCTCCTTTTTTAAAGGTCCCCTCCTCAGATAGCTCTTTAAATCTCCATAAACATAAATTGAAAGTTAATGCTCTAAAGATACATGAGTGTTTACCAGACGTGTTGATCCATATTACCAAACAGTTTTACACCAATATAAAAAAAAACAAACACTGAAATTATAATAAAATACTAGTGAGTAGTAGTTGCAGGAACATTCATAAAACAATTATTATTACGAACAACTTAAAAAATGCTAATTATCCTACTTGTTCAATCATGATTTAACGGGGATTAAACACATTTTTTAGATCTCCTTTAAAGCTTTTCCAATAGGTTATTTCTGTTGTAAAATTAACTCTGCGATTCAAATATAGAAGAGCTCCAGAGAGACTAGTTAATGACCTGAAGCTGACCCGTACTTGAGTTATAAGACCAGAAAAGACATCTAAAACATGCAGTAAGTGTACGGCTCCAAAAACAGAAGGTAGGTTTTGAATAGATCTCGTAAAATCCTGGCATTAAATCAAAATGCAGCACTCAGATATTACGCAGGCCGTCCATACTTGAAGTTACGCATCTAAAAAAAAATACACGTTTGTGTTTTTCAGGACAATTCACACATACTGTATCCTGAGATGCATTTTTGTTACTCTGATTAGCTGGTTTCTACACTGATTCTGAAGCATTTAAAACGAATTTGGGAAGAGAAAATGTGTTCTGCCCTATATTTTGCATTTAGGTGTGGGATCTCAAATTGGTCTAATTGAAAAGCTAATGTAGGTAATTGAATTCAAAAAGTGACACTTAAAGGTAGATTTATTGCAGTGATGTAATAAAAATAAAAGTAATTACTGATGTCGACTTACAGCTGCTGATGCCATCCATATAAAGGATAAGCGATAAAAACTGATTACCAACAGATGTCGACTGTTCAGGGTTGTATCAAACCATATTACTGGAAAGATAAGTGAAAGGAGAAAGTGGAAGGAAATGATGGAAAAGGGATTCTTCCTACAAAATAAAAAAGGGATTTTAATCCAATACGAAGCCTACTTACAATTATATCCGTATAATAAATGTAAATATTACACAATAATCACTATGTAGGTGCATAACTCACTTGCACGCAACTACTTTGTGTTAATTACAGATTCCATGAATGTTGTGACCGCTTCTTTTTCCTTCCACTTAACTTCCCATTAATATGAACAAACCCAGTAGTACCAATATTTTGTGGCTCACCTTCAGATAAATGCATCAGTTTCATACAGTTGATTAAGTTTTACCTTTTGAACTGATCTAAAATGAAAATATTGATATTCTATTTAATTGAGATGTGTTTTATAGATTAAAAAATTTATTTAAAGCCCGACCCAAGAAATAATGGGGAGGAAATTCAGATTTTTTAAATACTAAAGTCGTCATTTGGTTCTTTAACAAAATATGGAAAAAAAATTCAAAAATCATTCTTGAATATTCACCATTTATTAGTTTGTAATAATGTCAAAATTATTGATTTGTAGGCCTCTGCCCCTGTGGTATCAAGTATATCAGATTGTGTACAACCAGGTTTTAAGCAAAGTTTTTACCGTAAAATGATGCAAAAGGTTTCAGAAACCGTACGTATCAAATATGATACGTTTGACTTTATAGGGAATTTCTCCTCCCTATTTCTGTTAGCGTCACAGAAAAAGTCAGTATCACATAAAGACGAGCGTCGTTTCATACATTTATTGAGACGATTTTTTTTCCCCCCATAATGACTTTTAAGTGTTTACAGAAACTGTACCAAGCAGACGCATAGCAATGGGATCAAAGGTCGTGTCCATTGAATGCACAACAGAGTTCAGTAGAAATAAAAGGAATTATTAATGCAGTACACATAACTTCATTTTTTTTAATACAAATTACAGATTACAAAAACGTAAATGAGATCTTGTCATAAGCCCGGAAGCAGCGCCGACAAGACAGAATAAGTATGACGAGGTTTGAGCGCGCCTGTACAGGCAGAGACGGCTCTACGTGTGATGCTTGCTGACAAGGAGCTACACACACACACATACATACAAAGCGGGATCAGTCATTCAAACAACAAAAAAAGGGATGAAAACTACGGGAGAAGCAGAAATAATATCCAGCGTGCTTCTGTGTCGTTTTCTTTTAAGTATCCGGTTTAGATCAGCAGAATCGTAGTGCCACAGTGAGGTCAGGTGATGTAACAGATTGCTCCATCGGGTCGCTTCAGGCGACTGTAGTGTTAAGAACAGTAGTGTGATAGAGAGAACCCCGTATTCCCGGTCGGTTCGGGTTGATTGTTCTTGTTTTTCCCACCCTCCCACCCACCTTTAAAAAAAAAAAAAAGAACGCTCTTAGTCGATGGAAAAAAGAAAAAAAGAAGCGGATTGTCATCCATTTTCTCCTCCAGAGCTCGTAGGGACGGAGACGGCTTGCTGATTGTTAAAATAAAGCAAATATAAAACGATTGTGACAATTCATAAGTGCAACGAAGATTAACGTATCAAAACAGGAAAAATGGAAGCCATAAAAATGTCAAAAAGCATCTAAAAACTACCTCCTATTGCACAGTTAAAAAGTATGGTACAAAAACATAGATACATGGTTAAAAGACGAATGGTATTGCATACAGATCGAGGAAATAATAATAATAATTAAAAAAAGCAGTTTGTTCCGTCTTTAAGACATCAAATCTTTTTTTCTTTTTACAGAGCTTACATTAAACGTGCTTCATACAGCAAAGTAAGAGTGTATCGATTGTTTGTCTTCGCCCATTTAAGTTTAGAGACCCGCTTTTTACGGCGGGGACGCGGCTTAGAAACACTGATTTCGAGTTGGTTCAAAGTGCACGTAGGGAGGAAAAATAAAATCCTTTTGATTAATCGCTATGCTTGTGAGGGAGGGGTAACTTAAAGAAAGTAATGAAAGGAGATGGAGAAAATACACCCCCCTCCCCCATAAAAAAAATGAATGAGAACGCTGCATAGCTGGATTCCATTTAAAGCAATGCCGCCGGAAAGACACGAGGGAGCGAGACGGACCGAATTATTGTACAAGATCAGGCTCGGCTGATCGCGACACACATCGTCCCTCTTGCCGTTTCAGAGCAGACCAGCGGTTGTATTCATTTAAATTTTTTTTTTTTTTATCCTTTCCGTCCGTCTCTGTCCAGGTAGGAGCTCTGAATTCACACTTGTGTGTCACTGGGCTCGCTGGCCAAGCCTCCGCCTTGCAGGTAGATGGCTGAAGTGGACTTGGGCCCGTTCTGGGTGTGACCCTGCCCTCGGCTGGACCCGTTGTTGTTGACCTCCGGACCCCGGGTGTCTGTGGAGATGACCCACGTGGTGGGTCGCCACTTTTTGAGAGAGTAAGGCGTTTTAACGCGCTTCTTGATTTTTTCGCCCGTCCCCGGGCCTTCATTGGGTCTGGCCAGGCCTTCCCCTACAAGGACACAACAAAAACAAGACAAAAGTGATCAGTGCGCAGCTTTAACAAACACTTTTTAAAAGGAAAACTTTCCTTGTAAAGGAAAAACATAGTAGCATTAAAAAAAATTGAGCTAATAACCAGAGATTTTTTAAACAATTCTTTCACAATAAAAGTATGTGGAACCTTTTTGAGAATCTACTTCGCTGGTATTAAACATGCAAGTCAGGCTGAAAAGACAGCATAAAAAAGGTTACTGATTGGCTATAGCGTGAAGTCACTGGTTGATTCTCTCTGGCCATTACTTTTCGGCCTTTGGATTGTTAAAAAAAATAAACCCAAAAAACTGAAATAGTACAAGCAGACCTAGCCATAGTAGCTAAACTCAAACTTTTCCCTGAAATCTTGTCCTCAATTTTCTGTATTTTCTTTATAATTCTGCTCTAAAACTTAAAAAAGCTGGAAGTAGAACTGACCACAGATGTGAATGGATTATTTTAAAATAAAACAGTACAAGCAGACCTAGCCAGAGTAGCAAAAATCTAACTTTTTCCTAAATTCCTGTGCTCAAATTTCTGTAGTTTATTTATAAGTCTACGTTCTAAAACTTCAAGAAGTTGGAAGTAAAACTGACAGGAGATTTGAATGGAAGATTTTAAAATAAATAAAATAGTACAAGCAGACCTAGCCAGAGTAGTAAAACTCAGACTATGTCTACTTGAAGACGGTCAACATTAAGATTCAGAAATTTTTATTAGGATAATTTGTTCATACTTTGGCTAAAACTTGGTTGAAGTTTTTTTGATATTTTGACAACCTAGTTACCTAGCTGTACTTCAATGAAGCATTGGTAGTTGTTGGAAAAATCTTTCATCAACAGGGGTTCCACCAACTTGCATTTGATATAGAATAAGAAGTTTAAAATGCTACTGGTAGCCAATTGGATGTCAGTGGCTTTTTCTCCAGCATCAGTGATATTTCCATTCAGCTCGACATCGTTTCAGTGGAGTCATTCAATTTAGTGTGGAGCGTTCTAAGGACCTTAGTGCTGTTGAAAGATGCATTTGCTGACAATTCTAGTTTGCTCCATCTTTCTAATTCTGCTGTACCTGCATGAGATCCATTAACTTTCGCAACATTAGCAAGTCCAAATATCCATTTAATTGTTGAGCATTGTTTGCACTTTTTACAGCTAAAATTGGAAGGAAATGTCTGGGCAGCTATTTTGAGGCTTGTGTCCTAAAGGGTTAATACAGTTTCCCCCAGCCAACTGTTACTCACCAAGTGTTGCATCACTGAATCACAAACATATAATTAAAACAAAAAAATATTAACAGCCCAGACCTATATCGATATCGAATTGGAAAACACTAAATTGGATCGGAACAGATCAGACGGTGCTAATTAATTCTAACTCTTGAGAATCAGAATCAAATTGATTCTTGAAATTCGAATCGATACCAAGCTCTATACGAATAAATGTACCGTTACACCCTTAGTATCCGTCTTAGTGGGTTATGGGTAGGGACGCGCCGATACCATTCTAACGTACTTTTATTAGTTAATTAACCGGTACCATGAACCGCTACTAAAAATGTGGAAACTCTGCAATAATATAATTGAAAATGTTTATCTTTCACTTGAAATCTTTGTTTCGTGATAATTTTTATAATATTTTTCTAATTCACAACCATTTGTTGTAACAAGCAGAGAAGAAAATAGAACCCGACTTCGAATTCATCGTATTTTTTGGTCTGGTAGAAGTATAGGCATTGGTACTCTGAGCATCGGTCAGTACGTTCGAATTATTACCTTAGTCCGACTGAAATCAGAGTTTTGAAATGCACGTATACATCTTAGTGTGGCCCGGTGGCCATTTGGACTGATTTTTTACGGCCCTTGACCCCCATTTAAGATCGGAGGCACCACACAAAATGATTGGTGCAGATTTAGACTTTCTTTTAGACTGGCGTAATTTTTGTTGACAAGTTAAAAGGAGAAAATATAGACAAACTGCTAAAATAACATAACCAAAAAGCGACGTGAATAGCTGGGATCAAACATTTCTATATTTTTAAAAAATTTTATTTTATTTTTTTTTTTTTTTTTCAAGGGGGCAGAGTATAGACCAAAGAAGTAAAATAAACATGGCGACCGAAGGTGAATATTAGCTGGTAAATATTCCGATAACAGAGAAAAAAAAGACTGCAGAAGTATCGTAATCCTTTCCCGCTGAAAAACTTCCCCTCATTAAACGTTCCGGAAGTTGTCTCGACTATTCACCGGTATAGTGGTATATTAAAATTTCCCATCATAACGAAAATAAACACCGGTTTTTGGTATGAACCGGTATACCGCCCAGGCCTATGTAGAGACAACCAAACATAGCTAAAAATGACATATTTTTTAAATAAAGAGTAACCCAAACCCTGTTGAAAATGTTTTTTTTGGCCCCTCTGAAATATTCAACAAATATTTGAAAATGATTTATTTTAAAAAACGAACCCTAGAAACCCTGTGTTGTTCTGAGTCTAAAGTCTTTTAAAAATCCCTTTTCTACAACAATTCCTAATTTTGCGTTTCATCTAAATATTAAGCAGGTAAAAAACTTTTTTTTTTTTTTATAGTAAAAGATCTTATTTTCTTCGTGGTCAATCGGCGCTTTTAACAGGATGATTTTGGCCCTTGCAGCAAAAAGTTTGAACATTTCTGCTCTGGACAAAACAAGCCCAAAAGCTGCTGCTGTGCCAGGTTGTTATTACCTAAAGAAGCCAGGTCCTGCGTGGTGAAGGACAGGTCCAGGGAGTTGGGTCTCTCTGGTCTGCGAGCTCTGGGCTGCCTGAGCAGCGCCTCTCCTCTCATGGTGACCCTAGCGTCCCTCGGGGGTTCTGCTGAAACTGCACCCGTCCCTGAACTCTCCCCCGTGGTCTCTCTGCTCGTCCCCTCCGCGCTGCCCTCCTCCTCCCCCCCACCGTCGCTCTCCCCGCCGCTGTTGCCGTCCCCCTGGCCGTGCCCCGTGTTGCTGTTGTTGTTGTTGGCGTTGGGCCGCGCCGAGCGCAGGGCGGCGACGCTCACCGCGGCTCCGCCATCGGCCTGCTCCCGCTCTCGGCTGAGGAGCGGCTCGTGTTCGTCGGGGCTGGCCGTGATCAGGCCCAGGCTCAGCCGGCTGTCGTCCGTCCTCAGAGGCACGGAGCCGTTCTGGACCGCCCCCGCCCCAGCGGACGCTATGGAGGAGATCCCCCCGCTGGCGTGACCGTTAACAGCCCCGTTGACATGCGTGTCCCGCACAACAGCTACGTTGTTGGAGCCCGATCCCGGCTGTGCCTCCAAAACGTTTGGACCCGACACCGCACCAGCGTTCAGCTTTGCCACCTCCACCTGCCGCAGGTTGGACTTCCCCGAGCGTCCAAACTTAAACCTTAGCGAGGAGGACGAGGACTCCTTCTTGGCGGGCTTGTTCCTCAGGGGTAGACTGGACGGCCTCTTTGGCAGATTCTGCTGCTTAGGAAGGGGAAAGATGGGTGCTGGCATGGCTGCAGCGGGATCTGATGTCCCCGAGGCCTCGTTGGCCATCTTAATGAGGGGGTAGAGCAAGCTGGAGCTTACAGGACTCAGCGGATCGGGTGAGCAGAACTGTTTCTGCGAGTGCTCCATTAGATTCTCATCAGAGCTCTCCTTTAGGTTCTTGTCCACCTCTTTAGGATCCAGCTTTGTTGTTTCCAGATCCTCCTGGGTCAGGTGTAGGCAAACGGGGACTGTGCTGGCCCCTATGGGCCCCTCGGATTCAGAGATGATGGTGGTGGTAGTGGTGGAGGCGGATGGGCTGCCTCTTAGCCCCATGCTGGTGCTGCTCCCCTCCGGGCTGGGCAAACGAGCATTGGCTTGCTGCTGGCGTTCCTGGTTAATGGAATTCCTGTTTCTCTCTCCTGTTCCCACTCCAGCCCTGCCCGTTAAGGAACCCGCGGTGTCCACCTGCTGGTTCTTAGCTACACCCTCATGCTCTTCGATGTAGGTGGAGGGGTGGTCAGTGTAAGGGCCTGACTTGGGGGTCATGCGATTTCTGTCGAGGGAAGAAAAATAAAGCAAAGACAGTTGAAGAACAACCGGAAGCCCCAGCATCAGGGTAACGGAGATGGCTCAGAGTGTGAGCATACCTCTCGTTGTGCAGTGTGGTGGACATGGGGTTGAGGGTCGGACTGACGGATTTGGAGCGGTCCCATATGAGGAGCAGCTCGGCAAGTCGCTCCTCAGCGCACTGCGCTGTGAGACGAGCCTCTGCGTCCTGGTCCCAGCAGTCCTCCATCGTCTCCTTTAGAGAGCGAACCGCCTGAAACACAAAATTGATAACTAGAATATAAGGAATCCGACTATTAATGTTTGTATCAGACTAAGATTAATAACAGTACAAAAAAATACATTTTTTTGTTGTTATTTTAGCCCCATTCTAACAGAACCATTCTTAAACAAAGCTCAATCAGATTGGATCAAGAGTACCAGTCAACATTGATTTCCACAGGTTCTTAAAGCTGCTATATTGAATTAGCAAAATAAGTTAGCTTAAAACATTTTTTCCATGCATCTTGAAGGTAACGTTTTTTTGTGTTTTTTAAGCTGGACCTTGTTTTGAGCAATAATTATGTTCATTTACTTACCCAAACAAGTTGGGAGCCATTTGGAGTCCTTCAGGAGAAGTTTGCATCCAGTGACTATCAGCGTATATCCATATAATGGGGGCAGAAGATTTGCCGCCTGTAATAAGGCAATATCTGGCCCCAAACTCCTTCATTTGACCAATGTATGAATAGTTAGCAATATTCCCCTGTCAGTTCAGAATATCTCGGAGGTGCTAAGATATTAGCTTCTGGGTGTTTAACAGGCTTTATATCCAACAGATTCCAACTTACACTAACCTGACGTCTCAGCCACAATTACAGCTGTAGTCTGCATAGGTTGCAGAAAGGGAGCCTGTGGAAGCTGAACTTAGTCCAACTGGTCATTCGGTTAGTGCAATAAGGAAACACACAAACATGAACCTGAAGTAGTAAGTTCTGTCTAGCTCTTTCAAGATATTCTAACTCAGAGGGGAGTAGTGCTAACGTTTAATAACAAACCTGGTTAAATTAAGGAGTTTTGGGGAAGATAATGTCTTATTAAAAGGTAGAAAAAAATCTCCTGTCTTGATTGACTCCCATTATATGGAGTTAGATATATATATATACACACATATATATACACGCTGATCACGACTTGGTGAGTAAATTAGCGTAAATAAATCCAAAAAATAAGGTCCAGGTTGAAAAAAAAAAAGGAAAAACTTTCCCTTTAGCAACGGTTTAACACAGCACGGCTATGAATATTTTGTGGAAATCAATAAGAAAAAAAATATTAAAGCTATTGAGCTGCATTTGCCTAATGATCAGACAAGCCCATTTTCAAATTTGCGTGGCCGCTCCACTCATTACATGCTGCTGCATTCTGCAACACAACACCACTGGTGTAGAGGCTCTCTGCTTATTAATGTCAGACGAGAAACAGCCGACTGCTACCACTTCAAATTTAGGACAGAACTACCAGAGTCCCAGAAAGAAAAACTGCATTTGAAGTCACGGAAAACCAAAGAAGTTTTGTGCGAATTGTGCTTTCTTGTCTGCTGTGGCAATGAGTTCCAAAATCAGCTCGACTCTGCCTAGCTACAAATTGAGGTGTAACATATGTGTGATTCAGGACGTGAGACAAAGTGGACCAGAAAATAACTTTAATCGCTCCACTGAATTCCATTCGTTATTTTTTCGACTTAACAAGATTTAGGCCTGGGCTTTAACTAGGCCATTATAAGACATGGAAATGCTTTGATTTCTGTCTCACAGGGAGGTGAACTCAGCAAAACAGCTGTGTACCTCTCATCTTAATCAAAAGCATTTAACCACAATATAAAGAGATTTAAGTGTCCCAAAAACAAACGCACCAAGCTGTTCTCCTTCCAGGCCTCAGGGAATTTGGGCCGTTGCTTCTCCCTGGATACCAGGACCTGCATGTCCTCAAACGTGGGGTGGTTTCCTGCCTCTGCCTGGAAGGCCATCTGGTACTCTGGCACTGATTCTCCTAGAAGCAGAATAGGATTGATGGGGGGAAGGAAGAAACACATAAACACTAATAAAGCTAGTTTCTTTAGATTTACAACCAATTTTCCCGAAGAGTTCTTGAAATACAAACAACAGCGCTGCTCTGTTATAAAATGCGGCACTCCTTATGTAGTATCGTCTTTAATATTTCAGAATAAGGAACGCCGTTTCTGTCCGTCTCACCAGGGAAAAGGTCGGTACATCTCATGAAGATCTCCCAGTAGATCAAGCCCAGAGCGTACATGTCCACCTGCTTCAGCGCTGATTCGCAGTCCCTCAGATTCACAGCACCTTCCAGCACTTCTGGAGCCATGTAGCGGATTGTCCCCACCTGGCAGAAGAACAACATGATGGCGTGCATCAATCTGGGAAGAGTTGTTTTTTCAAACAATTTGAAGCCCAACTTGGTAAAGAGCCAAAATTATTCCCAACACTTTAATTAGGGGTGTCACGATTCTCAATGTAATTTTTCTCTCCTTTTCTTACAGTAGCACCCTATTTTTAGACCAGTCTAGTCTATGATCATTGCTTTTATTCATGCAATTTTGTACAGTAAATCTTATTTCAAAAGACATATAAATGATAAAATTTACATTACTCTTGTGTAATGTATCAGATAAGGCATTAATGTTCAAATTGAAATAATTTATTTACAATATTTTTCTATTTATGATACACTTATAAGGGTAAAAATCTTGTTTAAATAAATAAAAGAAATGATTAGTAACAGAGGGTGGCTGCCATCTAGTGAATCTTTTTAGTTACTGCAGCGCAACAACTTAAAGGAGACAATGGCTCAGAGAAACAAGCTAATGTACAGCAAACAACATCCTTGGTTTAACTGTAGCTTAGCTAAAAGCTACTTGCTAGCTTCAGCTAATGTGATCTGTTAACGGGGATGTTCTTATGAGATTTAGCTGTTAATAGTATTACTAATTGTTTCTGTTAGTTGTATGAGAACTGGTGAGAGTTACTTGTTAGGAAAAATACAATGTTTGGTACCTTGTGATGAGGAAATCTGAGTAAATAGACGGTTGTCTTCTAACAGTTGCCAGCGAGTCCGAGTGGGACGCTAGTGGCGCTACAGTACGTAAACATAGGAGGAGGTGATCGTGACTGTCTTTTAGATTTCGATGCATAAGGTGGTGACATAATTTTTCAATCGATTTTGATTTAAAAAAAGAATCGAGATTGTGACACGCTCAACATTAATAGACATTACTGTAATGTGTTAGCTTCAAGCTGATTTATATCTGTTGTCCCAAGACATTAATATAAAAACGTAATAAGATTATTCTGCAAGTACAACATTAGAAATTAGTTACCGAAAACACAGGACACAAAAAATAATAATAGACAAGTCATCCAGTTCTTAAAATATCAAGACTTCTTGGCAATCAATGGAGAACAATTCGCCAGCCTCCTCAGTACAGTTAGATCCAGATTGGGAACCAGTTTTTGGTGAAGTTGATAAGGGTTCATCCACGATTTCAGGATGTTAAGACAGACCTTTGAATAGCTGCGTCAGTACCGCCTCTTCCGCAGATTAGTACGCCTGTTTTGTCAGATTTCAGACTCAATGACATAGGGCTGGGCAATATGAGCTAAAATTAATATTCCACCTCGATAGCGGTAAGTGAAAAGTCACTTTATTTGTCGCTAGTCGCATTTTTCGGAAAAACAGTCGGTAGACAAGTCTAAACTCTTGCTAAATACAGCTACACAGTAGCTGCGTTAGCAGTGCTTTCACTGTTTGTCACATGACTCAAGGCAAAGCAGATTCCTTAAAGGGGCAGGAGCACCGCTAAACTAAAACGCATATTTTCTTTTTTACATACCGAATTTATCGGCACGGGCAAATTGATGTCAGTAACAGTCATAAATTTCGTTATCGGTTAATTTTTCGTATACTGTCCAGCAATAACGTGACGATTAAGAAACTTGTGAACATCTGATATGTATCGGATTTAGTACCACATTTTGAAAGTGACCTGGTTCGGATTTGAGTTGTTCAGATATGCGTCTCATGATATGAGTAAAAAGCTTGATTAGAAGCGCTTTTATCTGCGGTGTGAATGTAGCCTTAGACTCTATAGACCGTTGTTAGCATATTAAACGTAAAGTCGATGAGAGAACGGTTGTCTCCAAAGATAATAAAATACAACAAGACGGTGGGAAAGAAATCCGTTACAAACATGATTCCAGTACAGCAAACCAAAATGCTCAATGTATGATTAATTTATGATGTGATATCTGTGGCGTATGCGAGCGTTTTAGGCCATTTGGCACCTTAACAAACCTTTTCCCCGCTCTGACTAGTGGAGGCTGAGCAGTACCAGTCAGAAGTTAAAAGTAAACAGGAAATGAAACTACTGGAAACAACGGTGGCACACCCAGAAGGAGGATATGTCAAATATGCACATTAAAGTTTTATATAATCATACTTGATAAAGCTGGAAGTTTTATGGTTCGGACAGAGTATACATCTAGATTTATTTATTTTTTTGACTTGACTTTTTGTTGACTACTTGCACATTTTCTGAAATTGTCCCTGAATAAGAACATTTTGGGAGATCATCTTTGAGTTATGGGAGCAGGTCTTGACGTATAGAATACCAAGAGTTAGTATTTGTGTTTATTTACTGATGAAATAATATTTAACCGCTTGTAGTATCTAAAAAAGTAATTACACAGAACTGGGGAAAGAAAGATGGTCCAACAAAAGGAACAATATGTGGAAATTGTAGACGAAATACACAAAATTGATACGTAAACTAAGACTATAAGAATATCAGAATAAAAATAGACAAAATTGACTTAATATATGACAAAAAGAAATTTAATAAAAATCTACTTGCTACTAGATTTTGGTATCGGTGTTATGTGGAAAAATATATCTAAAAAGTACAGTAATAAAAAAAATCTGGATTTTATCAAAGCTTTACAACAAAAACTATGATTTAAGACGAAGCTGAAGCCACAGGAACCGTTTAGTTTGTTGCACCAGCTTCCAAAGACAAGATTTTATCCACGTGGTGAAAAATCTGTATATGTAATGGATAATTTCATTATTTTTGAATGGATGTGGCTTGCTTCTGCCCAAATAAAAATGAATTATATTCAGAAAACGGCATCTAAAGCTAGGGCTGTTAGATTATTGGGGAAAAACATATCTATTAGAGGTATCTATTAGAGTTGGTAAACAATTGAACAGTAGAATATCTGTATACGAGTCACCAATATAAACCTGAATACGATCATGAATCAGCTGGAAGACAATTCATAATAAGAGGCATTTTTGCAAAGCAGAAGGTATAAATTAGTTGATGTATTCAAGAAAATATACAAATATATCAATCAATCTATGAAAGATTCACTTTTTGAATCAAATTACTGAAATAAAAGAACTTTTTAATGATAATGTAAGTTATTTAGATGCAGTTGTGTTGTATTTTACTTGGTAGAGATAGTTTCTGATAGTTTTACATATTTTTATAAATTATGTCATTTTAATAAAAAGGACAAAGACATGGCAGCTCTTTCAAGTTGCTGACAGCCGTTGAACCAAAATGGCGGCTTGGTAAAGAGGACCAGAGACGTGACTCATGCCGCCTGGGCTGCGCAGGGAAACAAGAGATATCGGCTCTTCCTCCTCTGAGGCGCTCACCTCGCTTATAGCGGCGTTCTCCTCCTCGCCGGGGCGCGCCGGCCTGTTCCCCGTCAGCTTCATGGACAAGCCAAAATCAATGATGGCGCACGTGCCGTCCACCTTCACCAGGACGTTCCTGCTGTTCAGGTCCCTGTGGGAAACGGCCGGCTTGTACAAATCTAGAGCGAGAACAGATAATGGAGAGTTTTTGAAAGCATTTGAAAGGAGAATTTTTGGAGTAAAAAACACTGTTAACATCCACTTTAAAGCTGTTTTTTTTTTTTTTTTTTTTTTCAGCAGAGGGCGCAGTGAAGCAGCAGCTATCTGCTTCCTGGCTGTAATGTTTAGGAGGCGGTGGGGGAGGATGACAACTGTACCAAAGCCTGAGAGATTCAGCTGTTAACAGCTCCTCTCTCCCTTATCCTCCCATCACTTCAGCTTCCCCCCCATGTGAGCCAAACACTTGAGCTCTTTTCATTAGTTAGCCATCTGCACAAACGGCCTATCAGTGCACTTTCATCACTTGTCAACTTCCCGAGCCAGTTTGATGTGTCTGCGTGCTGATTAGGAGACAGGAGCTCGTCGCAACTGCTGAGAAGCGAGATTTTGTGACTCGTTCAGTTGTCCAATCAGATACTTATTCCCTCCTCTGTAGCTTACGTCTATAACCGCGTCCCTTTCTCATGCTTTTCCTCACGGAGGCAAGCTTGAGTCGAGTCTATAAATACCCCTTGACTGGGCGTGCACACAGTGTGAGGCCAGTGTTTGTCAAAAACACAAGGATGCGGATTTCACAGGATAAACAGTCCCGTGTGGAGCCGCGGTATGCAGCACGTACAGCCGTGGTACACCCCAAACGGTTCTCTTATTACGCAACTCTAAAACCATAAACTTCTGGGGATTTTTAACCGACACAACGTAGCGTAGCAAGCTAAATATGTTATTGAAATTCACAATGGAATGCCTCTGATCTAGGACGTGTTAAGATGGACAATCATTCATTCACTAGTGTTGGTCCATAAACCCCCCGAAGTTCATCGTAAATGTGGTGATACATATAAAAGCTCCAGAGTGTTTCTAGTTTTAAACAACCCTGAAGGAAATTCATGATTAAACTGAAAACCTAATTCGAGGATTGTTAATTTCATGAAATGTAAAACCAAAATGCAGAAGAAGAATGCAAAATTGATGTAATTCTCACAGCTGCAGTAGTAATTAGGAGGTGAAGACGGTCATATCGAGACTTGATTGATAGTACACCTTTTCTCATTAGCATTGGCTAACTGAGTAAAGCTAGACAAGCTAGCTGGATATTGAAACTGAAAAGGCGGTTTTATATACGTTTACAGTGTTTGTGGCCTTTGCAGTTTGTTGCAATAAGACCTCATTATTTAAAGTTTTAAGTAGTGTTATCTTTAACTAGTTTTTTGTCAAAAACACAGCTGATACTCAAAAAGTTTACGTGAAATAGTTTGCGTTGTTTGTTTTATTTTTCCACAATAGATTAAGGTAGCTAGATAAAAAGGAATGTTATTGATTGATATTCAGTAAATTTCGAAAATATTAATGGTGAGTATCAATTTTTTTATTTATTTTTTTTCCAGTATAGGGTAGAGTATGAAATGTTTGTATCGTGACAACAGTAGTTTGGATCACATGAATTCAGCAACGTCTCTTTAATGAAGCGAATCATCAGTGGAGCCATTACTGCCATACACATTATTGCTGTGTGTCTACTTCTGAAATAGCATAAAATTCGCAGAAGTAGTTGAACTTCAAAAAACGTACGGAAATGGCAAGAATAATAATTAGACAAATTTGCATTTCCTGTGAAAATGCAGTGTGAATGCTGTAAGCTGAATTTTCTTGCAGAGAATCGCTGAAGTTGTACAAAACTGCAAAAAACGTGCTAAAATGTAAAAACCAGGATTATCAAACATATTAATGAATTTGAAAAGTTTACTCAGTAGCAAAATTTAAGCAGAGGAACAAAAATATAGTCAAAATTTTTATGCATTGACAAAAAAATCAAAATAGGCTGAAATGGCATAGTTAGATAAACCAAAAAAAGTTTAAATAAGCTAAAATCCCCATAGTAGCTAAAATGAGCTAAAATGTAAGGGGAAGGTTTCATTCTTTTAAAAATGGAGTCATCTACTCCACTGTAGCTACATTCATACACAGGACAGATTGCTGCTAAGTAAATGACTTTAGATTTAAGTGAAACTGTTACAGAAATATATTAATAGGTGATCCAAACAACATTCATCTGCGGTTTAGCGGGCTAAGATCAAACGCAAGGTGGTTACTTCAAACTACTGTGGCTTAAGCTGGTTCTAAAAGCTGCCGATTCATGACATAGTTGATCAAACTGCTTCTGCATTTCAATCTAAGGCTACATTTTTCCTCAACTCGCTACCTTGCAGCAGCCATATAATAATAAAATGTCTTAACAGACCGTTTTCCCTCCCAACAATGGCTCAAGCACTTTAAACTGCAGACACAAATCCAAAATGCACCACAACTGAGCGATGAATCTAAGCTGTTTTTGTGCTTACCTCCTTTAAAGAGCTCTGTGTGCAGATACGCCAGGCCTCGAGTGACGGAGTGAGCTAACCGACAGCTGTTCACCCAGTCATTGGTCTGGAGGCTCAGGTAGTGACTCAGAGATCCCTGGAAAAAGAGAGAAAAAGTAAAAAAAACAAAGAAAAGAGGCAATGTTAACAGATATCATGAACCGATACTTAAAATGTGGAAAATCTGTGATAATTTCTCAGAAAAATTATATTTTTTCACTTTAAATTTTAGTTTTGTTGTAATTTTTATTGTTGTTTTAAAAAAAATCTAATTCACCATAATTTGCTGTAACAAGCAGATAAGAAAATAAAAATCTGTCTTCCAATTCATTCCCTTTTTTTGTGGCAATGGTACTCGTATCGTATCGGTTTGAAAAAAGTGCTTTCGTTGCATCCCGAGTTTTTAATCACATTGAAAATCACAAAATTCAAAATGTATTATTGGAATTTTGTTTTAAACTACTACACATGCACCTGAAATGCTCCATCTTAACGGTTTAAGATGCTAAAAAAAAAGCTGGAGCAACAGGGGAAAGGGTTTAAGTCAAAGCACAACCATGTGTTTAACTGGTCTAGTTAAAGTCCAGACTTTAATAGGAAAAAACAATCAACAATAAGAGTTGGAAGAGTTGGAACTCCTATAGCGATTTAAACACTTTTAAAATGCTTTGTATTTCTTCAGTAATGCCTGAAACTTGTGATATGTTTTTTTTCTTTCTTGCTCTATTAAAAACCAGCACATCATAACTGTAGCCATGAGCAGCCTCGCGGACTTTTAAAAAGTAATTTCCCATTTATAAAGCCTATCCTTTGTTTCGACCTAGGTTGCGAGCGGCTGCACTTTTACATTACAAGATGAGAACCGAACATTTCATCAGAAATCAGAAGAAAAAAAACATTCAAAGAACCTTGAGTTGCAGCTGAAAAGAAATGAGTTTCAGTCGGAGGAGCTGGGTAGATGATGCAAAAATTGCGCATGAAAAACACCAGACTTATTACAGTTTTATTAATGTCCTTCCTGAAAGTCCTATTATTTTATTTCTAAATCAGTGCAGCTTTTTCCATCTGTTTGTGAGGAAAATTATATTAGCTCTGTTCAGCTTAGATAAATTAGCAAAAATAACTCATTCGAGCGCATTAAGCAGACCTGTCCTAGCTTGGACCGTGTTACCATGGTGACATGTTTTATAACGACTATGAAAAGGAGCGGGATCCTTTCATCCGCCGGGTGGTATTAGCAGATCTGTAATTAGCTTAGGTTTGGACAGAAAACATTTTCAGCTGGTAGTTATTATTATTAGCATTCTTCAGGAGTTAATTTTGTTTGTTGTTAGGGAAGTGGTGGTGGGAGAATATCATCAGTGAACGATGGAAGGACAAAATAAGGATTAAAATATGCAGGGAAGCTCCAGGTTTAAAGTAGTGAGATGTAAAACCTTATCAAAACCTGTTCAGTAAAATAATATGTCTATTTATGTCTACTTATTGGTTAAAATCCACTTAATTTACTTTTAAAAATCACTAAAATTCAGTATTAGTGTGTTTGGCAAATAAATGGTCCAAGTTTGGTCATGTCGGCAGTCTTGTTTTTACCATATGTGAATAATAAGAAATCAAGTAAATAAAAGAAGAAAGAAATAACTGGTAGGTGGCTTTATAATACGCAAAGGAATGTTGGTATAATAAGGAAAACAGAATGAAACAGAAAGGAGGAAATAATTATATCTAGATTTGGTCATACGGGGTTAAACAACATGATATTTAAACAGAAGAAACATGCTACAAAAAATGTGGCTTTTGTCTTAAAGTAGACACTGTGGAACATGTTATACTGTCAGCGACTGTGGCTCAGGAGTTGGGTGTTTGCCTTGTAATCGGAAGGTTGCCAGTTCAAGCCCCGGCTCTGACGGTCTCAGTCGTTGTGTCCTTGGGCAAGACACTTCACCCGTTGCCTACTGGTGGTGGTCAGAGGGCCCGGTGGCGCCATTGTCCGGCAGCCTCGCCTCTGTCAGTGTGCCCCAGGGCAGCTGTGGCTACAACGTAGCTTGCCATCATCAGTGTGTGAATGTGTGCATGAATGGGTGGATGACTGAATGTAGTGTAAAGCGCTTTGGGGTCTGTAGGGACTGAGTAAAGCGCTATACAAATGCAGGCCATTTACCATTTATATTATTTAGCTTGAAATAAAATGTTAAGAGAAGCGAACTGGTAAAAATTTAAGATACCAAATCTAAACTTGAAATCCAAATTTGTAGTTCTGGAAAAACAAAAAAAATTGCTGAGATATTTGAAGATGATGGAATTAATGGAGAAAATATAGTTTTTGTTTGTTTTGTAATACTTTGTAAAGATAAGTAGGGCATATTTAGTATGGATCAAACATTGCCTGCCAACCGATATTAAACATACGTTTTTGATTTATGGTACTATTGTCAGTGGGTTATTTTTCTAAGTTTTAACCTACTACGCTACTGAACTTACCATACATTTCCAACATTCCTGAATATGGGTTCACCAATCCGACTCTTTCAGTCCCGATACCGATGCCTGGAGTTTGCGTATCTGTTGATACTCGATAGCGATACTATTGTTTAATTAATAAACTCTATAACTTCCACCTAAACCTTTCTTGAGGAGATTAAAGGCACCAGATTTTACTAACCAAACATAACTAAGACTAAATTACAGATGCAAAGTATAAAATTACCCCAAAAATAAAATTTAAAGTGAAAAACGAATCATTTTTTGTGAATTTATTGCAGATTCACATTTTTGTGTATCGGTTCATGGTATCGTTTAAGTTTAACCGATGGTATCGGGGCCGAAACGCGATACCAATGTCGGTATCTTGCATCCCTATTCCTGATCTCGAAAGCGGAACACTTCATATCCTAGATGTGATACCTGAAAACGTCACACTTTTCCGTAGTACTTACGCCCGCTAGCCTCCTAGAGTAACATTTAACTTTTAATTATTTGTTATTACAGACAGAAACAGTTGGTCTAAAGTCAATAAGAGTGAGTAGTTACTATTTATTATGTTTATTCGCTTCTTTACAATTAAAACAAGCTGCTAATGTGTAATTTTTTCAGGTGGAATTCATATTGCATGTCTTTCAACCTGAATTACTCATGCCCACTATGATTTTCTTGCCTTCCTATTATATGAGAGCAATTTGAAGGTATGCCAGATTAGAAAAAAAACAACCTCGGGCTTAAGTTGGCGAATCTAATTATTTTTTTTTTAATCGTGTACGGGTGTAAATAAAAGCCAAAAAATGTGTTTAACAACTATATTCGCCTCTGCGACATAATTATGCTCCAATTTCTTGCGGGTGTATCACAAAAATACAGATAAAAAAACACAATGCAGTGCAAAAACAAAAAGTTGAAGGTATATGACAACTAATGCAAGAGGGCTGCAAAGTGATTCTCCTTATTGGTGTATTAAAACACATAATCTGTATGAAAAGGTTCACTCTCCCCCGGACTCACATGTGGGTAATAGTCCATAACCAGCAGGTATTCTGTCCGGCCCTCGGAGCCGGTCCGCTCGTCGGCGGCGATGAACCGAGCGATGTTCTCGTGCTCCAGCAGCGGCAGACGGTATATGGAGCACTCGTTGACGAAGTTCTGCCGATTGGCCGCCGTGAACACTTTGACGGCGACGGGCCGCTCGTCCAACGAGCCGCAGTACACGGAGCCGTACCTGCCACGTCCAATAAGCTGCAAAATAAGTGGGAAACTGACTATAAATAGACATGTTTCATCATTTTAACCTGTATAATTCGGCAATCTAAAAAGGACGAGGGCAAACAAAATCCTCTGAATGCTTTGTTGCAGACATATTCCAAAGCAGAGGTACATGTGGTTGAGAACTAAAAAGAGCCCCAAAAAAAGATACTTGAAATCTCAAGAGAGGTAAGAGCAATTATTAAGAGACAGTGAAGCATCCTAGCAAGCAAGCAGGGAGTGGGGAAATAAATTAAATTCCAAACAAAAAACAGGATTAAACGGTTAAAATGGCGTTCCAAATCATTCAATTAGTTTCCTGAAGTAGCCAGAGGAAAAGAACGCCTTAGAATGTCATCTGCAAGGGAGCAGGAGAAGAATTCAGCAGTGCATTTACTTGTGTTTAATGTCTTCCTCTGGATATTTACCTCTGGCTCAGATAGACACACAAAGAGAAACAATAAAGCTGTTTAGTCTGGGAGTAAGGCTCCCTGACTTACGCCTCCCCCCTCAGCCTGCAACCCGGTTAACGCGAAATAACACTTGTGCTCGATAAGGCACAAGGCCACCGTTGAGAAATTAGAAGAACGTCTTCCACTTTCTGGCCTGAAAAAGGATGTGAGGTTAAAAGAAAACCGTCCACAGCTATTGCGGTCGTCTAAATTACTGTACACAGCAGTTTTTAAATATCGATTTCCATGCATTCAAGGGAATCAAATGACTTCGGGACAGCTTTACGACATGAGATAGATGTTTTCTCAATACCGGAATTTTCCACAAGGCCGTCGAGAGACAAACCTGCGAGCACCGGCGAAGCTACAAGGAGACTGCTGAGTCATACTCTGCATATTTTAGAATGTTTGATGGAAAATCGAGTCGAAACTGAGGAAGGGAGAACCGTGTTTGACACAAATCGTGCAAGTTCTCCCACTCAAAAAGATGAGAGGTCTGTCATTTTCATCGACTATGAGAGACGAAATCAGAAAGAGAAACCAGAAAGTCACACGGTCTGATTTTTCAAAAGAATTTATGTGAAAATTATGGTGTAAGATTTCTGGCTCTCACAGACCTGTAACTTGTTCTGTAAGAGGCCACTCTGTCCTCCACTCTATTAAAACCATATTAGATAAATTATCCTTTCAATATAAAGCACATAGTGCCCAAACGCTGCATTAACTACCGATTACAGCGACTTTAGAGCACCGTTCTGGTTGTTAGAAAATGGACCTTTACTCTGTCCGTCGTTGAGGTGACGGAGAGCCCTTGCGTCGACGGATATTGGCGGAGAAGCGTAAACAGGCCTTAAAGGTTTTTAAACATGAGCTGCCTGCTGATCAGGTCATGTCAAAACCTCTCAACCTGTTGATTTAAATCCAGATTTTGAGGAGGACACTCCAAAACGTTCCTCTTTTTTAAGCCTTTCAGAGGCAGTGATGTGCAGTAACGCAATAAAGGTAATGCGTTACTGTAATCCAGTTACTTTTTCGCGTAAAGTAAGGGATTACAGTGGCATAAAAGGTAATTAAACTACCGTTACTTTCCTTGCTAGTAGGCTGTGTTACAGCGTTAGCTGAAATTTGGAGATATATGGTGAAATTTACCTTTTTTAATAAAGAATAGGTCGCCTTTGTGATTCCTGTATGTTTTGTGAGAAACCGATATCTTGAACCGATACAAATGCAGCGATAATTTCACAGAAAATATTAGTTTTTAACTTTTAAATGTAAGTTCTGTGGTCTTTTTTATATATTTTTTTTAATCTAATTCACCATCATTTCTTGTAACAAGCAAAAAATAAAATAAAACCTGACTCCCAATTGATGGCAATTTTTTGGTGTGGTAGAAGTATCGGCATTGGTACTTGGTAAGTACTCTGATCTAAGTATCGGTATGGTATCAGTTTTGAACTAGTGATGTAACTAAGTTACTTTCCAAAACAAGTAACTAACTAATGTAAGGCATTACTTTTTCGAGAAGTAATGAGTAATATGTAATGGATTACCTTTTTTTGAGTAACTAGCCCAACACTGTTCAGAGGAGAACTTTCTGGTGGCATTTAGATTACTGTTCCATTTTTTTCTTTAAGTTCAGAGCCACGTTTTTGGACATGGAGGCAATTTATGCTCCATCTCTTTCTTGTTGAAATGGGAACACTAACCATAACGAAGCAAAGTGACGCCTGTAGTGATTTAGACGGTTTTTTGGGTTCTTTTGTTACCTCCTGGATGAGTAATCAATGTAATTTTGAGAGACCATCCACTTCTGGTTCACCACTTTTTCCTTCATTTGAGGCTAATGGCTTTCGCTGAGCTTCACCAGAGTCCCAAAGCCTTGGAAATTACTTTGAAAGCCTTTCCTTACACGTCAATTACTTCGCATCTTCTCTGTTTTTGATTGTGATTCCCCCCCCCCCGATTAAGGCATGATCTGTTGCTCTATTTTTAAATGTTTTATCCTACTTCCGGTTGTCAGACAGGTTCTACTTAAGTAAATTCCTGATTCTACTGGTCAGGCACTAATCTGGTGTAAGCATAACCAGTGAATTTGACCTCAGCTATCCAAAACATGTGGTTAATCACAGTTAAATCATGATTTAAAATCGAAGCAGGCCATATTTTTTAAAAAGCAGCAGGCTGGTTTGAATAGCTTTTTACCCTTAAATCACTGATCCCCCTGACATCTTCACTAACCTCACATCAGGAATGGTGCGATTGAAATGTTTTGCTTGTTTAAACATATGCTTTTTTTAATTAAGAAAAAACCTTGGTAAACTTTAGATGGAGTAATGAACACAAAAATCACAGTTCAGTATATTCTCTGTACACTTAAATCAACAACAAAAAAATAAGTACAAATTTGCATATTCCTTTTTTATTAGCATTAATCAAATAACCTTTTTCCATTAAATTTGTTTGCTTTTATCATGTTCAATCACTCAGAAAAATGAAAGTATAGCACTGACAGGAAATGAGTTTATTTTTTATTAATTTTTTAAAAATAAATATAGTACAAGCAGACCTAGCCAGAGTAGAAAAACTGTTAGAAATGTTTAACTAATACTTGTCCCATATTTGAGAATAAAACGCGCTAAAATCACTTTGGAATTGTTTTGATATTTCGACAGCCTAATTTCCCAGCTATACTTGAAAGCAGCATGGTAGCTGTCAGGAAAAACACTCCTCATAATTCTGCCGACTTGCGTTTTATACATAAGGAGTAATTGTGGGTTGACTGGATGCTACTGGTAGCAATGTGGACGTAAACTGCTTTTTCTCCAGTATGAGTGATGTTCCTATTAATCTCGACATTGTTTCAGGTGAGTCGTTCAGTTCAGAGCAGAGTGTGCTATGGACCTTATTGCTGCTGAAAGATGCGTATTCTGACAAAGTTCTGGTCCAGTTCATCTTTCTTTTTCTACTGCAACTGCATGAAAAATCATTACTGTTCCAAGATAGCAGAGTTTATCAACAGCCGGGCTTAATTTTTTTTAATGTTGCACTGCAGAACGTTGTACCACGCTCTGACTTCTGCACAAAAACATTCTTTATGTGTTCAGGTAGAAAACATAGGTGTTGGTTCGGTACAGGTGGGTAAAAAACAGACAGAGCCGTACAGAAAAATCAGAATAAGTATAACGTTATACCCCCAGTATACCTTTGTGTCTATAACCTGTCCAGGTTATAATTCTAAAAAAAGAAACCAAAAAAAACACACTTGAGGATACATATTAATGTCTATTCAGGGCCTTGGGCTTTCGGTTGAGTAAATCAAGAATTATATTTGTGTAATTTATTTAGCAAAAGAAAAAATCTTGGAATTGAACTTTTTAAAAAATATAAAAGACATTTCGGTGTACTGCTTAGTTACAGTAAGCAAACTTCGGAAATATGAGTGTCCTGTTCCAGAAAATGCAAGCCTGTCTGAGAAACCTAAATAAGCCTTTGTCTGCCTCTACCGTCCCTGTGGCTGAATATCATCCAGAATGTATTGGCTTTCTATCACAACACGAGTCCTTCTGACTCCCAGATCGGGCTTCCAGGGATCCGGTGTCAGTAAAGACGAATTCCTATTTTTACGCGCCCGAGCAGTCGTTTGTATCGTCCTGCCACGATCGGATGATAAAAGTCACATTGAAATGGGAAAAGCAGCCATAGACCTTGATGTATTTTTGGGTTTATTTCTGTCTCTGCGTCTTTGGTTTCTCTTTTAAGCTCAAATTTTCCTTCCTCTCTGAAGACAAGCGGGAAGTGGGTTAAAGCACAACTCTTCTCTATTGGTAATAGGAGAAATTGTTCTTTGTAAAAATAAAAAAAAGTAGGATTTGGGATGCAATTAAGACCTTCGTTCTAGGAAAAAACTCAAGATAAACCACATTTAGCACACCTTTATTAAGCTAAAACAGAGGAGGTTGACCTCAAACCAGGATTTTTTTAGAGGGTAGAGCTGATGTAGACAGAGTTGGGAGGAAAAACAGGCCAGTTTGGACACTAACCTCCAGCAGTTTCAGATTGTCAAGGTCCAGTGAGCTCTCAGAGCCAGCGGCCTCCATCATGTTCAGATTGTGCAGTCCTTGTTTCCCATTTCCTGGTAATACAGACGGGCAAAGAAAAACATGAAAAAGAGTGAAATTTTCCCTATTTTGCCCCAACGTAATCCGTCCTATTGGGATTTTATGATAGACCAACACAGAGTACTGCAACTGGTTTTATTTCCATACTGACTGAGTTTAACGATTCTGCAAGAAAATTGGATAAAAACTACATCAATCTCTAGATTTGTATTGTTTTTAAAATCCACCTCACAAAGGTGTGTTCATTTGTGTTGGGCTATCACATGAAAACCCAATAATTTACAGTAGCAGGAGGTATGAATACCTCTGCAAACGACTGTAAACTATGTGACTAGAATTTAAACGCAACAAAAAAAGCATTCAGTTGCCCTGAAACAAAGAAAAAAATATATAAAATAAAATAAAATCGATGCTTGGCGCTCTTCTTCATAGCTTGGCTCCATGGTAACTTACTGTGCATCATGCGGTAACCGAAGAAGGCTGTTGCAGCGACCACCACCAGCACGGAGACGGTTGCCAGGGCGATAATTACCGTCTCTTTTTGGTGCAGTGTTCCATGCGCTGCAAGCAGAAAAACGTGACAAAAACAAATCCACATCATAACGTGACCTTTCACCAAGAAGGGCACTTTCTGCACTCTGCATAGCGGAAAAAAGTCAGTCCGGAGACAGCAGCGCGATTCATTATTGATGACTCCGAGAGCTTGAGGGGCGGCTGTGATTGGCATAACAGCATACGGACGCATGCCGGAGTCGACAAGGATCCCCTTTTTAAAGTCTAAGATCTCTCAGCTCCAATAGAAAACAAGGAATTCATCAGAATAAACACAGACTTATACACTGATATTCCTTCATTACACTGTAGAATAAAGCAACAAAGTAGAATAAAGCAACATCACAGAGTCTTTTATCCCAAACACTCTTGAAATAAATAAAAAAAAAGCAAGCAAACTCGCAACTTGGTTACTTCCACTTTATGCTCTCAGTTCAGATGAAAAAATCATTTATAACCTTTATATAAATCATTAACATTTTTTAATCTTATCAGCACAGGCACAAAAAAGACAAAGATGGTGTGAGACTTTAAAGTCCAGGTCTAAGAATGTTCACGCTAAGGCTGGACGATACAGAAAAAGAGCATATCGATCGATACCAATAATTATCTATAACTATCGCAAAATGTAGAAAAGATATTTTAAGCGCCACCCTGGTCATTTTGTTATTTATAACTAAGAATTAAAATTAAATACCGTAATACCGTTATGTTTTTAAAAAAATACAGTGATATGAAAATTTTGCCATACCGCCCAGCCCTAGTAGACGGAGCCCAAAGCTGAAGCCAGCAGGTCTTTCCAACCTCAGTTCTGTTTTTTAACGTAGTTTTTGCTTCTGAGGTCCAGGTGGAGAACCGGGCAGACATTTTAAAAGCCGCAGGTGTTGTTAGCATTGAGACCTGGGTACGTTTCCCTCATCTTTCCATAACAGATATTTGTAGCGAGCCGCGGTAGGGGAGTCCTGTTTAAGACCACTGACCGTAGCTTTTTATTTGCTTCATCACTACTAGGTTTAATGTTTTAGTGCGTCGAGGATCGGTTCAAAACGGGCCCCACTATTACCTGAGCTACTGAAGGAGAAGTTATTTTATGGCGATGGCTCGCTTAAGGAACAAATTCTGTTACAGCTCAAGTCGTTTTTACTCCTTTTTGTGGTTTAAAAGGAGAAAGCGATGTGTGACGGAGCTGCTTGGGTTAATGATTAGTAGGTAGTGGCGGTTTTATTGAGCTATCTGATAGGCTATAATGAAAAAACGAGAGAAGACTTTTCTTTTTTATCACACCACACGTCTGATTCATAGATATTGCTATCGAATTATCGTACAGCCCAAGTTCATGCCCCACCTAATGGATGTGAAAGTAGTAGAAAAAAAAATCCCCAGCCGTAGTTTGATATAAGTATATTTATTTAGTAGGGAAACAAACACAAAGAAAGAAAATTAGAATTGCAGACGACACACTAAGGCACTTCTAACTAGAGATGCAACGATACAACTTTTTTCAAACGGATATGATACCGATACTTGGATCTGAGTAGTTTCAGATACGGAGTACCAATGCCGATACTTGTACCACACACAAAAAAGCAAAGAATTGGAAGACTGGTTTTATTTTTCTTCTCTGCTTGTTGCAACAAATGATGTTGAATCAGATGAAAGACAAAGTTTTAATAGAAATGGCCACAATATTAACATTACTAGCGAAAAATAAAAATTTTCTTTGAATTTATTGCAGAGTTCAAATTGGTATCGATACACTTCAACGAGCAGGTTGGACGCTATAAGAAAAAGACACATTTTCTGTGAATTGGTGTCGACATTTTAAGTATAGGTTCATGGTAACAATACGAGTACATTAGAACGCTATCGGCCCAGATACCAGCTACCAGTATCGTTGCATCCCCACCACTCACCGTTCCAATACAATAAATGGAACTGAAGATTTATTTTATTTCTTATTTCATCTTTTTATCCAGGTCAATGTCTGGAAGCGTTGTATTAAAATACCCATTACTTCCTGCTTACATGTATATAATAAACACAATATCCACAGTTAGAAATTTCCTGCCAATTTCAAAGAACTGACATATTTATCCCCTTTAATTTGAGATTTTAAAATGACAAAAAATTTGCAAAAAGAAGCTGGAGCCAATTACAGTGATATAAATTGTTACATTAAAAAAAGAAAAAAAATTACTAAAAAGTGCTTTTATAATATCTATACTTAAAAAACATTAGTTGGTGCTTTATAGTTTTTATGCTAAGTGATAAAGAACCACTTTTACCCAGTTTTATTGTATGTTGGGGTATTTTTGCTTGTTGTCTTTCTCGATTTACTGTACAACACTTTGGTCAGCAGTCATGCCGTTTGTTACAGAGTCTATAAATAAACTTTACTTGAACTGTTCTACCATTAGAAATGGATCTGTGTGTGTGGCGTCAGCTAAAAGACGTGGCGACTTTGATTGGTGCTTCCTTTACACGTACATTTTATTTAAGATTATGGATCGGGCATGAAACAAAGTAATTAATATGTTAAAAAGCACCACAGACCCGCTCTTGAGCATGGTAAAGGTTCTGTGATGCTGTGGGCTACAATGCTGTAATAAAACATTTTATTATGTAGAGATGGAGTGGAGGATGGGTTAACAGTGTGAGAACTGCCGTGTATGTCCGATACAGATGACCGCAGTTTAGGAAAATCCTGTTGAAAGGAAACATCTAAAACATGACCCTGATCCAGATAATTAAGCATGGGATTCACTTCTTAAATATGCCTCAATATCTAAAAAAGAAAATACTTCAGTCCTGGACTTTTCTGGATCTGTTCAGACCAGCACAATTTAAACAAAAAATCTCTTCCAGTAACATAGAAATTGGGTTGTTATCGAGGATAATTATGCAAAACGAATGCTCTAATCAGCAGAGAAATGAGTCACCAGACACAAAATCAACTTTCTCTCAACACTCCTTAAATCTACACTACCGTTCAAAAGTTTGGGGTCACCCAAACAATTTTGTGTTTTCCATGAAAAGTCACACTTATTCACCACCATACGTTGTGAAATGAATAAAAAATAGATTCAAGACATTGACAAGGTTAGAAATAATGATTTTTATTTGAAATAAGATTGTTTTTACATCAAACTTTGCTTTCATCAAAGAATCCTCCATTTGCAGCAATTACAGCATTGCAGACTTTTGGCATTCTAGCTGTTAATTTGTTGAGGTAATCTGGAGAAATTGCACCCCACGCTTCTAGAAGCAGCTCCCACAATTTGGATTGGTTGGATGGGCACTTCTTGCGTACCATACGGTCAAGCTGCTCCCACAACAGCTCAACGGGGTTCAAATCTGGTGACTGCGCTGGCCACTCCATTACCGATAGAATACCAGCTGCCTGCTTCTTCTCTAAATAGTTCTTGCACAATTTCGAGGTGTGTTTTGGGTCATTGTCCTGTTGTAGGATGAAATTGGCTCCAATCAAGCGCTGTCCACTGGGTATGGCATGGCGTTGCAAAATGGAGTGATAGCCTTCCTTATTCAGAATCCCTTTTACCCTGTACAAATCTCCCACCTTACCAGCACCAAAGCAACCCCAGACCATCACATTACCTCCACCATGCTTAACAGATGGCGTCAGGCATTCTTCCAGCATCTTTTCAGTTGTTCTGCGTCTCACAAACGTTCTTCTTTGTGATCCAAACACCTCAAACTTGGATTCATCCGTCCACAGCACTTTTTTCCAGTCTTCCTCTGTCCAATGTCTGTGTTCTTTTGCCCATCTTAATCTTTTTCTTTTATTGGCCAGTCTCAGATATGGCTTTTTCTTTGCCACTCTGCCCTGAAGCCCAGAATCCCGCAGCCGCCTCTTCACTGTAGATGTTGACACTGGTGTTTTGCGGGTACTATTTAATGAAGATGCCAGTTGGGGACCTGTGAGGCGTCTGTTTCTCAAACTAGAGACTCTAATGTACTTATCTTCTTGCTCAGTTGTGCAACGCGGCCTCCCACTTCTTTTTCTACTCTGGTTAGAGCCTGTTTGTGCTGTCCTCTGAAGGGAGTAGTACACACCGTTGTAGGAAATCTTCAATTTCTTAGCAATTTCTCGCATGGAATAGCCTTCATTTCTAAGAACAAGAATAGACTGTCGAGTTTCAGATGAAAGTTCTCTTTTTCTGGCCATTTTGAGCGTTTAATTGACCCCACAAATGTGATGCTCCAGAAACTCAATCTGCTCAAAGGAAGGTCAGTTTTGTAGCTTCTGTACCGAGCTAAACTGTTTTCAGATGTGTGAACATGATTGCACAAGGGTTTTCTAATCATCAATTAGCCTTCTGAGCCAATGAGCAAACACATTGTACCATTAGAACACTGGAGTGATAGTTGCTGGAAATGGGCCTCTATACACCTATGTAGATATTGCACCAAAAACCAGACATTTGCAGCTAGAATAGTCATTTACCACATTAGCAATGTATAGCGTGTGTTTCTTTAAAGTTAAGACTAGTTTAAAGTTATCTTCATTGAAAAGTACAGTGCTTTTCCTTCAAAAATAAGGACATTTCAATGTGACCCCAAACGTTTGAACGGTAGTGTACATCCTATAGAAAACTTGTATGGTGAGCTAGCAAGACGAGAGCATTCAACAGGGCTTTGTATGCAACTCCAAATGTTATTCTAAAAATAACAAATTCCTATTAGAAAGTATAATAAGTCCTTTATATGTGTTGGTTCTTCACTAGAGGAGTTTTTCTGTGTTTTTGTAGTACTACTAATACACAAACCTAATACTATTAACCACAAGATTTTTTTTTATACCCCTAACAGAGTCAAATGACTCCCATTTCCTACTTGGGTATAAATCTGCCCAGACATGTCAGGAATTAATCTGGCAAAACCGGAAACGGGATTTAAAATTCAAGCACAAATGGAATTAGGATTTCACAGAGTAATAAAAGGTGATCCGATTGAATTATTCCTCGCCTTACTTTCCCATGTTATCTCTCCTGTCTGCAGGCGGCGGGAGCAGACGCTCTGTAATCCTTGGAATGCAGCGAGACGACATGGATGGCGGGAGAGCGTGTCTGCGGAGCTGAATGAGCCGGCTTCGACCCGCCCCGATCTCGCCACACACGGCGCTTTCATTCACAGGTGTGGCGCCGTGTAAAAAATAAATAAAATAAAAACCATTGGTACGTCTGCTGGCTGTTTGACAACTCGCTGGGGTTTGGAAGCATGACAGAGGGCTGATTTCAACATGAAAAGTCTCGGTTTTGAGTCGGGCAGTGGGAAAAATTGAACCGTTTCATCTGTTGCATCAGTTCAGCTCCAAAATAATTCTCACACGTTGACATTTTTCACTTTAGACCAAAAAAAACATCAGTGTTTTTATTAGGATTTGATGTGACCAACCAACTGAACTAAATGATTCATGATAAATAAAAATCATTTCACGTGTCAAACTCAAGGCCCGAGAACCAAATCCTGCCAGCCAAACTCTAGATGAAACTATAACAAACCGATAAAATATGTGTAAAAAATATCTATCTTCATTTGATCTTTAAATTCTTGAAAATTGTATATAAAACTGAACATCTTTACATAATGATGTGATTCAGGCCTGTTCAAATAAACACCGATTTGATTTTGTATTAAGGTGCACATAAATATAACTTAAAAGATCTGTTGGTAGGGTCCCTCAGAGGGCCAAAATTAATATCTATCAGGGGGCCAAGGGCCAAATCTAGTCATTTATTCGAAATACAAACACCAATAGTAAAGAATAGTAAAATACTTTTATTAATTATACGGTTATTTAAGGTTCCTTTCTGTGTAAATAACAACAACAACATGACAAGTCATATTTATCCATTTAAAAACATACCTAAACTAACTTATTTGATTGATTTTTAATGTTTTTTTTGTCCGTGCACCACTAACAATGCAAATCCATGTTAATAATAGCTGCTTAAGCTAGCAGCCAACTTGGAAGATGCAAACTTGGAAATATTTTTAACCAATCCTGTGTGGCAGCAAATAATGTACTGATGGGATATTTTGTAAATTTATCAAATATGACTATTAGTGAGCTTATAAAGTGAGAAAATGTAATCATGTGCACAAATCTACTTTACATGCCCCTTGTAGTTCCTTGTAATCCAATTTTAATCATAATTTGTTATATTTCAACTCTAATTTTCATTGTTACTTAATTTTAAAAAGCACTTTAAAAAAAAATTTTTTTTTTTTTATATTTACTAATATTCTTACAGTTTGTTATAGTTTTATCAATACTTTCTGCCACAACCGGCCCTTTAAGGATATCCATGAGCTTGACACCCCTGATTTAGATGAAGAACGGTGTTCCTTTAGAAGTCCAAGCATAGATCAAATCGCTTTTCAAACCAGACGACTACATTGAATTTAATTTGGGGGCAATCGGAACAAATAATACAGATGCATACTTTAATTTTTGTTTGTTTAGTTTGACTTTTTAAATCTCGTTTAAAAACTCACCTTTAATTCTCTTCGGTATTCATATTATTTCTCTTCCTTAGTTTTAGCCGGTTTTCTTCCTTGATTTTATTTTTTACCGTCTGTGTATTTTCAATTGTAGAGCACTTTGGTCGGCTCTCAAGCTGTTTTTTAAAACCTTCTTTATAAATAAAACATGGTATAATACGGCAAGGTTACATTTTTGCAGAGGGTTTTCAGAATCACGCACAATAACGCAGATTTAAATTCGATATAAACAAACTTCAAGTGAGCAATTAATTCAAGTGGGCGATTAATCGAATTTCAATCGAAATCGCAATATTAAAAAGCTAAATGACAAAATCGTGTGGGGTTTTTTAATCGTTATGCCAACTAAAAAATCCAGTGCAAGCGCCGCCTTGTAGTGAAGCTAATTGACCAATAGAGTCGCAGAAAAAAAGCAATATGATAAAGAATTGTTTACATGGACCACCGTTAGTGTTAGCATGCGGCTTTGAACTGATGTGAGGATTTTAGCGTAACAAAAGGAGCAGGACGCACAATCTGTAGGCGACATTAATAGTGACGGCTAATTTTCTTTATTAATGTTGTTTTAGACAAAAATGGAATCGTAAATTGAGATTGTTCAATATAGTGAGAATAATCGCAATTATTTTATTTTCGTAACTCGCCCAGCCCCGCATAAAACAGAGCAGCTGAAAGTAGTCAGGTATGACAAAACGGGTCTCCGTATTGGTGAGCTTTAGTGTGCGTCCTCACCGAGCGGCTGTGGAGGCGTGGGGCTCAGCACCGGGAAGTCCTCGGTGAAGTTCACGTTGCACATGTCACTGCCGCAGCAGCAGAAGTGGTACGTTCCGTTCTGGATCGGTGGAGGCAGGCTGGTCACCACACAACGGTCATCATGGCAGCCATGGTTATCGGCCAGATGACTCCAGCAACCTGAGGCGAGGATAAGATAAATGTAGGAGTAGTTTATGTAAAGCTGCAACACTTGGACCTTACAACTCAAATTTTTCAAATAAGTAGCAGAATATCCTCACTGGATATTTAGATAGAACAACTGATTTACTTTTATGTTAGTTACGACTTCACTTTGACTCGATCACATAAGCCTTTGACACAACTCTGAACCCAACCACAAAGCCAGTTCAAACAAAGTCCTTACACTTGAAGAAAAGGAAAAAAAGCATTTCCTGCGAAAATGCAAAGGGAATGCTCTAAGCTGAATGCTTTTGCTGAAACGTAAATCCTAACATACTGGCAAACACGAACACGTCAGTTACTATTAACTCAACCCATTCAGTATGTCAACTTCAGCGGTTAAATCATAACTATTTAAAATGCTAATGTTAGCTACAATGCAAGTTTTAGTATAACTGATAACTATAGCAGCGTAGCTAACAATAACTTATCCATGTATAATTCCTGATCAAACTAAATGGACTGAACTTTTATAGAGCTGTTCTAGTCGTACTGACCACTAAAAGTGCTTTAGATAAATTGATTTAATTTTCTCATAGTTACAACTGATTGTCTTCAGTCAGTAAAATAAAGATACCATGAACCTATACTTAAAATGTGAAAACTATAAAAAAAATAATTTACCAGAAAATGTTTATTTTTCACCTGAAATTTTAGGTTTTTTTTGGTGTGATTTTTTAAAATTTTAATTCACCATAATTTGTTGTAACAAACTAAGAAGAAAATAAAACCAGTCTCCCAATTCATTGCGTTTTTTTCGGTATTAGTATCGGTATTGGTACTCGGTATTGGCAAGTACTCAGATCCAAGTATTGTTATCTTATCATTTAAAAAAAAGTGTTATCCCTACATTCAGTACGTTAACTTCAGCTGTGAAATCGTAACTATCTAAAATGCTAAAGTTAGCTACAATGCTAGTTTTAATATAACAGATAACTATAGCAATTTAGCTAACAATAACTTATCCATCTATAATTCCAGTTCTAACTAAATGGACTGAACTTGTATAGAGCTGTTCTAGTCATACTGACCACTAAAAGTGCTTTAGGGCAACTTGGGGTTAAGAGCCTTGCCATAGGACGCATTGACATGTAACAGGAGGAAGTTGGGTTAGGGTTAATACACCTTATTGTCCAGAATATAAGGTTGTGATCAATGCAGCAGAGTCGTCAAACTGCTGTCAGGTAGCCTTATCTAATAAATTGGAAGGCAGTGAGGATGACGTTCTGTGGGAGGAGACAGATTCTCAGATTTTGTTCAGTATCACTAATGTCTTGCTTTACTAGAATATTCAATAAAGATCTTTAAGATTGCATTAACAGGCAAGTATTAAAGCAGTCTGTAATAATATTTGTGACTTTCTCCAAATTTCAATAAAAAATGTGGTTTTTTTTTAAATGAATTGTCTTTTTCTAAACAGTAGTCTTTATAAAGTCTTACAATGGGGGTCGTCCTATATTTGGGACAATACGGTATTCTGTCATGTTAAGACGTCTTTTCAAGCAAATTTTCACTTGTTTCATTGGCAGAAATTGTAGCATATAACAAGCAAAAACTATCCTGATTTATATTTTTTACTTGTTTCCAGAGTAACATTTTTCCAGCGTATATTAAGCTGGAAAAACTTCATGAAAGAGGTTAAGGTTGCCTGACATTGACATTTATTTGGGGATTTTAAACACCCAAGTGAGACAAGAGAGCAGCAGTAGAGGAAGAAACCTGTAAGGGGCGACACCGTTTTACCTTGCTTGACAAGCTGTAATTCACCAGCAGGGGTTTTCTCCCACAGGCCGAAGCAGTGCTTGCCCTTGGCACATCGAATGGTTGTGTTCTCTGGGGAGACCCAGCCTTCGCCCTCCGCCACCCGCTTCACCTCCCACTGCGGCAGCTGGTCCGTGAAGGCACACTCCCTCTCCTCGCCCTGCGCAGCTGAAAAGAAACAGAGGTATTTAAGTACAATCTCTGTTTTTTTTTCCCACTCTGAGGTGTGCACCTGAAAGCACCTTGGGATCTTGGATTTCTGGGCTTAATAGGTTTTATGGTCTAAAATTGGGGGATTGTTTGGAGCTTCTTCATTCATCATTTACATCATTTTTTATTACAAAATGAAATTTAAAAAAAACAAAGCAAAAAAAAACTACAGATAAATGCCTGCAGAGTTGGGATGTAGATTATTGAGGTTCTTCATTCAGCTCCACTCACTTAACATAGGCACAATTGCAATAATTCAGAAGATGGATTCCAATGGATGTCGGTCACATATGCAGCTCCACTGCTGTTCGTCGATACAGGAAGAATTCACAGATGGAAACAAACTACGCTCCCATTAAGACTGCCTCTCAGATCAATAGAAAGCCCATTTAACTCTGGCCTGAAGGACGTAACGTTCACACAGACAGAAAGGAGGGCTAGCAAACATACATAAAGCCGCCACCTTAATGAATTCATCTGGTTTATAGCCTGGGAAACAACACAAACAGTTCCCTACTAAAGTAGCCACTGCCCTTTGACCTCATCATGCCTTTTTTTAACATCAGAATTCAAAACACAGATATATTTTTATCACGGTTTGATGCGATAGACCGAACTGAAGCAGTGCACGGTTGTTTGGCCCAAGATTAACACAATAAATCAACCTGAGCAGGCATAATTGGTTAAAAGAGTCCACAAAAAGTTCATTTTAGTGCGAATATAGGTGTTCTGTAAGGGCCTGAGGGGCTTGTGGTGGTGGCAGCATCATCCCATTAACTTCAAGCAGGATAATGACGCTAAACTAGCGATGGCCCAATCCTGATCGGACCAATAGTTTCACATTTTTCAGTGATCGGAGATCGGCTGTATTAGCTGAAAAGTAGGGACGATTTTTACAAAAGTACCTCCTAGTTACGTCTTAATTACCACAAATCAGCGTAGCAGATTAAACAAGTTCTAATATGGGTTAATTTCAACAAATATGCTTAACTGTACTTTAAACTATATAATAAAAAGCCATAATTTCTACAGGAGCAGA
The DNA here is from genome assembly GCA_028564705.1 of Apricaphanius iberus. Classification (NCBI taxonomy): domain Eukaryota; kingdom Metazoa; phylum Chordata; class Actinopteri; order Cyprinodontiformes; family Aphaniidae; genus Apricaphanius; species Apricaphanius iberus. The sequence continues at coordinate 1,300,671 of JAPXFQ010002439.1, read as the reverse complement.
AACTCACCATCTGGCATTTACACGCAACAATAAACCAAAATAAAACAGAAAAACTTCTCTCGCTCCTGCAGCAAAGAGGAGAAAAAAGGCAGACGCTGAACTACACCTGTGGTGCATTCAATTAGCGGCGGTAATAGATGGGAATCGATGATCACGGTTCCATCCGATCCAATTCAATCTGATCGATTTATATATAAATGTGGATCAGTGCTATTAAAATCATTTTGAGACGTTTATGTAATTAAATGCCTGGAATTCGATTATTTAACACTGGGTGAGTAACACTTTACCAGGAGAAAAACTGTATTAATACTTTCAGAACTAAGCCTTACAAAAGCTGTCTGGATTGTTTTATTCCTTTTTTAGCTGTAAAAAAAAGGCAAATTATGTTAAACAATTGAAATGATTTTTTATTATATTTTTATAATACTGTGCCAAGTGTTTACTTTTAATTTACCTTTAATTCTCTGTAAAATTATGACTTCATGGGATTTACAGCAATAATGATAATGATTATTGATGAAATTACTCCTATTAAAAAGTTTAGTTACTTGATAAAAATATATTTCATTTTATAAATGTTAGTACTAAGATCTGGACTCAAAATCTGACATTTATAGAAATAGATTATTTTACTCAGATACGACCGAAACCTTTTTAAAAATAAAATCTCAAAAAACCAAACTGCGTAGGTTTTTTGTTCTTCAGTTTTTGAAAGCGAAAACTAAACGCTTACCATTTAACAAATGAAAAAACCACAGTGATGGATTTTTACTTTAGTTTTTTTCACCTTTAATGCCAAATCCAGGATTTGTTTTAATTTGTTGCAACAGCAGAAGTACAGGTTTTACGCCGAGAGCGCGCACTGCAGCCAGAGAGGCGGATCTACATTCTTCATGCCACTTCTGATCTATTTCTCAGTAAATTGACGATCAGTAGTCATCTTAAAGTTCAATGAATAATAATAAACAGTGTTTTTTCAAATAATTCAGGCCGCTGAAGGACGAAATACTATAAATGACAGTCCTGTAAATTATTTTGCTCCCATATTGTGTAACTTTGGTAAAGTAAGTCCAACTTTCATATTCACGAGACTTAAGTGTCCATGTTGAAATGACTTAACACTGTTAAAGACAGATCTGTAAATTAATTTGTACTTAAGCTGTGAAGAGGGGAACTGAATGTTTCAAATAGCCGAAATATGCTGTATGTGAGAAATGAACCACCTAAAACACACAATGAATGGTTTAATATTTGCCCCAAGGGGTATAAAAAAAAAAAACCATGAGGAGTTACACCCCTTTTGCTAAAACGATTTTTGTTTCGTTTTAAAAAGAGAGGAAATATGTCTTCATGGGTCATAATACATCTGCTAGAGCAGATTATTTTAGACAAAACGCTCAGCAGACAGAGACCAAAAACCAGAAATATATCTTTTGTCCATTATGTGTCATAATTTACATTAGAGAGTTTTAATAATAATAATCCTACATTTATCTGTTCAGGAAGCCTAGTTATCCTGTCCAGCAGAGTCGGCTTCCATCCTCTTAACATCAGGGATTAATTAAATGAACACGATGTGACAGAAAACAGTGTTAGTGGCTGATTTCCCTCAGGTTTCAATAAACACGATTTAGTCTTCGATCCTCATCATTTAAAACAAAAAAAACACGAAACCGTTTTAAAAATACACGCACACCAAGACTGTTTATTTGTATTAGTTTATTTAATGGAAGATTAATAAAATAACAACTTTAACATGACTATCATCATTTTACTGATAAATTAGACCAAAAGTGGCGTGAATGTCGGATCCGCCTCTCTGGCTGCAGTCCACGTCCCGACACGGGGGGGGGGGAACAGAACATTTCAGGGGAACAGATTTATGTACATAAACTCTTGCATAAGACCTGTTATCAGAAGGGGACAAAACTTTTTTATTGTTGTTTTAACCTGAAAACTAGGAAAAATTAAGCTTCTTTTTCTTTCTCTACTTTTCGTTTTTCTAAATTGGTTTATGGGCAAAAACCAAAAACAGATCATTTGTTTTTTTTCAAAGAACAAACCATAGATGGATTCTTTTCTCTTTCACAAGTGTAATTCATTGTATAGGTGCTGGTCATAAAATAAGAAGATCATGAAAAGATTTATTTTGTGAATTTCATTTAAAAAAAAGCTACACTTAGGTATATTAGATGAATTTATTACACACAGAGTGATATATATTTCAAAGGGTTTTTTTCTTTTAATTTTATCATTATAAATGACAATTGTTGAAAGTCATCAATTCAGTATCTCAGAAAATTTGTATATTGTACAGTAGTTGCTGATTTATATTGTTTGCTCTGGAAATTACAACTGAAAGCTCATATCTGCCTGATACTAGGCCTGTGTATTGGTGATACGATATGCATCACGATACAGAGGAAACGATACGATGTGGTATATGATATGAGTAATACTATATATATGTTGCGATTTTCAAAACTGAATTTAACTGTAGAAAACCTGTCACAGCATCCTAAATAGTCCAATATGTTTCATCCATAACTCATCCAGTTTTATTACTAGTTCTAGTTGATCCACTGGAACGAAGGAGGTAAAAAAGCCACCAAATACCAGTCCTACTTTCAATTTTATTGCCAAAAATGATTGTGGTGTGTCAGAATTTCATAGAAATTCTAGAAAATAAAAAAAATCCATCTTTTGCTCTTCAATATCGATATAATATCGTGACATAAAATATTGTAATATATTGTCATATCGATATTTTCTTACATCTTTACCTGAAACGGTGAAAAAAATAAAAATGCCACAATGTATTTCAAAAGGCAGCTTGAAAATGTGTAAAACTTCAAATTGTGTAAATTCTTCAGCAAAGCACTGTAATTTCTGACTTGACTGAGTGTTTTTTTTTTTAACATCGGGGAGACCAAAGCGCCACGCCAGGAGGAAATAGTTTGAATTTCAGGGAGTGTGTATATGTACACAGCGTGTGTTGTGGGTAATTTCAGATGAGAGAGACGTGATGTGCCAGTTTGCTTCCCGGCTCCTCCCTTTTCCTCTATCCGGGAGAGGCGTTCAGGGCGGTGGGGGAGCTCCGGAGAGGGAGGAGGCAGAGGGGTGACTGTGCCCCATCCAAGGTCAAGCTCGCCTGTGTGAGCAGGGGTTGAGGCAGTGGAGCGGCGGTTCGGGCCGGGCGCCGAGCCAGCTTTCCTCCTCTGTTCTCAGGAGAAGATAAATCTGTCAACCCCTGCCTACTGTAGGCCCTCCGCTGCCTACTGTCTGGCGTCCATGACTCTGCCTGTAGTAGCGGGGAGCGAGAAGGGGAGAGAAGTCTCACCAAGTCTCAGAAAAAACGCGGCCCGTTTTTTCTTCTTTTAAACCATTTCAGCGAGGAAAACTGGATTTCAGTTCACCGCCGGGGCAGATGAGTCTGTACTTGCGCCTGGTTCAAGGACGTCGACAAGCTGTGGGTTAAAACGACCACCGAAGGGTGCAGCCCCACTTCTCCACTCAAAATGAACAAAAACAACCTCCGACTGCTGATGACTAAGATTTAAAAAAAACAAAAAACAACCCAGCAGGAATCATCCTTTTACAGCAGAGTCAAGTTCCTCATTAAAGGAGAACAAACATTTCTGATTTACAAGATTTCTACTCCAACAACACTGAATCTTAACATGAATATTTTCTCCACAAAACATACTAGCATTTGTATTATAGATGTTAGAGCCAGAGAGAAATAAGCCACGTCAAATATTTCTTATAATAAAATAGATTTATTGTGGCAATTAAAGTGAAGAACATCACAATAAATGTTTGAAATCTATTTTCCCCATGATTTGTTCAATGAAAGCACTAATAATAGGGATGTGTGTTGGTAAGAGTCTGGCGATCGCGATACTATGAGTAGGACTATATTTTTTGATTTAAAAAAAAACACAGTTCAACTGTAAAAAATACTATTACGCCATTCCAAAACACCTCAACCTGCTTCATACATAATGCTTCCAGTTTTATAGGGTGAAAACAGCCACCAACTAGCGGCCATACTTGTCATTTTACTACAAAAATTACTCTCATCATCAATTGTTGCATTCAAATTCTAAAAAAAATTAAAAATCAACACAATATTGTGAAAAAAAATAGAACAATATATTAGTGTATCGATATTTTCTTACATCCCTGATTAATAAATTCTAAATAATAATTAGATGCAGTTACAGTTTGCAGTTTAGTGATATAGAAATCACACGTTTTTATGTAACTGGTGCCCAGTGTCGATGTTTTTTAAGAGCAGTATTTTACGTTACGCGACGTTACGTGGTAATAAATAGTTTGTATCGTCACTTTTATTATTATCAGTAGGGAAGCACCAACATCCATACTGGTATCAGGGCCGATACAGAGCCTAATGTACTTAAATTAACAATATTTGTAATAGAAAATGTAGAAATTTTAGTTTTGTGGTCATTTTTGTTATTTTTAAAATTCTATTAAGCATAATTTGCTGCAAGATGCAGAGAAGAAACTAAAACCAATTTTTGTGTCTGATAGAAGTATCAGTATTGGTACCGTATTGGTAAAAAAATTGGTATCTTTGCATCCGTAATCATTACAATTGTACTAAAAAATATTAAATGAAGAATTTAGTCCATATCGAACACCCTAAGGGAAATTCTTAAGAAGAAAACTGCAAATCTGGAGAACTATTGAGGATGAGGTGGAGCTCCACCTTCCAGCAGGAAAACCACCCTAAACATCAAACCAGAACTGCAGTGGAATGCTTTAAACGTGGTATATATTCACGATTTTGAAAGAACCCAGACCTGAATGTAACTGAAACCCTGCAGATCGTGCAGACCCCATCGAGGCACGATCCAAAACGATCGGTGCTTTGTAGGTTGTGTAAATGCACACCACCAATTATTTCATTATTACGGCCCTCATATCTGGAACAGGCTGCTGGAGAGGACGTTAATGCATTTAAGAGCAGGCTCAAGACTTACCTTTTTAGCCTAGATTTAAATTGATTATTATCGTTTAATTGCTCTGCATGTTTTATTTGCTTATATTTTAACAGTTTATTAGATATTAATGCTATTACAGTGTTTCCTCTAGGATTTTTTTTAGCAGTGGGGGCCCCCAAACCGCCCGCCCCGGGTCCTGCCTAGTATGAAACTGAAATGACACTTCGCTGCAAACAAAAATATATTTATTCACCTCGATTCACATGCAACGAGGCATATTTGAGTTGTGATTGAACTGTATTAAGAAATTCTTAGTAGGGAAATCAAAACGCTTTGAATTGCAGCTTTACCTTACAGTGCACATGTAGGCTGTAGTCTAAATGAGTAATATATAGCATAAGCTTTCTCCCTTAAACACTGAAAAGTGAACTCACCTTCATTTTAACAAACTCATCTGAAAATAAAGTAATGAATAATAGCGTTATGAGGGTGTGATTTGTGAAAAAAACAATGTTTGGGGGATAGTTTTTAGAAACTTTTTGTCTATGGTCTACTGTCTAATAGCTAATGCAATAATGCACATATTTTTTATCCAACTTAAACAAAAGAAACAACTTTAGGCTAATTAAAGAGATCTTTTCCACTCATAAAATATGTTCTAAATGAAAACCTAAACTTTTCTGTGTAGGCTAATACAACACTACAGGAAATCCTTTCTCTCCACAGCCATCGTGATCCACAAAAACTCCTTTAAAAATGAAGAAGTAATGAGCTACAACAACACTTAATTTCCCTCTGGGGTCAATAAAGTATTTTTGAATTTGAATTTAACATCGTTATGTCTATTTCTACATCTATAGACTATTTCTATTATATTCAGACATGGAAACAGGTCAAGGGTGAAAAAGATGAGAAGGATATTACCCATCCATGCAGGTCTGGGGGCTCCGCCTGGGCTTTTACTATAAAATATTCAATTTTGATATCACTAGTTCAAAATGTTGTAGCTTTAATACGGTTATAAATAAAGGTATATTGTAAATGAGAAACCTCTTCAGTACGATCCAAAGTTTGAGATGGTAGCAAATTCACACTTCTAATTAGCATATTATGACATCATTAGGCATTGGCAATATTGGTTTGGAATACTTTTACAGATGTTTATCGTTTTAGTTACTTTATTTTGAATATTTATATTCTTTACTTTTCTAAATATGTATTTATTGGCATTTTTTTGCAAGAACAGGTGGACATATCTGTTTATTTCCTTTGTTATTAGGCTACATTAGTCCATACACTACGTTTTTGCTGCTGTTTCCTCCGATTTTTTTTTAACATTCCTGCTTCTTCTGTCACGATTAGCGTCGTTACGAACACCCCTGCTACCCGAGCACACACCTTTCTCTCAGCGGAAGAACGTGACGAACAGCATCGCACCTGTTGCTGTGGAGAGTAGTGGTGATTGGGTTGCTTTTTCTCATCGAATCTACACGATTCACATAGCTCATTTATTTTGGTTTCAAAACGGCGAATATCGTGGAAAGGTGATTGATTTTCATCCCTCTTTATTAGTGACTCACATACCGCTGTTTCCGGATGCTTTGATTTTTAGGACGTGTGAGCTGACAGAACTGACAAGATGAACATTATCCAATTAAAACGGAGCTGTTAAGTTTAATAGTCGACTCAAGAAAGCTAATGTTTTGACAAAAAGCTACATTAACACATCAGTAGACTATGCAGAGTTAAACTGGACAGCCCCAATAACCTCTGAATAGCTCTGCTTGTTAAATTGCAATGTGAGCGACAGCCAACAGGGTGTGCATTATGTCGGCAGGATCGTTTAAAAGGCAACCACGACTATTGTGCGTCTGCCCCATTTCTGATACAGCGGCCAAAAATTAAACCATGGCAGGCCGCCGCTCCAAAATCAACATAGAGGAAACACTGTCGAATATGGTTAACTGTTTTTACTATTATATGATGGCGTTTTCCTTACATACCTGAGTCATCTGTGCTCAGCCCAGTGTCTACCAATGGAAGGTGTCTGTGTGCGGTTGGGAAATGGGTTTGGGAAAGGGGAATAATTCTTATTTTGTTTTTATAGTTGTGGGGATGGGAATGTGGGGTCATTTTAATCTCAAAAGCACTTTGAGCTGCATTTTTTGTGTGTGTATGAAAAGCGCTTTATACATAAAGTTTGATTTGATTTGACTCAGCTTTTTACCAGATGTAGTGTGCTGAGGGCTTTGCGGTATTTCCCAGCGACAAAAGACACTGAGATTCCATGTTATGTTGTGCGAAAAAGTTCGTGCAGTTTAACCGTAAATCTTAAACGTAGCTCATCTGTCGACGTCCCCCAGTCACAGAAGCTCCTGCCCCAACAGATTCCAGTAAGACCTGCCACTTAAAGAGACCATTAGAAGCGCTCGGCTTCAGTTTTTTTTTTTTTCCTACGTCCAACCAAAATTTTTCTCTCCGTCTCATCTGCACTCGAGTCGCATTTTAAAAGCTGCATTCAAAATCCTCTTGAGCTTTCTGTCAAAACCTAAAAACAAATATATAGCTTCGAAACCAGGCTGTTCTGGATCTATTTTTTATATATATATATACACACACACACAACAAAAGCGTCATGACTAAATGAGGCACATTAATTATTAGTATTTTCCCTACTCAACCAGGTATGATGGTTCCTGGTTACAAACTACGGTGATAAAAATAGCGTTGATGGACAACTACAACTGATTGAGGAATGTGGAGATAAAACCGGACTAACTCCCTTCACTTTACAACCTGACCTACTGTTTCACACAACTCGGGCCACTCTTCATTCAATAACAATGCTTCCTCTGCTCATCTCATCCTAAATGTTTTTTTGAAGACAGTCGGATGTTGTAAAAAAAAAAAAAAAAAAAAAAAATCAACCATTTGTGTTAAAACAAATCTTTGCAGCCTTCTTTACTGCACCAATAAGCATGACGAAGCCTCCAAGGCAGTTTTGATTGACATCTTAATAAATCGACCGTCTTACAAGGCAGACGTTGATAAAATAAAAAGATAAAAAAGTGGGGTTGCAGGGTATTTTCTCATTTGGGCTTGATCCAAATATACACCTGTCTGCACAGGTATGATTTGCAACGTTTGTCCTCCACCTACTTCCTTTGTCAACGCACCCAAACAGCCGCCAGAGACAAGTCTAACATGATGATTAAAGTTTCTTTAACTTCAGCCAACAGTATTCAAACACTTTTCCCCCAAATAAAACAACTACAGCTTCATGGTATCTTTTTATTCAGCACCGGATTGAAAATAATTCAACGTATCAATTAGATGTTACCCACAACATTCAGCATATCAAATGAATGCAGTGACTAATTTCATATTTCATACTGTACATACTAGTAATTATTTAAACATGTATCCTGCTCTGTTGCACATTACAACACATTTTTTGTGGTAATTATGTCTATTATTTTCTGGACTCCTAAATTATGTTTTGTTCTTGTGTTGCTGCTGATACAACCACATTTCATCTTGTGGGACAATAAAGGATTGTTCTATTCCATCTCATCTATTTTAAACCACTGAAGTATTTACCCACTCTTAATTGGAGAATTTATTCAATTCAGCCACACAGCCAGGTTTTAAATGTGATCTGATTGACAGATTTGTCCTAATTTGATATCAGTATAGTGGTAAAATCAAATCTGAAGTATTTGTTTTTAGATAAACATTCTGTAAGCAGCTGAATTTAGTACTAACGTTGAAGTAGATGCCAATATTTGTTCTTTCTGGAGTACCTCTGGGAACCAAAGAAGCAAAGATTTGCTGGGTATATAGCTCACTTATCAACCAAGTTAGCCATGAATCAAGGGTCAGCAATTGGTATATAAAGGTCAAGTTTTTAGAACCGCTACAATGTTCCTTCACTACTACAGTTTAAATCCTTTTAATTAGCTGCTCGAGTTTCACCTGGCCATAAAGAGCAAAGAAAAACACAGATATCTATGTTTCGCAATTGTTAGGGGTGTTTTGCTATGTTTTTGGTACTTTTTATAAAAAAAAAATAAATACAAATATGTAGCTAACTTTGTTTTGTTTTGATCAGCATTAAAAAAAGATTTTCTTTCCTGAATTCCTTATTTTCAATTGCTCAAAGTACAGAACTAAATGGAGATTATATATTTTTTAATATATAAATTAAATAGTACAATCGGATATAGCCAGAGTAGAAAGCAATATAATAAACTCAAAAACAGTCAGCGTTAATGTTTAGAAATGTGAGAATAAAGCTTGCTTAAATCACTTTGGAGTTGTTTTCATATTTCCACACCCTAGTTCCCCAGCTACACTTGAATGCAGCATGTGCAGCTGTTGGGGAAAATCCTTTCTCATCAACAGGGATTCCACAAACTTGCGTTTCACACAAATTAAGGCGTTTGGGCTGATTATATGCTACTGGTAGCCATGTGGACGTTGGCTAAACAGCGGCAAAAACAAGTGTAACCCATGTTGCAAGTGAGCACCCATGTCGCTAGCTAACTCACATGATGCTAGTGAGCTCTAATGTTGCCATCTAGCTCTCGTCACTTGCTAGCTCTCATGTTGCTATCTAACTCCCATGTTACTTGCTAGCTCTCATGTTGCTGGTGAGCTCTCATGGGACTAGCTGGCTGTCATGTTGCTAGTGAGCACCTATGTTGCTAGCAAGCTCTCGTTGCTAGCTAACTCCCATGATGCTAGTGAGCTCTCATGTTGCTTTCTTGCTAGCTCTCATGTTGCTTTCTTGCTAGCTCTCATGATACTGGTGAGCTCTCATGTCGCTAGCTGGCGCTCATGTCGCTAGCTAACTCCCATGATGCTGTTGAGCTCTCATGTTGCTATCTGGCTCTCATGTCGCTAGCTAATGCTCATGTTGCTAGGTAGCTTTCATGTTGCTAGCTAGCTATCATGAGACCTCTTATTGTGAAAATCTCATACCGGATTATTCACAGAGTGAATTAGCCGACAGCCAAATAGACGTTAGTTGAGATTATATATTAGGTTGGCAATACCGTTGTTAAATGTTTTGTGTACAAAGTTTTCACTTGACGGCAGCCCTACTTTAAAAACAGGGTCATATCTGAACGTACAAAAATGGGCTATGGAATGATTCCATCTGTCATGAGCATGTTTATATTCTCAAAGCTGGTGAACGTGTGGACATGCGCTGTACAGGAGGAACTCCAGCAGAAGAAGGGGGGAAACAAAGGAACAATGGATGGGAGCACGACAGAAGGAAGTGCAGAGCCTGCGACAACACCCACAGACGGCAAGACAAACACGGCGACGTCGCATGTGGGGCTGGAAAAACTGAAGTTCTCTCAGCAGCGTCTCCTGTACGCTGACGTTACCTTTTAACGCTTGCCATTTGAGGCAGTGAAAAGAATTCCACTGATGCCACTCTGTCAGCGACACCTCAGAGACGAATCACAACCCACAGCGGAAAGCAAAGTAAAAAAAAAATAAATAAATAAATGATCTGAACCTTGATTTTTAAGAATTAAATGGGATTTTCCAGCATTATTATTATCCAAGACTTCCACAGAAACACTACGAAATGAGCAGTAGGGATCAGATGTCCAAACAATAACTTATGTAGAGAGAGCTGTTTAACCTTTTATCCAGCAATGAAACACCCTCACTGTCTCCCTAACCCTTTAAACTCCCAGACATCAAAGCCTGACCTTCTGTGAGATGGAAATAACATTATGACACACACCGACTGACATGCAGCACATTGAATAGTTTCATTGTGTAAACGCGCTTGCACAGAAGCGCACGCAAGACAAATGGAGTGCACAGACTTACCACAATGCAGCTTCATTGATTTCTGTTTCCTTTTTGTTCTTTAGGGCTGTTCAGACCTGGCACTAACATGATTCCTGAGTGTTTCGATCAGAGGTTGAAAATTTAATTAGATTCTCACTCTGAAGACTTGACTTAGACCCTCGCTATGATAACTTAAAGTTTCGTGAGACTACAGGCTTGGGTTTAAAGACTTATAGCCTATCTTAACTTGTAGAGTGAGGACTATATAATTCACTCATATGCGCTAAAAAGGTGAGAATTCATTTTGATTAATGTTTTCAAGAATCACTACTCCGTTTAGACTTGTCTCAAGGCTGCCAAAGAGTAGAGACGTAAGCATATTTTCCAAGATATACCATCCCGGCATATTGGGGTAATATTCCTGGCACGATGTGTCTTATGAATGCGCTAGGCGGCATGGTGTTGCAGGAATTTTGCGTCATTAGAAATCTGAAGGCTGTCCATTTTAAAAGATTAGTTTTCACACCTCTGATCACTCAGTGCAAACTCGCAGATACTTTCAACTATACGCACCAGATTAAGTCATTTTTCTAACTTTTTTTTTTTGTTGGTCATACAAACTCAGTTGTGATTTTTTTTTTTTTAAATCAAGAGACCGAAGTAACATCAGTAAATATAAAGAAAATTAAAGTCACCATTATATTTTCTTTAAATTGTGTTATTAATTTGAATTAAAGGTTTATCTTGATTCTTTTTAATTATGGATGTTCCGATCTCAAGATCGGATGGGGCTGATATTCGTATTTTTCAGTGATCGGAGATCGGCTATATTAGCAGACGAGTCGGACAGATTTTTACGAAAGTACCTCCCAGTTGCGTTTGAAGGTGAAATGTGCAATAGCGGTGCAAACGAGGACTCTTATTTACCACCTATCAGCATAGCAGATTAAACACAATTCTAATAAGGGGGTGGGGTGGGGGTGGTCAACAAATATCCTTAACCGTGCTCTAAGCTATATAATAAATGCGTAGAAACTCACTGTCTGGTATTTACATGCAACAATAAACCGAAATAAAATCCTCTGAAGCAAGTAGGACGAAAAAAGGCAGACACTAAACTGCACCTGTTCCAATACTGTTGGAAATCTATGCTGAGTTCAGGAGCATAGGATATTTCAGCTCACAGTGAAAACACAAACAGTAATACAGCAACTTACAAACTTAGCCCAATGTGGGCTTTCTAACATATATTTACTCATTAATATAGAGTGAATGTAATCATATGAAGATGGAGGGCAGCAAGCATATATATATATATTTTAGGGATGTGAATCTTACAACTCACGATTCGATTCAGAACCGATTCTCGATTCAGAATCGATTCCCAATCAATACTATTAGTAAAAAAAAAAGGTGCCAATTTGTAGGTCTGAGACAAAACGCTTTTGTCTCGATTTCGAGATTTTTAATTCGCTATAGTATTGAAAGGATATATAATTTTCTGAATTTTCTACTTCCCAATCCTTAAACCTTTATCACAGAATGAAGGAAAAGTAAAGACTTTGTGAAGTGAACTGCTACATCTTAAATATACTTTATAATAAAGTGAACTAAAACATTTTTTCTAAGCCTGGGCTGCATGTAAAAAAAATAAACTTTTTTAAAAAACATTTTATATAAAAAATAAAGAAATAAAAAAATCGATTCTAAATCATTAAGCAAAGAATCGAGATTCTTATGTAAATCGATTTTTTTTCCCTCACTCCTACAGAGAACAGGTTTTGATACACTGTGGTACTCTTCAACTGTGAGGGAAAGAATCTAAAATAAAATGTAGAAAATAAAAGCGGATGCTTTTGAAATACTTAATTTCCATTTTATTGGATGACGTTAAGTATTTGGTACATCAGAGAAACAGAACTCAATATTTGGTGCAGAAACCTTTGTTTGCAATTACAGAGATCAGACGTTTTCTGTAGTTCTTCACCAGGTTTGCACTGCAGCAGGGATTTTGAACCACTCCTCCATACAGATCTTCTCCAGAGCGTTCAGGTTTCAGGCTGGGAAACACAGACTTTCAGCTCTCTCCATAGATTTTCCATTGGATTCACTCAGAGCTGAAGCCGGCAGGTCTGTCCAAAACCCGGTCGTATATTTTGAAACGTTTTACGCTTCTGAGGACCGCGTAGAGAAACAGGCGGACATTTTAAAAGCCTCAGGTGTTGTTAGGACTTCGACCCGGGTACGTTTCCCCGTGTCTCTCCGTTACAGTGATTCGCAGCAAGCCGGGGGAGGAGAGTCCTGCTTAAGACACCTGAATGTAGCATTTTATTTGCTTTGTGTTTTTGTGCGTCGAGAATCGGTTCAAAAAGAGACGCAAAATTTACCTGAGCAATTGAAACATTTCTCTGGGACAACTTCCTCCGCTGCTCCAGCTGTGACTTATTAATGAGGTGAAGTTAATTTTACGGCTATGATTTGCTTATGGACCATCAACAAATCATTTGCTCCTTTTTGTGGTTTGACAGGAGAGAGGGATGGGTGAAAGAGCTGATTCGTTTTGACTTATTAATGATTGTTGTATTAAGCTACCTGATAGTTTATAATGAAAAATGAGGGAAAACCATAGACTGTAAAAAAGAATAGACAGCGCCTCCTCACTCCTCCCCGACACATTTTTATGTTCCTAAAAAGGGCATAGGGGCGGGATCTTCACTGTAGACTCTGCCCTCGCGGGGCGTGTAATTCGGTCGTAATCACACCGATTCTGCTCCCGCGTCTTTAGCTCTGATGCTAAACTTGGCTCGGCCCCCTCATTAATTATGCAAGATTTCAAAAAATTATCTTACGAAAACCAGCCTGGTGCCCAGGTTTTTTATAAGCCCAGCGTTATCTCAAGAGGAAGATGTAGCCATAGAAAGTTTTTAAAAAATGGGCACCAGGCATTAAAGTTACATATAATGTGTCTAAAGTCCAATGCTTTTCAATGGGGGCCTAGCGGCCAAATGGAGGTACTACAGCAAGGGAGGAGCAATGGCGGCCTCCATGGTATGCGGTCACAAAGCAGAGCAGCCAGCGGCCATTGGGGAAAACCGCCTCTTTTTTCCCCTTTTTTTTTAAATCGAACTTTATCGAACCACTTTATCCCGGCATTGCGTAATGTTTTGTGGCAGTCACAAAGTCATCTTGACAACACAGATTCTCTAAAAGGTTTGCAGCGGCTTGCCCGATAACAGCCCCAATCGCAGCTCCATTCCTCTTAGATGCCAAACCTGCAGCCGGTATAAATGTAGATTCTCCCCACCAACTTTCAGCTTTATCAAAACCAAAACCGTCCTGAAACACTATAAAACACTTTATAAAGCACTCCTTTTTTTTTATATGGAGCTACTTAAAGCAAAGAAGAATAATACATTCTCTGAGACTTTGAATATTTATAAATTTTATGGAGAACATTTCTAATTTTGGTGCTCTTACACTCCCATTGTTGGGCTTGTTGGGTCGCTTCAGACGTAGATGTAGTCCGAAAAAAGGGGGTTGGCTGAAGCTACCCATTCCAGACCGTACCAGAACGACCAAAAGTCTCACTAACGTTGCAACTAATAAGGAAAAGAGGCTTAACACGTGTGCTCCAAAGTCTGAAAACTGATGATGATGATGAGATGTTGAGAGATACCGCTTCGGTTTGTGTATACTCACACTATCTTTAGTGTTACCACAGAAATCCGTGGCATATTTCTGACAGAAAAAAAAAACAAGCAGGCAAAGAGAAAGATAGCTTTTGTCACCATCAGGGTCAAAAAATGCTATTAAAACACAACATTTTAGATATGTGCTTTTTTTATACGCCCCTGTTTATTTACATTTGTGTCGTGTGGAAGAAAACAGGAGGGACAAAACCTTTGGGACAGCTTCCAATTCAGTCCTGACGAAAAAAAATTGGATTAAGGTTTGCCCTGGCGGAGACAGAAGGATGTATGAAGTGGTGTTCAAGGAGATATTTTCTGAGGAAGGAACTTCTGACAGGAGATTGGAGGGAAACTAGTAAATAATAACAGGCTGATCTGCGAGGCAAGGTGTGGCAAATAGAAAGGATCTGAAGAGGAATGCTAAGAAACATCCAACCTATAACTGCTGGGGCAGGTGATCAATGACATTAGAACCAAGGTACATATCAACAGAATGCAGAGCGGATGGATCTACCGGATCCAAGACTACACGGAGAATCGAAACCAGAAAACACAGTTAAGTTCATCTCGAAACAAGAGGGAAGAATGCATTCCATTTTGTCAGCAACTTCTCCAGTTTTATAAATGCCAGTTGTTTGATGATGTTTGCCATTTTTTCCCACCGAGTTAAGAAGATTCAGCGTGAAGTTAATATGGGCAATCCCTGTAGGAAGATATGGTAAAAATCTGAAACATTCGATAAATTCATTTGATTTCTACCTTATTCCGTTTTTAATCGCCCACTACTATTAAAGAGGAAGCGAGGACAGATCAGAAAAATATTGAAACCCCACTCCAGGCCTCCTTTTTGTGGTTTCAGATTAGGTAGCCTCCTATTTTCACTTTTTACGGATTCGTCTGTGGCTCTCTGAGCCCGATCCCAGTGTTTCTAGAACCGTTTCTGCTTCGAAGCCAACCTCTACGTCCGTCCCTTATCCAGCGTGACGGGCCCCGTTTCAGGGTGCTGCTCAGAGGAGCTCGCCGTGTAATTCTGGCTCCCACTGCAGCAATGGATTGTGGGTCGGAGCATGCAAGCACAGCCAGTGGAGCGAGGCAGATGAGAGAGAGAGGGAGTAGTCGTATAAAAGGCTACGGAGTAGTTTTCTGCTCCGAGGCTCTCCAGTGTTTACCCATGGCCCAGTTATTTGCTAATCTCTCCCTCCTCCCCCAACTGGCCTTCAGTGCACCCTCCCAGCTCCCCCGTCGCATTACCACTTCCCTCGGCTTTGGCTGCTAAAAAACAACAGCAATCTAATCTCTCCCTCTCCTCCACTCCCTGCTGCAAACGTAAAAGCAACGCAAGACAAGGCAGTCTGAAACTTGATTATGAAGGCACGAGGATGTGCTGGCTGCCCTCTCTCCACACATTGAAGTTCTCCTGCAAGATTAAAGCCAGAAACAGGAGAAGGGGAGTGTGTGTGTGTGTGTGTGTGTGGCTAGTGAATCTGTTGCCTAAAGCAGGCATGCACTGGTTTTTCAAGCCGAGTGCTGGTTTTCCCACCAAATCGTATCGGCCCTTTGGCAACGAAACACTCAGGCTGAGGCAGATCTTTCGAGGATTCCCGTGAACCGTGTCTGCTGCCCGTTGTTTGGGTGCGCAGCTTTGTTGCTGAGGTAGGAGGAATCCGATTGGCATTTTTGCTGACACCCCCTGGATTTCCCCAAGTCCTCAGGTTGAGTTTGAAGATGTAGGCGTGGAGCGATGGAGGTGCTCGGAGCTTTAATCTGTCCCATCTGCTGCTCTGTAACGACCCCCCCCCCCCAATCCCAACGATAACACCACCAATCGGTCTGTGTCTGTCTGGGTCTGGTACAGTTATGCTAATCCTGGGTTTATACTCCCCTCAACGCTTATAGGCCTCCGTTATTGACTGCCACAGTTATACTAAAACCCCCACCACTACCACCCCTCCTCCTATTATCCCCGTATACTTTAACTTTCCCAAATATGTCATGAAAACAGTCACGACAAGTGCTGTTTACTCTCACTCCATAGGGGGCATAATCGCAGATTATATAAGTAAGGAAGTCTGGTTGTGAGCTGTATTCCCCGTTTAGTCTGCGTTTATAATACGACTGCCTTGTTGAAACGAGCTACAAGTGTGGACTTGCCTCGCTATACAGTAGCTTGACAGGCCTATTTTCACCACTAAACAATAACAAAAAACAGTGAGGGTCGTGGTTTTCTGGAAAGAGGGTTTTATTTCCGAAGAAATTCACAATACTAAAAGAAGAGAGATGAATCGAGGCCAATTAAGTACGGCTGGGCGATATATCGATTGTATTGATTAATAAAATGTTCTGTTTGTGAAGATTACATTTTTGGAATAAATAAACCAATGCACTACTTTGAAGTATGTCATTAGAAGGTCCAAAGTGTGCTGACCCAAGTGTGCGGGTCCCTTCACCTTCTTATTAAACCCCATTTAGTCAATTTTTTTTCGAATATACAGGTGCTGGCCAGTAAATTAGAATATCATCAAAAAGTTGAATTATTTCAGTAATTCCATTCAAAACGTGAAACTTGTACATTATATTCATGCAATACACACAGACCAATGTATTTCCAATGTTTATTTCTTTTAATTTTGATATTTATAAGTGACAACTAATGAAAACTCCAAATTTGGTATCTCAAAAAATTTGAATATTTTAAAGGCCAATGAAAAAAAATGTTTTTTTTTTAATGTTGGCCAACTGAAAAGAATGAACATGAAAAGAATGTGCATGTATAGCACTCAATACTTAGTCGGGGCTCCTTTTGCCTCCATCACTGCAGTAATGCGGCGTGGCATGGACTCGATCAGTCTGTGGCACTGCTCAGGTGTTATGAGAGCCCAGGTTGCTCTGATAGTCGTCTTCAGCTCCTCTGCATTGTTGGGTCTAGCGTATTGCATCTTCCGCTTCACAATACCCCATAGATTTTCTATGGGGTTAAGGTCAGGCGAGTTTGCTGGCCAATCAAGGACAGGGATACCATGGTCCTTGAACCAGGTACTGGTGGTTTTGGCACTGTGTGCAGGTGCCAAGTCCTGTTGAAAAGTGAAGTCTGCATCCCCATAAAGTTGGTCAGCAGCAGGAAGCATGAAGTGCTCTAAAACTTCCTGGTAGACGGCTGCATTGACCTTGGACCTCAGGAAACAGAGTGGGCCAACACCGGCAGATGACATGGCACCCCACACCATCACTGACGGTGGAAACTTTACACTGGACCTCATGCAACGTGGATTCTGTGCTTCTCCGCTCTTCCTCCAGACTCTGGGTCCTTGATTTCCAAAGGAAATGCAAAAATTGCTTTCATCAGAAAACATAACTTTGGACCACTCAGCAGCAGTCCAGTCCTTTTTGTCCTTGGCCCAGGCGAGACGCTTCTTACGCTGTTTCTTGTTCAAGAGTGGCTTGACACACGGAATGCGACAGCTGAATCCCATGTCTTTCATGAGTCTCTTCGTGGTGGTTCTTGAAGCGCTGACTCCAGCTGCAGTCCACTCTTTGTGGATCTCCCCCACATTTTTGAATGGGTTTGTCGTCACAATTCTCTGCAGGGTGCGGTTATCCCTAGAGCTTGTACACTTTTTTCTACCACATTTTTTCCGTCCCTTCGCCTGTTAATGTGCTTGGACACAGAGCTCTGCGAACAGCCAGCTTCTTTAGCAATCACCTTTTGTGTCTTGCCCTCCTTGTACAAGGTGTCAATGGTCGTCTTTTGGACAGCTGTTAAGTCAGAAGTCTTCCCCATGATTGTGGAGCCTTCAGAACAAGACTGAGGGACCTTTTAAAGGCCTTTGCAGGTGTTTTGAGTTAATCAGCTGATTAGAGTGGCACCAGGTGTCTTCTATATTGAGCCTTTTCAGAATATTCTAATTTTCTGAGATACTGAATTTGGTGTTTTCATTAGCTGTCAGTTGTAATAATAAAAATGAAAATTAATAAACACTTGAAATATATCACTATGTGTGGAAGGAAAGTATACAGTATACAAGTTTCACGTTTTGAATGGAATTACTGAAATAATTCAACTTTTTGATGATATTCTAATTTACTGGCCAGCACCTGTACAGTGAAAATGTATGCTTTTTCATTACATCGTTCCTGTGCTTTTGAACTCCTTAACTTGAGATCTCAAACCTAATGCCATGGTAAATGCAATTTTGTTGACTGTGTTCCATATTAAAGGCCCCTCCCACCCCTAATGCTACAAATTGTACTCCGTTTATAGTTAGGGGTGCACCGATCTGACTTTTTCAGTCCCGATACCTGCACTTTCTGCGTATCTGTCAATACCAGATACCGATCCGATACTATTGCTGAATTAATCCACTTTATACCTTCCACCCAATACCTTTCTTGAAGGGACTAAAGCCACAAAACTTTACTAACTAAACCTAATTAAGACATTTTAACAGATGTAAAATATATAATCACCATAAAAATAAAATTTAAAGTGAAACATGAACCATTTTTCACAAATTTAACTATAACCGATACCGACCATGTGTAAATAAGATGGTATCGGTGCATCCCTATTTATAATGAGGCAGACAAAAAAGCTTCCACACTTTAAAAACCCTAACCCTCCCCGACATGTTCCTGTGCCCTATTCATCACTGGAATAGTGATGAATAGTGCCCCCGTTCCCGGTTAAGCATTGACAATTTTCCGAGTTATTGGCGTTAGGGTTGTCACCTCAAGGTTATTGTGAGCAAAATTATCATGGCTTTTGGTATTATCGAGGTATTTTTTTTAAAGCGTCTTGAATACGTTTAGAAAGCACTGATAGTCTTAAATAAACAGAAATAGTTTGAGACTGTAACAGCGTTTATTTTATATATATAATACAGACAAAACCTTATCAAAAGTGCAACTTTTCACATCACAGTGAAGGAACAAGGGCTGAAAATGCAAATAATTATCATCACTAGTCTACTGTTCATTGGGGCTTAGACTTTAGCCCAAAAATCATATTTGAAGTTTGTTTATTAATATCAAAATCCGAATATATTCATATATTTATTAATCATATTTTGACCGGGAAATGTCTTCAGTAAGACCAATATTGGTATCAAACTAAAGTTCTGTATGTTCTGTTCACCAGAGGGCAGTATGTCAGTCAATGTTAACAGACTACGTGCATGAAAGGCTGACTGCATCCGAATACCGCTGCTACTCTCGCTACATAGCAGGCGAAAAGGAGTAAGCGAGCGATGTATTAGATCCGAATCTCCAGTATAGATTGGTGGATGCTACGCTATCCTACAATGCAGCGAAAGCCCAAAGTGGTAGAAGAAGAGCGACCTCGGCTACCGAAGAACTATCAACCATTGACACCGCCGCAATTTCGGTGTATAAATGTAAAAGTGTATCAATGTTACTGATTATTTTTGATTGATTTTTGACAACTGATTAAACATTTAAGTTGATAAGATGTTTAACGGGACCGCAGGCGGCCTTACGTAACGTAAATATCCGCCGAATGGTGGAGCAGCACGTCCGATTTCATGCCTACTACTCGCTCGTTTGCTCGGAATATGAATTGAAAACTTTTACAAGCAAAAACATTTATTCAAATTATTCCCATACAGGTTAGAATATTAAGAGATCCCTAAAATTCGTTCAAATATCGTTAATTTTTAAAACGTGAATTAGATTCAAATAACGAAGTCCGGAGCCAAAGTTTGGTAAAAAGAGATTAAGACGTGCTTAGGTTTTAGTGCAAATCTTTAACATGCTTTCAGCTTGGGGTTACGGTTTTCCGGTTGTCTTCAGTGAGAGCTTTTGCAAGCCTAGGCACACATCAACATCCATTGCTGGTGGTGTAAAAGGACGGCAACAAAGAGCAGCGACTTAAAAGTTGGCAGACATTATTTTTAAAAAGCCCAATATCGACCAAAGTCCCCCACAGGTACTCTCTCTGTAAAAAAGGTTCAATCTGTGAAAATCCTCAACTTTTTTTATGTTTTTCGTGCTCCAGACTCATTGTCTCTGCTGGTCAAGGAGAACGCTCCGTGTTAATCATAGGCTGTCACTCTGAGTTACCATCTCAGGGCTGCGCCTTTTGTTTTTCCTTTTTTTCCCCGCTGAAACATCCACTAATTTCTCCTTTTGGCCGACGCAGAACACTCACCGGACACTGTTCTATTGTATAAAAACGTCATGTTCACCACAGCTCACCACTCAAACTAAGATGAAACCAAATGATCACCCATAATGGCAGCGAATAATCTGACTGACCTCTCGAACGTTTGTGATTAGTTTCAAATACTACAGGATCTTTTTTTTTTTTTACTGTGTACGTCGCTGGGATTCATTAGGTTGGCAATAAAGTCTAGCTAGCTGTGTTTTTTATGATCACTACACCTACACCAGCATTTTCATCTGAACTCTAGAAGGGATTTGGCTCAAATTGGTCTGAAATTCAGAAGAAATTGAGGTAAATTCTGGTTGGTGCTCTTAGTTAATAGCTGTGGGCTCACCAAAAGTAGGGCAGGAAGGCTGGAGATTTTGTTTTGGAGCAGTTTCCCAATTTGGGAACACATACACACTAATTAGTCCCATGAGACACGTAGCATTAGGCCAACCCATGTCAGCTGCAAACAGGTTAAATGCAAGGAATATGGAGAGGAGGAAAGAGCATTTGTTTCCAAAGATTTTGAATTTGATGGAGGCAAACTGCTTTCAGGGATTATGAAATACCTCTTCCACCCCACATCCGGGTGATTGTAGCAACAATTTTCCGATTATAGTCGCAGCTTTATTCACTTGAATTGAGGCGTCCTTGGGCGAGATGGAGGGAAGAACTGCACCCAGCCTGTAGGCCAGTTCTCCTGCATGGCAGCTTTATTGCTGTTAAACGTGTGCGTGATGAAGCGCTGGATGTAAAACAACACTTCTTTATTGCCCTTTGGGCAGACAACCACAAACTGGAGGCTGAGCATAGCAGGCCTGAACAGACTGTGCTTTCCGAAAGCACATACAGTGATCTAACTTTCTCACAACTTTTCAGGTTATAACCGCAGGGTTGAAATGGTTTAATTGGGATTTTATAGGCTAGACCAGGGGTCTTCAACCTGTGGCTCAGGCGCTGCTAGTGGCTCTTGAGATCTTCCACAATGGCTCTTTGGAATTTTGGTTAAAAATAATTACAACTTTATTTAGCAGGCGTTTTGTTTTTTCATTGAATAATTGCTATGAATTCCCATGATAGAATGACACTAAGATTAACAGCATTTTTTAATTTGGAACTATGTGCATTTTTACATGATTTGCCATCCATTTTTTGCTAGTCTTATTTTTTATTTTTTTAAACCTAAACCTATAAATAAAATAGCAGCTTTTCATAATTGACAACAGATTTTAATCTAGATAAATTTTAAGTGAAGTTTGTCTCAGGGTCATGTAACATTTTCGGCTCTAACCGAGTTTTATTTAGATGAATTGAGAGCGAAACGGCTCTTTGGGTGTTAAAGGTTGCAGATGCCTGGGCTAGACCAACACAAATCGGTGAGTGACTGTGAAGCAGATGTAAGTGTTTAATGGTTTTCAATACAAACCTGCATTAATGTCCAGGGAATATATTGTGCCTCTTTTTAAACGAGTTATGATGGATCTATGGTTTACAGAAAGGATGTTAATGAAGTGCTTTACAGTAAAAAAAAAAAATCACTCTCACAAGCTCAATTCTTGACAAAATTAGTAAAGTTTGGCAGGTGAGGGGTGGTCATATGCAAATTATGCCTGTTGTGATGTCACAGTAAGGCGCTTTTTCAAACAAGATTTCCTAATGGCAGAAATTTGCTAAAACAAAAGGATTTATGGCTGTTATTCGTGCTGGGGGTAACAGCAGCCCAAAATGGCAACAGAAAAGGATGATGAAAAGTTGCATATGCATAATATTCCACTTTTAAGAAGGCTTAAAGAGAAAATAAAAATTAAATAGTCAGAATAATAAATTGCATAATAAATATAGTGGGGGGAAAAAAAGTAACAAATCGTTCGCTTTTCAGGTTACTTGTTTGTACATTTAATATTGCACACATAAAAACCTGCACATATTTGAATTAAAAATCCTTCAGCTGTCTTTTCTGTTATCATTTCTACCTTATACCTTTTATAGTACCCACTACTAGATCTATTGTTGAAAAATTATACACATGGAACCTCATTCTTCTTCTAGTAAACGTCCGCACATGCAGAAAACAGTCTCTGAACTCCAACAGCTACGGACTATAAAGAAACGGATATACGTTTTTGTTTTCGATAACACCTTGTCCGCCTCAACACATGCTCCAAGAGATCCTTTTCTGGCAGCAACTCCCACCACCAGGCTGATTTTCTATCACCTTAGCTACCAGTCTTCTCTTCCCAACCATTCCTCTGTCTGCTGCTATCTTATCATGCTCAAGGTTTCACAGAAGCCTGGACTCGACTCCGAGGTCTCAAGCACATGGCATCCGTTGGCAGAGAGAGAGGGGGGGCTGGGGTGCATGTGCTTTCTTCTAGGCCATTTGTACAATGAACGACTGAAAGGGGCTGTAATTATTTTTTTTTTTACATAACTGTGTGGTCGATACACCGGAAGCAGTGCACATAAATCTGGGCTGCGTTATACAGGATGGCTGGAAAATTCTGTACAAGCTGGGTTGGACCAAAGCAGACTAAGCAGGTGCTTTCAGCCTCCTGGCCAGCAGGGGGTGAACATGAGAGCTGGTCTGCAAAACTCCAACTACCCCCAAATCAATGAATCCCTCAAGGTAAAAATACATTTTCACAATACGATTACAGCATTCACATTCTAAACCGTCTTTGGCGTCTTATATTAGCGGTTACAATGGCTAGCATTCAGGTAAATGCGGATCCTTACCTACACTTGGAGATTTCTAAAAGCCTGGTAACGCAACAGGCAGAGGCTCAAATGATCAGCCTTCCTGTTATCCAGGGAAAGTCTATCTCACACCTTGACTTTGGAGTGTTTCAAAAAAAGGCAGACAGTTAGAACAGTCCCCGTTTTAATATAACTGAGCAAAAATATATATTTTTAAATGCTAATTAGCATCGAAATCAGTATAAAATTAGTTGCTTTTAAGTTTCCCCAAGTTGGCACAAAAGTATGGAGAGCACCGCTGCAGACACTCAGCCCCTCCCATCCCTTGCGACGCCTCACCTGAACAATACTGAATGAAATGACCAAAACTACAAAGGTAGGGACTGGTCAAGTAATAAGAAAAAACAAACAAAAAACGACCAACTTCTTAATTTTGGAATACCCAGACTGAACCTAACAAAAGTCAAGTAGTGACTAGTCAGAAATTACATTAACTTACACAGCGGACTGTCTTGATTACCCAAGAAAGTATGCTAAATCAGGAGAGAAGCTAAATTGGGCTACTGCGAAATACATTAATATTTACACCGTTTAGAAACCTGCTTTCTAAATGTTTCTCAAACTGAATGTAAGACAATGACAGCAGAAATGATCTTGTTACGATTGGTTTTTACGCATCTAAAAGGCTACTTTTTGGCTATTACTTATTGGTTAGGCTATAATTAAGACAGCAGAAATATTATCAAAATGAAATCAGTTATATTTTACAGATTTTGATCAGAATATAGTGTTTAGAATTTATTTTGAAACGTTAGTATCATTGTCAGGGCTGATGGAGATGAAAAATAATTTGATTTTAGTCATCTTTTTAACTGAATCTCTAAATTAGTATTACTTTGTACGTTGAGGAATACTAATAAAAATATATATTAATAGAAATATAGGCAAACAAAACATTTTTTTGCAGTATTAAAAGTAATGCATTAACTAGAAATGGGCACCAAAACGAAATGCTGCTCGGGGCCCCAAAAATGTCTGGACCGGCCATGACAAAATAATCACGCAAAGAAGATCAGACTCCAGTAAACAACAAATAGATAACCAGTTAAACGGTGACTTCGTGGGAGGGAATGTGACTACAAGAGCATAAAAATATTAATCGGAAGCACATCAAAAACTTACCGGCCACAGAAGTCAGGAGGATCGCAAGGCAAAACCCGAATCTTGCCATAGATTCCATCGCTGCTCGCCTCTCAGCCATAACAGCGTACTTTGGTATCGTTATCAGAGTCGTGCTGTACTTCTTTTTGGTCCTCTGCAACTGCAGCTTCTACTCAGCTTGTTCGCGTATTTCCTCAAAAGTCACCCCGCAACACATTGAGAAATAATGCAAAATGTAGAGGGAGAAAAATATTTTTTTTTTGCCGTCTTGTGTTATTCTTGTTGCTGAGGTGGATTAATAAAAAAATAAAAATAAAAAAAACACCCAAATGTAAGTAATTAAGTCCGTCTTTGGGACCCGGTGCGCAGCGGACAGATAAGCCGAGCAGCTATCTTGTGCGGCGGATCTTCCATCTGTGAGTGTCCGAAAAGCAGCATCGGTGTCCAGCAGCTAACATGCTAGCTGCCCGAGGCGACAGTATGGCTGGTAGCTACAAAACTTAGACAAAGCTGCTAAATATCGCTAAAATAAACATAGCGGCCACATATAGATTGCAATCAAATGTAATTTAAAAATAAATATCCACCACTTCTTCTTGAAAGCCAGTAAAATCATAAAAAAAAAATAATAATACAGCTTGGATTTATTTTGAGTACGTTTAGGCTAGCTTTCGTGCTAGCTACGAAGCTAGCCAGTTAGTTCTGTGCGTCCCGTGTCGTTTTCCAGTCGGGGAAGAAAACCCATAAAAACAACCCACGGGTCACAGGCGCCGTGTGGTTATCTGCTCCCCGGTGACCATCGGTCGGAGATCGTTCCCACCCCGGAGCGGAGAGATGGCGGACGGAGGAGATGGATATCTCTCGATCTACTCAGGGAACGCCTCGTTTGCGGGTTCGTCTGGATCACTCGTCTCCGGGTTTTAAGTTACTGCCGCGGAGCCTGGTCCAACACAGCCAACCAGGAGAGGGAGGGGTGATCCACCGCCGCCATGCCGCAGACAGTGGATACTACACCGGGGACAACTGTACTGCAGACGCTTTGTGTCATCTTCGACGCACTGTCTTGACTTTTTCCACCACATTTTACTCCAGAAACCAATTCATACGACGGAGTATTAGGGCCATTATAAACAAAATAAAACTATTTTGGTGTAAATTTCCACCCCCAAAAACTCAGAAATTCTGAGATTAAAGTCACATATTTTTCTGAGAAAAACTCGGAAATTCTCTGATGTCGAAAAGTAGCAAAATTATCAGTAAAAAATTCTAAAATTAATTGCACATTTTTTCCAAAAGTAAAAAAAATTCTTTGATGTAGAAAAGAAGAAAAAATGCAAGAAAAACTAAGAAATTTCTATGATTAAATTTATACATTTTCGATATCTAAAGTAAAATATTTCTGAACGTCAAGTTGTTTTTTACCCGCAAATTTTCTACTTTTCTACATCAGAGAATTACGTGTTTTTTCCCCCTACAAAATATCTGAAATTAATCTAAAAAAAAATTAGCTTTTAACTATTTGGTGACTGACAATTTCAGAGTTTTCTTTCTGGAAAATATGTGCAAACAATCTCGAAATGTCTGAGTTTTTACTCGTAATTTTGCAACTTATTGACATAAGAGATATTCTGATTTTTTTTCTGGAAAATATGTGATTTCAATCTCAGATTTTCTGAGTTATTTGGGTGAAAATGTACACCAAAATATTTTTGTTTTGTTTACAATGGCCGTAATAGTCTTAGAGTCAAACCTGCAGAACATTTATATATAAAATCAGAGTGGATGAAATATGCGGTATGTCTGTCCCTTTAACTTTTTCACATGCGGTGACATAAAATTTAATGCAATTTATCAGGGATTATATCTGATAAACCAACATAAAGCAGTGAATGAATGCAAATCACACATTGTTTGGTTAACAATCATGCCCCTGCTGGAGAAAGGCAGACCCACAGTATAATGCTGTCACCACCGTGTCTTATCCTGATTAAGTTTATTTCTGAGTCAGTTTTCCCCTCAGACGTAGCATTTTTCATGGGTCAAAAACACAAATGTAAGCCGAGAACCTATTTCCCAAATGTTTGCCGTGTTCCCTATGTGGATTGTGGCAGACAACATAAAAGGGGTTCTTATTAATTACTTGGTTCTGCTCCATAAAGGCCAGATTTTCAGACTTCCCTGATTCTCCCACCTGAGCTGTGGATCTCTGCAACTCTTCCATGTCTGTTTCTCTGCTAAACCTAATCTTATGCATTGGTGTTTCCCAACCCTGGTCCTCGAGCCACACTGCCATGCCTGTTTTAGAGGCATCCCTGCGTTACCACACTTGATTCTGATGCTTGCAGTTCAGCAAAAGCTTGTTAATCAGCCAACCACTGAAACCAGGTTTGCTTAACCATGCAAACATCTAAATCTAATAAATCCCCATGAAATTATTGTGATAAATTATAATATTGTTGTTTTGAGACAATTTTCAACTAATGTAATAATAATGCATATGCATGCTCTGAATTATCATTAAACTTAAATCTTAAATTTCTAAAGAACACTGCAACTGGAAGAAATTTGAATAT
This sequence comes from Apricaphanius iberus, assembly GCA_028564705.1. NCBI lineage: Eukaryota > Metazoa > Chordata > Actinopteri > Cyprinodontiformes > Aphaniidae > Apricaphanius > Apricaphanius iberus. The sequence continues at coordinate 1,273,601 of JAPXFQ010002439.1, read as the reverse complement.
CCAATATAAATTAACAAAATGATCAAACAAAAAACTGTTATCACAATTGCAATTCAAAAAAAATATTGATAATTTGGCTCAGACAAGAAAAATAGGCAAAACTACCAGTAAACAAAAAGTGCAAACTAAAAACAAAAAACCCTAAAATTTAAAGAAGATGATAAAGTAATAATATGGTTATCTTTTAAAGATTTATATGTAAAAATATCGAGCTCAAAGACAAGCATTGAATTAATAGCATTGGATTTTTGTTATGGCAACACAACGATCAAAGCTATGAAAATTATTCTTAACATGTTTACAAAGTAAACTTCCAAATTCCTTTAAATATTAAACTTAAATACTAAACACTAGAGAGATCTTTTAAGTTATCAAAGCTGAAAATGTTGTATAAAATGTTATTAGGTTTCTGATTGACACTTTATTTTCAATCAGCTGCATAGACAATAGTATTTTACAACAGTAATTAGCTGGAACTGAGGAGAACTTTAACTAATTGTGTTCTTGCCAAAAGCTGTTAGTTGTAATGCAGATGAAAATACAATTTAGACTTCAAAATGTATGTGCTGAATTTCTTGATTACATAGCCCTTTTTTTAAATGCTTAAACGAGCTCATGAGTTAGTTTTAAACAGCTTAAGAAATAGAACAATTAATAATAAATAGTTCTGTGCAAAGACTGAGCGGAAAATCAACATTAAACATTTAAATGTAAAAAAGGGAAGACTTTGAAGAAAGTCTGGCTCTTTTCTTGTGTAGTTTAAACAAATGAGGGGGTGGCTCAAAACTGCTACTTATAAATAATTCATCAGGATACTGCAGGCACCAAACCGATGTTAAATTAGTGCTACTTTACTGCCTCTCTGTGGTTAAACTACGTACTGTAAAAAAGTGAGCAAAGGATGTTTTCATTCGAAACTTAGATTATCAGAGATAATCTAATTTACAGCAAATAGCTTTGTCGGCATAAAACATAGAATTGAGAGCAAAATGTATTTTATTGTGTTTTTCCCTACCTTACTTCAGTTTTGGTACAAAAGCGAAGATTGGATTCCTGTCTCAGCAATACAGTGGAGTGAACAAATGTTTGTCCCTGTTGATTTCTTTCTTTTCTTTCTTTTTTTTACTTGCATTTTTTCATAACACATGGATGTTTCAAATCATCGAACAAATTAAAATATTAGTCATAGATAACGCAAGTAAAACTCAAGGTGCACCTTTTAAATTAGGATTTTTATTATTAGGGGTTGACATATGCAGGTCTGATTACTGCCACAGCTATTCTCAATCAAGAAATCACTTAAATAAGACCTGCCTGACAAAGTGAAGTAGACCAAAATATACTCAAAAGCTGGCCTTCGGTCCAAGACCCAAAGAAGTTTAGGAAAATAATTCCAGCAAACCAAAAATAGCAAAAACATCTAACAGCGGTGAACCTACTAGCCGGCCAACAGAAATGACCCCATAGTGAAGCGACGACTCATTCAAGAGGTCCGATGAGACCCAAAAAAACATCCACAGATCCTGCCTCAATTGCCTTTAATTAAGGTCAGTGTTCATGACTCCACCGGCAGCCTTTTACGGTCCATTTTTGCAGTGTTTGCAGTCTGCCCTACTCCGACTGTTGTGTTCCTGTACAGCCAAATATTCGCGCTCACTGGAAGCCATCGATTAAACCAATCAGTGGCTAGAACTATGTAGTTAGGAGGGAGAATGACATCACTTTGCCGGACCAATCTGGCCATACCAAGTGGGCGTGTTGGGTCAACTTGGTGCCCTTTGGACTGAGCCAGAGGTAGTCAGAAAAATGGGGGCGACCCGGGCGGTGGTGGAAACACGCTAAAAAGGAGCTGATCCGACCCGGTCTAGGCTGAGCCAACCCTAGTGGAGAAGGGGCATAAAGCTTATCTCCATTTTGCCAGAGAACATCATGATGATCCCCAAGACTGTAGGGGAAAGTCCTGGACTTTACATCTGGCGTAAAAGTATAACATATTTCAGTAAAAAAAAATAATACCTACCAACAGTAAAATGTCCCGGCCATCTGTTGGTGATCTGAAATTGGACTATGATCCAAAATGCATCAATAGGTTCATGTATGTTTGCCTGAAGAAAAACAAAATGAAGAATTTTGAGTGGCATATTCTGCACATCACTGGTGCCCTTCCAGAGCTGCTGTGAACCTCTCAGCTGATTCGCTAGTTAAAGCTGTTCTGTTAGTTTAAGTCAGGGATCTGTAAGCTTCACCAGAAAAAGAGCCATTTAACACTCAAATCTAGCTAAAAAAAAACTACTTTAGGACCAAAGGTTACATTACCTTTAGAAAAACATAACTTAAACTTTTTGATACCTAAAATGTGTTTTCATTCATAGAAAGCCACCATTTTATTTCTGTTTAAGGTTTTAAAAGAAAAACAAAGGAGTCTTCTGAAGGACTCTTCAGAACTCTCAAGGACACTGTACAGAATATTTTTCTCCAAATAATAGGTTTTACTGTTAACCATTTTTTATTTTATTCCATCAGTTTTAATTCAAAAACGTCTTTTTCCCAAAGTGAACTTTTATTTAATATATATTTATTTATTTTTTCTGAAGGCCATTTAACAACTGAATAACTCAATCAGCCAGTTAGGGTCAGTGGGCGGGACCTGAACGCTCATTGGCTTTTATTTCGCGATAATGAAATAAAAGCTGACTTTGAAAAAAAAAAAAAAAAGGCAATAAAAACTGATGGAATTATAAGGTTAAAAAAATGTATTAGTAGGGAAAAAAATACAAATAAAGACATCCATTAAGAAAAAATATTTTTTCCCCATAAAGAAATACGCCTATATTTTTAAATGAACATGTAAAACAGGCTATTTCATACGGATGAGCCGTGAATTTCATATGAATTCAGTTTTTCACAATTTCATTGTTATATCACATATTTTTCCAGTATTTATTCATGTAAATATTTATTTCACAAAGTTTTATTTATTTATTACACCTTGAACACTGCGGTGTTCCACAGTATTGCTTTCTAGGATTTCCACTCACAATATGGCGGACCTATTGCAAAACCAACGTTCCATCCACGGTAGTTACATTCTTATTCCAGCGGGGGGCGGTGTAGCACTGCGGCAGGGTAAGATTAAATACTGTCGAGTTAAGTTAAATGGTTTGCAGTTATGAAAGCGTAGTAGTTGGTTTCTCATAGTTATGCAGAGGTAAATCAAATAAAATGGCTATTAAAATCTGAAAAAAGAAAGAACATAAGACATCATGCATAATGGGTGAGTTGGTTTTCAGTGTTGTCCAATTGGATACCAACGCACAGAGAAATGGGCGTGCCGCATCGGCTGGAGTTGTCCCTGGGTCTCACCAACGGCGGCGTTTTGCGATGAGCGACGCAAGTTGGAAGTTCAGGTACAATGGCATTCTAACGTGGTGTTCCTAACAGGATCTCAGCGTCCCCTGTCTCCCATCGGAATCGCTCTGCTCCGATGAAAGGAGGACTGCGCGATGGCTTCTGCTCCACCTGAGCCGAGGAAGTTCACCAGGGGGCTCAATAAACCCGGGACGGCGGCCGAGCTCAGGCAGAGCGTCTCTGAGGCTGTAAGGACCTCAGTGCTGATGGTAAGGAGAAACGACTCTCTTCCTCTCAGCACTTATACAAGACGTTGGCTATGCAAAAAGATACAAATAAAGCGCAAAATCAAACCATAACTTTAGGTAGATTTGGAGATGATGAGAAACCGCTGACATTTCATATCGCTGGAGGAGTGCATGTAGTTATTTTGTCAGCTGCCAATGCATGCTTGCCATGCCTGACTCTTGTTACAACTTTCTCAAAGAGGTTGCCAGGTAACTGAAATGCACACTGGCCGCTTTAACTGGATGTGTGCGCACCAATTGGTGCAGTCTGTCACCTGATCCTCGCAGATGCACCTTGCAACACGATACCATTGACATAATCGGTCACCCGAAGATAAAAAAAAAATGTGAACAGACATGCAAACTTTTAATCTTTATTTCTTTTTTTATTACTATTCCAGATTATATGCGTGCTGAATCCCTGATTTAGTTTAAGGTAGACGCTAATTCACATGTGGTGATTATGTTCTAGGCAAAGTCAGCCAGCTTTCACTGTGATTGACTGTTTTGTTGCATAACAGTGATCAATGTGATTGTCTCCCCCCCCCCTCTTTTGCTAATGGTGTTTTCTGTCAGATGCAGTTAATCAGAAACAGCTTTATTGGTCAAGAGTTTGATTTAGTTATCCACTTGCATAATTTATCTTATATTGTACAGTTGTGGCCAAACGTTTTTCAGAATGACACAAATATTAGTTTTCACAAAGTTTGCTGCTAAACTGCTTTTAGATCTTTGTTTCAGTTTTTTCTGTGATGTACTGAAATATGATTACAAGCCATTCATACATTTCAAAGGCTTTTATCGACAATTACATGACATTTATTCAAAGAGTCAGTATTTGCAGTGTTGGTCCTTCTTTTTCAGGACCTCTGCAATTCGACTGGGCATGCTCTCAATCAACTTCTGGGCCAAATCCTGATTGATAACAACCCATTCTTTCATAATCACTTCTTGGAGTTTGTCAGAATTAGTGGGTTTTTGTATGTCCACCCGCCTCTTGAGGATTGACCATAAATTCTCAATGGGATTAAGATCTGAGGAGTTTCCAGGCCATTGACCCAAAATTTCAACGTTCTGGTCCCCGAGCCACTTAGTTATCACTTTTGTCTTATGGTACGGTGCTACATCATGCTGGAAAATGCATTGTTCTTTACCAAACTGTTGTTGGATTGTTGGAAGAAGTTGCTTTTGGAGGGTGTTTTGGTACCAGTCTTTATTCATGGCTGTGTTTTTGGGCGAAATTGTAAGTGAGCCCACTCCCTTAGATGAGAAGCAACCCCACACATGAATGGTCTCAGGATGCTTAACTGTTGGCATGACACAGGACTGATGGTAGCGCTCACCTTTTCTTCTCCGGACAAGCCTTTTTCCAGATGCCCCAAACAATCAGAAAGATGCATCATGGGAGAATCTGACTTTGCCCCAGTCCTCAGCAGTCCATTCACCAAACTTTCTGCAGAAGATCAATCTGTCCCTGATGGTTTTTTGGAGTGGCTTATTTGCTGCCCTTCTTGACACCAGGACATCTTCCAAAAGTCTTTGCCTCACTGTGCGTGCAGAAACGTTCACACCTGCCTAGTGCCATTCCTGAGCAAGCTCTGCACTGGTGGAACTACAATCCCGCAGCTGAATCCTCTTTAGGAGACGATCCTGGCGCTTGCTGGACTTTCTTGGACACCCTGAAGCCTTCTTAACAATAGTTGAACCTCTTTCCTTGAAGTTCTTGATAATCCTATAAATTGTTGATTTAGGTGCAATCTTAGTAGCCACAATATCGTTGCCTGTGAAGCCATTTTTATGCAACGCAATGATGGCTGAACGCGTTTCTTTGCAGGTCACCATGGTTAACAATGGAAGAACAATGATTTCAAGCATCACCCTCCTTTTAACATGTCAAGTCTGCCATTCTAACCCAATCAACCTGACATAATGATCTCAGTACATCACAGAAACAACTGAAGCAAAGATCTGAAGGCAGTTTAGCAGCAAATTTTGTGAAAACTAATATTTTTGTCATTCTCAAAACTTTTGGCCACAACTGTATAAAGGATAGAATATATTATTATATGTAGACATGTGTATTCGTGTGACTCAGAGTATGCCTAATTGTACTGCATTGGAGACATATTCCTTCCCTTTAACTTTTGCCATTTTGTCACGTTACAACCTCTAGTTTCCTTTTGATTTTCCTTTAATGCTCCATGATGGATCAACACAAGTATTAACATGTCGTGTACTTGTGTATTGAGCAGAAGCAACTTTCTCTGCAGTTCTAGCTGCATGTCTTTCATACCTGCTTTGCACTTCTAGAGTCTGAATTCTCTGCCCGTTCTGATTTCCAAAACCCTCTCAAGGTCATGTTGAGTGGATAAACTGCATCTCTAGGGTTCAACTTTTAAGTCTCAATAGGATTTAGGTCTGGACTGGGACTCATACATTTTTTTTTCATTGTAACTCTGACTGTATGTTTACAGTTGTTTTCCTACTGAAAGGTGAACCTCCACCCCAATCTCAGGTCTTTTGTAGTGTCTGCTAACCCACTAAACATCCGACGTCCATTCGACCGCCAGATCACGTCTATATCACGTCGGTCGGTCGAGGACCCTATTCGCACTTCTAAACGACGTCTGTGTGAGGTTGTGCTTCTGGACGTCAAACAACGACCTCCTGTGGACATTGATATGACGTTCAATATTTGAGTCGATTTCTGGTCCCTCACTCCACTCTTCCTCTACCTACCCACCCTATACTCTGCTGTTTTCCCGACCTTTAGTCGAGTTGCCGAAAATTACAGTCAACGATGCGCGGATAATTGTAGGAGGATGTTGTAGAACACCACAAAGTTTTCAGTTCATTTTAACTTGAAACATGGATCCCACTGGTTACACAGAAAATTCTAAATGTTCCTTTTATTCTTTTCCAAAAAAAAAGTATGGGATTTTGATATTTTCCACGTAGTAAGTCACGGAATGTCGAGAAAAAATTTGATATCCATCATGTTTTGCAAACCTCTGTCGTGGACTGGAAACGTGTACCTTTTAAATGGAGATAGTCTGGTTTAAAATGCTATTTTCAAGGCCCAACTGCAGGCAATATATTTTACGGTTATTCATAGATTAGGTCATGTAAGTGCGTATAACTTGCCATTCTGAAATATCGTAGTTATGCATAGAGACTTGAAACAGTAGCCCTATAAAAACGCTCTAAAATTGATTTCAAAATTAAGTAGAAAAGACGTAGACAATGACCTAATTTGGACTAGAATTAGCCCATATCCAGAGGTCCAGAGAAAGCCAATATTGGACGTCTGGAAGACGAAAAAAGACTGCACCTTCAATGGACCTAGGTTAGACTTACAAAATAACCCTAAAAATATATCATTTCAATGTGTTTTTGCGCTGTGGGAAGGTGAGGCCCGTGCATCACATGAAGTCTTAAGAGACTATTTTGTAGGGATACCAACAGTTTTTGTCTTGGTCATTACAACCACCACTGTTTTGATTTATTATTAATCTGATTTAGGTTTTGGATTTATAGAACTCAGCTCCTGTCTAGCTCTGGAGTTGTCTCCAAAGATTTAGCAGTCAACCCCAATAGGTACCTGTTTTTGATGGATTCAACAGGCCTAAGTGTATGGCTGCTTTTATGGTAGCCTTTTTAAGGTTGGAGGATTCAACTTCATGGTCTTTAATTTGCTGGTTTGCGCATTCCTCATTCAGGTAAATTCTAGACGAGAGATTTCCATGTTCCACCGCAATCAACCAAATTTAATCAAGTTCCATCTCTGGGATGTCGTAGTTTGTCGAAGTAAAGTGAGCGCCTCAAATATGGAGGTCGTTAGTCCTAGACAAAGCTGACTCGGGTTCAATTCCGAACATAGGGGCCTTTATGTCTCTTCGCCATTTCCCTCTCTGCCCATTTGCTGTCTGAATATTACAATTAAAGGCCATCAGTGTCATCCAAAAGAGTTAAAAAAAGTTAAATCCCTAGTAAAACGAGTAACCCCTGTTTCTTCTGAAATCTACAAGATTTTCCTTTGTTTTGTTCACATTCAAGGGAAGATGATTGTTTCCACACAAAGCCACAAAGCGGTCCACCAGCTCTCTGTATTCAGCTTCTTCTCCATCTCTGATACACCCGACAATTGCCGAGTCGTCTGAGTATTTCTGCAGATGACAGGTCTCTATCTTGTACTGGAAGTCTGAGGTGTACAGAGTGAAAAGGAATGGTGAGAGTACAGTCCCTTGTGGTGCTCTTGACCAGCTGGTTTGACACACAATCCTTCAGTCTCACAAACTGTCATCCAGCTGATTGTTGAGGCCTTCAAGTGGGTCTTCAGGAGTTTCTGACAAAGCAAATCAGGCTGAATTGTGTTAAATGCACTGGAGAAATCAAAGAACATGATTATCTCAGTGCCGCCTGCTTTGTCCAGATGACATTGAGTTGGTTCAAGCAGGTTGATGATGGCATCTTCAACGCCAATTCCATGCGGACCAGCAAACTGCAGGCGGTCCTGATAGGTTCTAGTTTGCTTACTCAGGTGGGGCAACAGGAGACTCTCCAGGATCTTTATGATGTGGGATGTCAGGGCGACAGGTCTGTAGTCATTGATGACTGATGGGTGAGTTTTCTTTGGTACTGGAACAAGGCAGGATGTCTTCCACAACACTGGAACTTTCTCCTGGGTCAGGCTAAGGTTGAAGAGGTGCTGCAGAATCCCACAGAGCTGCTCTGTACAGGTCTTCAGGACTCTGGGTCTGGTGTCGGTGCAAGGGTGTCGCTGGGAGGCAAGATATCTTTTTACTCGACGTATTTCTCTTAGAAAGTATTTAGCACTTGGAGTAATAGCACAAGCAGTAAGCATTGATCAGTAAACAAGTAAGTGATGACTTCAGAGAGCGGGAGAGTACGTTATGATAGGAAGTAGCAAGGAACAATCCTAACGCTGTCTAATGAAAAAATGACAATGGGTTGCTGGTTCAGAAAGTAGCGTTCCAATGATCCACTTTGGCATCTTGATAGGGATTATCTGTAAAACAAATGTTCTTCGTCTCAATAAAGGTAAATGACAATCAATGCGTAGAACGCTGGAATGGGACAGTACTTCCAAACAATTTTTCTTTAATCCAAAATCTGCTTTTGAGCTGGATAATGGATGAGACCGAGTCCTGTAATGTACTGCTTAAGAGCAAGTTGGTATATAGCTGCCCTTTGTCCTATTTTGGATGTGTTATAATGGTGCAGCTGCCTCTTTCGCTTGAAACATAAATACTGGGTTGGTTTAGGCTTATCCTGGGCGTTGGTGTATACACAGAGGTTGTTTAGTCTGAGACCTGTGCAGATGTAAATCATCCTTCTGGGTAAATATGTAGCCTTTATATTAATCTTCAGCTTCATGTCTGCTTGGCAGTTATGTTCCTGAGGCTCATTAATTGTCCTCCTGCCCACAGTGTGTTTAGTACCATAAAGGACACAGATCAGAACTCTGGGTTGCCTTTAATAATGCATGAGATGATGTTGGGTGTCCATGCTATTTTTATACATACCCCCTTTCTCTGCAGCAACTTGGTGTCACACTGAGCACTCTGGGGAGCATTAATTATGAATACCTGTGTATGCAGTAAATCCTCTAAACTCGAGAGTGAGGCCATTTGCAAACATAAAGTACAATGAAAACATATCTACCCCTTTAAAGATTTCTTCTGTTCTGTTTTTTCTTTTCTTTTTTTTTGTTTGTCGTACTTATTTGTTTCAAATGTATTTTAATTCAAAAGATAACCCAAGTAAACACAAGATTATGTTTCAAATAATTATTATATTTATTGGGGTACAAATGATCCTACCTACTGTAAGTTATGTATGTGTACAAAAGAAAAACATTTGCCGCCTATTGTAGAATTGTGAAGTGACCATGATTAACCACCTTTCCAGGAAAGATGTTCAGTTTCTACGGACTCGGGCTTGATTCCTGCCACACCCGTTGAAGGAAGAAATAACTTTAAATCATCTTTTTTGACATCCGAAAATCAACACGCTTTAGTCAGTTACTTTAGAAATGCTATGGTATTGTATATAATGATAAAGTGAAAACTATGGAGCATCGAATTGCTCTAAACTGAATAAATAAATAAAACCTTTTGAAATAAATGTCTTCATTAATAAATAATGGACAAATGTATAATGCGACAATGAAATTGTGAAAAACCAAATTCATTTTAAATTCTTGGTGCATTAGTATGAAATATTTTCCATTTTGCTTAAAAAAATCGGATTATTTAAAAAAATATATATTTAATTGCATTCTTATAATATATGTATTTTAAAATTATGTAAATTTACCCCCCCCCCAACTTTATGTATTTATTTATTTGATTTAATTCAATAAATTTTTATTCCAAAATATATTTTTTCTAAAGTCTGCTGTTATTTCATAAATTTTTATTCCCAGTGGCTTATTTTTTTCTTAAGGCCATTTAACAATGGAATAACTTGATCAGATCATCGGCTTTTATTTCACCATTATGAAATAAAAGCAGACTTTGAAAAAAAATATGTTTTGGAATCAAAACTGATGGAATTACATAAAAATTGTTAAAAAATTAAATCGATTATTAGAGAAAAAAATAAATAAAGAATGTTTAAAAAATAATTATATCTATTAGGGGGAAAAAGTATTCAATTTGTCACAGTTTCATTGTCATATAATATATTTGTCCATTATTTATTCATGTAAATATTACATTGTACTAGGTTTAATTTATTTATTTAAATTTGAACACTTCGTGTTCTATAGAAAACCACTACAGAACAAAAGAAACATACAGGCTCCCTGATGGCAAACAAAGACATGTCCAAATAAGGGCATACTGGTAGTAAGAAATGGTAGTGGTAGTGTGTTGGTTTGGGGTTGCTTTACTATTTCAGAATAGTTTGAACCATAAATTCACATCAGCATTTTCAAATCCTATTGCTAACATTTTTGAAATTATTTAAAATTCCTTACATTCAACTATCAAACCAAGGTCTATAATAAGTTGTGTGGCTGAATTAATACAATTCTGCAAAGAAGAGTGGGCCATGATTCCTCATTGCCGGTTATTACAAAAACCGAAATGTACCCAAAGGTGGCACAAGCAGTGAATTGGTTTAAAGAATTATTAGATTTTTACATAGGAACAAGTTGGTTTATTTAAACCTTGTATCTTTTATACAATAATGTGTTGAATCTATACCATTGAGTTTGAAAAACGAGGCAAAAGAAAACTGTATTACAGCAAATACATTTTTGAGCACTGTACTATAAACAATCCAGGCGTGGCTGCTCATTAAACAAAGTGGATGAAAAGCCATAAAGGTGGCCGCTGCAGGTTTAAAAATTACTTCCAAATGTGCGAAATGTTGGCAGTGAAGTCTCTGTTGGCTTCATTCCTCTTTGTCCTTTCAAGCGAGTTCTGTTGGTAATGTACCATGCATGAAATAATTAAGCATTTTCTTTAAATTCCTACTTTGAGTGCTTCTGAGTTAATTTCTCACCCCTGTTCGCAATCCTATACTGTGCTTCTGAGACCTTTATGCCATCTCCACTTTATAGGCACTGGAGACGGCATAAATCTGTGCGTTCTGGACTAAGAGTCCACTCTACTTAAACGGATTTGGTCTGATTAGAGTGTAAAAAAACCTGCCACAGATAATCTGTAGATTTGCAGATGCTTTAGCGCTGCTGACCTATATCTGTGCCACGATACAGAGGTTGATATGGAGTCTGGTTCTCTGCCGAGCCCTGTTGGTCTGAGTAGCCTCAACTATTTTTCTTCTTATTTAGATCTGCTTTTGTGGTATTCTATTGTTATATTCAGTATGAAACACAACAGCTTGCAAAAAGCTTTTTGGTTTTACATCTGTTGAATTACTAAAACAGACTTTTGAGCAATATGGACCATCTAAGCAATTCCATTGTAGGTCTATCTGTGTAAATTAGGGTAGATTTCTGTAGGAAGGTGAACCAATGCCCCAGTCTTTTGCAGGCTCTGAAGATTTTCTTCCAGTATTGCCCTACATTTAGTTCCATCCCTCTTCCAGTCAACTCTAACCAGCTTCCATATCCCTCCTGAAGAAAAGAATCCCCAAAGCATGATGCTGCCACCTCCATGTTACAATGTGGGAGTGCTGTGCTCAGTCAGATGTGCAATTTTAGTTTTCTAACACATCCAAATAAAGTCTCATTTTAGGTTGCCGTGTGCTTATAGATTTTATTTTATGTTTCTCTTATGGCTGAATGGCTAAAATGTAGTCATAACTAAGGGGACGTCAGTAAAGGAGCCAGTGTTTGTATGTAAAAATATGGGCATCGACCTTAAAAACGTGCTTCAAACCAGCTGACACCGTTCCAATCCAGCTCTGTGTAACATGGGTAAAAATAGCCACTTAATATGAAAAACGTTCCTCCCCCGGGGGGCCAAGTTATTCAGTAATGGGTAAAACTGGAGCTCCTCAACTAAGAAACCCACTTAAAATAGTGTACAAACAAATAAGCAGGAATATGAGTCTTTATCCAAAATGTACCAACCAGTATAAAGTAATTCTGTACAAGGATGATGTTCCAGTCCAAAAGAATACCTTTCATAATATTCTCAATTTTCAAATCATGTGTGTGACCCAGATTCTGCTCTAACATACATTATTATTAACCTATTTTTCTTAGGAACTGTCACAGTAGTGGAAGAAAATAAAGACAAAAGCTTATATATTCAAACCTATAATTTCCAGATAAGCACTTTTTTTAATGAAAACCCAAAAATAACTAATTTAAAATATCTACAAAAGCTAGTTTTGTGAAAGAAACATTTACTCCCTTTAGATATTTAATACTTTTTTGTTGCTTTTCTGTGGCACTTTTCTTTAAATCAAAGAAATGTTAAATTCTTTAAACTTAAGGAAACGCTATCCAAAACGAACCTAAACCTGTGTGAGAACTAATCTCCAGGTTTAGGTTGTGAATCTAAACTGTTACTGGTCTTTTCGGTTGACTTTTAATCTTCCTGTGGATCCCGTTTTTGCCCAGGCTCTCTTTAGTTGCTGAATCTCATGAACTCTGACCTTTAACCCATGCAAGTAAAACCTGCAGAGCTTTGAATTTTTTTGTGGTTTCTTTTCCAACCTCCCGGGTGAGTTGTTGATTCTCTGCTGAAATAATTTTGGGAGGCGAGTCTAGCCTAGAAAGTTTAACCACTTTTCTGCGTTTCAGTGCGATTTACAGGAGTGCCAAAGTACATGGTTTTGTAAACCTGTCCAGACAGATATATATGTCAGTCACTTTGCTTTTCATTAGTTGTTGAATTTCTTTAGCTCAGGGCGTAACACTTTGCTTTTTTTAGAGCTCTTGGCCTGCTTAATTTGTCTAAGTGATTTCTAATTTTTACAGGTAAGTCAGTACTCAGGCTTGGGTGTGGCTATTTAAACTAAACCAAAAAAACAAAAATCTAACCAAAGGTTAATTCGTTCATTAATGCAACTCTATAATCGCAGGTTGTACATCTATGCTTGTAAAGTTTCAAAAAGTGATGTTTAACATACATAAGGAAGTGTTTTTATCACCAAAATGGAGACCCTCAAAGGACTTAAGGTCAAACTTTGTTAATGGATCATGAATATTTTGTGTTCTCCTCTTGTGTTTCTTAACAAGATGAATTCATAAGTTAAAATTTATCGTGGGATTTCAACTCCGGGAATCCGAAATTTGAATATACACAGAGAAATTGCAGCGGTGGCATCATGCTGTGGGTCTGTTTCACAGCTAGTGGCACTGGTGGATCGCACAAGGCGTATTAAATAATGGAGGTGAAGGACTGCCTGAAGAATCTTAAATTCGACCTTATTTAAATTTTCAGAACTTTTACTCTATGACACAATTAGGTGTTGCAAACAGATGATCTTAGCATGTTGAAAATCTGGATCGGACCTCCAAAACCCCTGATCTAAACCCAGTTGAAAATGTGCGGACAACGTTTGAAAGTCTATTCCCAGTCTCAAACAAACTCTACAAAGTCATTTAAGGTCTGAAGTGTTCAGATATCCTGCCAGGATTTAGCTAGAAGCCTCATGATGTCTACAAAAAGTGTTGTTGAGACCATGTATATATATATTTAAGCATTTATATACAGTTGTAATCTGGTAAGAATTAAGGACGATCCACTATAAACTTAGATTTGCGAACCCAAGGAAGTATAATCATCCCACTCAGGATAATAGCAGTTCAAATCATTTAAATCCAGGAAGGAATAATAAAGATTTTGTTTGTTTCTGTTTTGGCTTCAACTACACATGAATTTATTTTTCCCTGTATTTTTCACTGTCTGCTGAAGTAGCACAACCTTAAAACATCTGAAGGATATAGTGTGTTATAAAGCAAAGCTTTTACAACTATAGTTTGCTGGGGAGGTTTGCAGAGACTTTCAATAAGTATGGCAGCATTTGTGCATGCTGCAGTTCTTGTGGCTGTGGAGGAATTTTTTTTCTGGATCTATTTGGACAAATGAGTGAAGGAGGATAGAGTTTTTTTCTTTTTGTGTGTTTTTTTTCCACTGAGTCATCAGATTTCTGTGCAGTTGCAGAGTGTTTAACCGACTGATGGAGGCAGCAGCGATGCACGTCATCTGCTTTGGCCGCTCTCATTGCACTGTGGAGAAGCAATCATACTGTAGGAATTTCAACATGTAAAGACAAAGAGTTGTGCCGCCCCAGAGCAAAATGGGAGAAAAAAAATTTGATGTGCATGTTGGAAATTCATATTAATTTACATCATCTTCTCTGCTGAGAAAGTGATTGGCTGCAGACTCCCATCCCTGCAGGACCTGTACACCTCCAGGACATTATTAGGGCGTGCAGGTCGGATCACAGCTGACCCTTCTCAATCTGGACACAGACTGTTTGTCCATCCGGACCAGAGCCTATCGCCATAAGAACAGTTTATTCCCCTCTGCTGTTGGACTCATGAACAATAACTCCAAAACTGTTTCCCACCACCTGCTCTGCATCAGTCACACGACCCACATTGTGTTGGCCTGCACTAATCGTTACCTGCATTCCTGTATATATCAATCTGATTAGCAGATTTTATTCGTTCTTTTTTGTATCGTCGCACAAAGTACTGCAGCAATTTCCTAATATTCTAAATCTGCCCAACATCTGCAATAAACCCTTTCAGATTCTGATTTAAAGGTGCAGTGTGTAATTTTCGGCCAGTAGGGGGCAGTGCATACCTAAATCATCACAAGCATGGGGTATCTGTGTCTTCGAGTAAGAAACTCAACAACGGAAGTCCAACTAGTGCTGTTTTCAAACGCTCAATTCCCTAAAAATGATCTATTTGCAACAACATGACGAGCACATCAGTCTCTCTTTCATCGCTTGGAACTAGCGAAGAGGTAAAAATGTATTAATGGAGAAACTTTTTTGCATTTTGAGGGGAAATCAATGTTTTAATAGTGGGCGTGTACCGTGCACTTTGTCTGTCCGGGTTCTTGTAGAAGTAAAGACGCCATCTAATATGGCTTTCCCCTGAAAAGAGGACCCGCGCCTATGTATTTTAAAACGGATTTTTAAAGTCATATTTTACAATATCGCCAACATTTTGCAATTAATGTGCTTTATGTATTTATTATTACATAATATTTTAATGGCTATTTTCAAAGATGTACTGCAAAAACTACACACTTTAATCTGTAAGCTTCGTAATCAATAATTGCTCTCAACCCAAAAAAAAACAAACACTTTCTCTAAGCTTTCATTAAAGAACATTAACAATCTACCATTTTTTTCATAATTAAATCAAACTTTGCATTTATTTTATTTGATATTCGAACTGTTTAGAGCACATATTTGTGAAGTGAAAGAAAACTTATACACTGTTTTTGGAACTTTTCCACAAATAAAAACAATAAATATGACATACATTTATATTCAGTGCCCTGAACTCGATACCACGAAATAATACTGCAATGAATTCTGCTACTAGTGATGCACCGATACTACCGAATACTACCGGTGTGTGTTAGTTAGCTAACAGATACCATTAACCAATACTTAAAACGTTGAAACTCTGCAATAATTTCACAAAAAAGTTTTATCTTCTACTTGAAATATTTGTTTTGTGGTCAGTTTTATTCTTTTTTTTAAATCTAATTTACCATCACCTGTTGTAACAAGCAGAGAAAAAATAAAATCTGTCTTCCAATTCATTGCATTTTTCTGTGTGGTAGAAGTCCTGGCACTGGTACTCGGTATCAACAAGGACTCAGATCCAAGTATCGGTATCGTTATCTCATGTAGGTGATAACCGAACATCTAGTAGACTGTGCACAGCTCAGATGAGACCAAAATGGAACTTTTTGGTTTATATTAAATAAAATAAACTTTCCATCCTCATGAAGTAACATGGTGGTGGTGGCAGGATCATGATGTGTGGAAGCTTTTCTTCAGCAGGGAACAGACAAGCTGGATGGGTCTTATCACAAAAATGTAAAGTGTAAATGTAATGTAAAATGTACAGGTTTTCGTTTGTAAAACATTTGAGAGCCATGGATGTTTTTTCTTCCACTTCACATGTTTAACGAGAGAAAGCCTTTCTAAAATTGTGGAGGATTGTGGCTCTAACATATGGAACACCGAAGTGTTCAAATTTAAATAAATTAATAAAACCTTGTGGAATATATGTATACATGAATAACTAATGGATAAATATACAATATGACAATGAAATTGTGAAAAACTGAATTCATTTGAAATTCACAGCTCATTAGTACGAAATATTTTCCATCTTCCTTTAACAATATATAAAAATTTTTAAAACATTTTTTTTTACTAATAGATGTTTTTAAAAGTCTTATTTTAAATTTTTTCCCTTAATGTTGATTTAATTTTTAACTTAACTTAATTTTTATGTAACTCCATTAGTTTTTATTTCAAACCATATTTTTCCCAAAGTCAGATTTTATTTCATAAGGGTGAAATAAAAGCCAATGAGTATTCAGGTTGTTAAGCGGCCTTCAGAAAAAAATAAGCAACTGAAAAAAAAACCCCATTATGTAAAAGTTTTTGAAAAAAAAAGTGATGGAATCAAATAAAAATTGATAAAAATAAAACCTATTATTTGGGGAAATTTATTTTTTATTTTTTATGAATTCAGTTTTTCACAATTTCATTGTCATATTATATCTTTGTCCATTATTTATTAATGTAGACATTTATTTCACACTGTTTTATTTATTAAATTTTGAGCACTTCGGTGTTCCATACTAACGGAGCATAATGGCGAAAACGCTCAAAAGCTGTGAACAGAACAATTCCTTTTCTTTTTATTGAAGGTAAGGGGAAAACATTCACATACATAAAAGTAATGAGAATGATTCTTGTGGATTATTTTGAAATGATTTCATACTTTAGTGCAATATCTTAGAGATTTACAAATGTTAATGTATATAATGCAGTGTTGCTGCGGCCAATCCTAAAAGCTAAAAGCCCCTCTAATGGAATTACTACAGCAATATTGTTTCTTAAAATTTGATGCGGTTTATAAAGAAGCTGTATATAAATATGTGGTGACAGATGGACCTGAGGTTGATTGTTTAGTTAAGATGTGCCATGAATTTATTTAATGTTCAGGTTTAAATTCCATCATCCCTGCCACATGTCGCAAAAATAAAAAATGTATTTGCAGTACTGTAAGTTCACCTCCATAGATTCATTTGTGAACATGTTTCTTTACTGTTTTAACAGAGAAATTCAATGCTGTTTGTTTGTCTTGCTAATAGATGTTAGCTTGTTAGCACAGTTAGCTAATGGCCATTTAGGATGTTAGCCAGAGCGGCTAATTTCCTGTGCGCTACTTTGGAGGACGCCAGAAAGATGCATTAACCAGACAACAGTCTACTTATTGATTGATTGATTTATTTTATTTTTAGTAAGATTAGTAAAATCAGTAAAATTCTACCCTTGTGGAATATTTGGACCGTTTTTGTTGGTATAGCCCAGTGACACATTTCTCAACTAGACATACACGAGTAGTTTTCCATAAGTGAGTAGAAAATATCCTAACTCTGATAGTTCAGAGTAAATTTGATATCTTAGATGTATAATTGGAGTAGTACATGAACTTATATATATATATATATATGTATATATATATATATATATATATTTATAACCTTCCTTCAAAGTAATAAACCATTCTTTCAAACACTTCATTTGACAGAATTTGTGGTGCTAATTTAAAACAAGAAATGTCAGATGGGCGAGGTAAAGATACAAATGATTTGGGGGCTCTGAGAATAGAGCTATCAAGTTATGATTTGAGAAGGCATTACGATTAGCATACGTTTTGGAGCTTTAAGATAGTGCTAAGCTAAAGGGCTATTTTACAGGTTTTTTTTAGTCTAGACTGCATTTTATCTTCTTTAACTTATTATAAGATCGGGTCAAACCCGGACTGGCTTTTTTTTATGTATATAGGTTACACTGGGTGTGGCATTCTCAAGATTTACTTTTTCAGAACTGCTCTGCCGTTCACCATCTTTAAGTCATAATTTGCTTAAAAGTCAGTTAGTGTGTCATCTGCTGATGAAATATTTGCACCATCCATTAGAGAGAAGCTGCAGATTATTCAAAAAAAACAACAGATTATACATTTCTTTATAAACAGTCCTGCATGCCTTAACTCTCAGTCTTCTGTCTGAAAAGAAAATATGAAGAAAGAACATATTAAGCCTGCAATAGATTGTTTCATGTTGGCATTTCTCATTTCTGAATATGTATGGAAAATATTTGTATTTCCAGACTTTTCCCATTATCTAAAAGCACCATCTGTAAGCCAGTCATTCCATCGGTCAGTCTTCTTGTTCATCCATCAGTCTGCCTGTCTATCCATCCTTCTGTTTGTCTGCTTATCTGTCTGTTCGTGTGTTCCTTTACAACAGTCCATCCATCCACCTTTTCCCATCCACCCGTCGGTCCGTTTTCCTGTTTGTCCATCTGCCTACTCATCCACCCTTAAACTCTTTTGTTTATTCAGCTTCCATATTTAAAGCATTATCCCAGTAGTAATACATTATATAAAATCATAGAAAAAAATTGTTCCACATTTTTAAGTAAGTACTTAGATGAAAATAGATCCGTCAAAGAACTACTGGAAAATCAGGAAGTGTTGTCATAAATGTGGATGAATCCTATACACGTCACCTGTGGTCCACAGAAAGTTTATCCGAATTGGATGCATTGCACACATAATGAAACAATTTTTCTCTTTTCTTTCGCCGTTTCCCTTCAGGAGTCGCCACAGTCGACTCATCTTTCCCCGTTTTTGTCCTATCCATTGCATCTTTTACCCTCACACCAACTTACTTCGTGTTCTCTTTCACCACACCCATTAATCTAATTTTTGGTCTTCCTCTCTGCCTGCTAACTCATGGCTCCATCTTTCTGCTGATATAACGTCTCTCCATTGAACCCTTTTGTTCTGGTTCCTCATTGAGACTATCTCTAAACAGTACAACTTTTTTTGACTCACTACTGTCTTGTACAACTTCCCTTCATTCTTCCTGAAACCCTTTTATCACACCTGACACTTTTCTCCACCCATTCCAACCAGCTTTCACACACTTCTTCACCTATTTTCCACACTCTCCGTTGCTCTGGACTGTTGTCGCCAAGTACCGACACACCTCTAAGTTCTTTACACATCAGACACAATGTATTGGTTATTTTTTAAATGTTAACATCTGCTAGCCTGCAGCACAGACAAAAGAAGTCAAATTATTTCTTGCAGTACCCTTGAGAGCATTCAAATGACATCAGAAGGATGACTACAACACTTGTAATACCACCGTCAGTGGGAGAAAGAGGAAGGAGGGAAAGACGCAGAGAGAAAGAGTAAAACATTGTCTGCACCAGCTGATTTATGTGTGGGTTGGTTGGTTTGTGTATGCGTCTTTGTTTGTAACAGTCTGCTTATGCGGTGTAGAAATCCTGCAGAGTCAGAAGTGACTAAGCCTTTCAAATGAGAGGAGGAGGGAGACGAAGGAGTTAAGAATTGAAAGTGGCTGGCTTGAGTTAATGATGGCAAGGAGGAGAGCAAGTGAACCGGAGAGAGAGCAAGTGCCTCAGTGTTCGCATCACCCCCAGCAGAATGAGTGAGGAAGGAAGGAAGAGTCAAACAAGCTGACGCCCTGCTTCGAATGAATGAACTGAATGAGCACGCAGCATCCCTCAACCCTCATCCGTCCCTGCTGAGCATCACACAGGAGGATACAACTCGCCGACCCGTCTCCCGTGCTTCCCTCGGTTTTCCAATAAACAGCCTTGGTTTCAAGTGGATAGTTCGGAGTCTCACTGGGGATATCAAACCTTTCAGTGCACCTGTAACAAGGCTTTTTTTTCTAGATTTGTGACGAAGGTAAAGTTTGGGAGACATGGTTGGGGCTTGTGATCCTACTGGCATCTCCGGTTGAGGTTTTTGATTGCTGTGAAAGTGAATATCAGATTTCATCATGGGATGCACAACAAGTGTAGTCCTGTTGGAGGGTTTACGCTCCATCCTCGAAAGGAACTGTAGTTATGTCAAAGGTTCATTGGAACTGGCGGCCCTGGAGGAGGAAGATGAGACGCAGAGTCTTTGGGGAGCTCATTTATGGATGCCCACCACCGCTCTGGTAAACAACACCTCTACTTTAACTTCAAAGTTGGTTTATTTTAACCATTTATGGTGGAATTAGCCACATTGAAACTTCCTACTATTGCCATTTAATATTTTCCTACTTTAATTTGAACAAAAACCTTTTTTTAGTATTGATTGTTTTCATAAACCACATTTTAATACAATAGACTGTCAATAGTACGCAAAATTACGTGTCGTCGAGGAGGACGTGTGTGGTTGTTGGTAACATACAAGCTGGTCAAAGTAATTACAAAACTACTGGCATTTGCAAGCAAGAATATTTTACAGAAAACGGTTTGAAAAACTGAAACTATCCAGTGAGTGTCTCTTCAGCGACTGAAAATGTCTTGTTGATGTCAGAAGAAAATGGGCGAACTACTTTGAGATGATTATAGAGGGAACAGTAGCGCAATAACTACTCCTTACAACCAAATTTGATAGAAAAACAGGAAACTAGAAGGCGACATTTAACACAATCTTACACATATTGAACAGTAACAGTTTGGAAATGCAATTCTTGTCAGACGAGTCTTAATTTCAGTTACAATTAAGATGGTTGGGGCGAATATGTTCTAAGGAAGAGAAAGGGGTGACTTACCTCCGTGCTTTAGGCTAGTAGTGGTGATGTAATGATGTAGGATATAATTCAATTCAGTTTATTTATATAGCGCCGTTTCACAACAGATGTAATCTCAAGACACTTTATAAGAAGAGTTATTACAATACAATGTTTAATGTAGAAATTAGAGAACCACAGAAGATTGCGTTGTGTAATTCTCAGCAATTCCTCACACTGAGCAAGGACGAACGACAGTGGAAAGGAAAAACTCCCTTTTAACAGGAAGAAACCTCCGGCAGAATCAGGCTCAGCACAAGCGGTCATCTGCCGAGACCGTCTGTGGTTTGGAGAATACAGAACAGAGATACAGAAAGAGCAACAGAACTGATGCAGAAGTTTGTTGCAGGACGTGGAGAACTTTCCATCACTGCAATGCCATCTTAGTCAGGGTCGTCAAGCAGGGCGGATATAGGAGATATTTATGGTACCAATAAAGGATTGTTTTTGCTATTCCTTCCTAATTGGGCTTCTTTCTATAGATGTCCACCAAAAACAGTGTCCTGATGAGTTCCCTGAGTTGTTGCGTTTACTAACGAAACCACGCGTGATTTCACTGATCTCGCATGATTTCGGGCTCTCTCGGTGACAGCTGCTTCCCTGCTGCTACCTGCTGCTGACGCCCCCCGTGGAAAGGGCCAAGCAGCAGAATACGCGAGTAAAACTTGCTGCTCCTGTAACATGCTGCTGAAACGTCCAGTGGAAACCCCGGACAACACATACTGTAAGACCAAATCTTTTGTATCCAAGGTTTTTTTTTTATTGCCGTGTGTATGGTCTCTCAAGGTATAGAAATAATGCAACCATTTTAAAATCTTGTCCCCTAAACCAGCCTTAAGTCAATACCTTTTCGTTTTATTCCTCTGTTTTGTTTAAATATGACTGGAGATCCTAAATCCAAAAGTTTCCCAGCTGTTCACACCAGCTATTTGCTGTTAGCACTGGGTGTTCCAGTTCTGGTTCCTCCTTCTGACATTTCCTAGAAACTAAGGGGAGATTAACGGGACCAGTGCCAACATTGAAAATCACTCCCATGAGACAACGAGGACCTATGATGGGTAAAAACAGGACCTCTCCCCTTATAAGATGGACAGGCTGGTGGAGCTCCAACAACACTGAATGGGAAATCAGAAATTAAGCCTTTTGTAACATTCTGCTCTAAACTGGACATAGTATGGAAATATTTCATAAACTACTAGCCAACAAAACAAAACCATAGCAAGAGGAAGGCTTTCTGTGTTTTGTTGAAGCTAGATTGTTTAATCTCTGCTAAGGATGCATCGATAGCTGTTTTTTCAAACCAATACAATACTTGGATTTGAGTACTTGCCAATACCGAGCACGAATGCTGATACTTCTACCACACAAGAGTTTTATTTTCTTTCTTTGTTTCAACAAATGAAGGTGAATTAGATAAAGAAAATAATATAAATGACCACAAAGCAAAAATTTTAAGTGAAAAATCCTAATTTTCTTTAAGATTTTTGCTGTGTCCACATGTTAAGTAACCGATACCGATTCGAGAACATTAGAACGGTAATTGCCCCAATACCAGTATCGATGCAACCCAACTCTGTGCATAAATCACTCTAAGATATAAAAGCCTTCTCTACTTTCCTTTGTCTCACACTCGCATCAATTTTCAGAGCTTCGACATTTTAGCTTCCACCAAACATAACGACAGTAAACAGGAAATTCAGTTTTTAAACAGTGGTTTTATTCATTAATGGAACGATAAGGAAAACAATTATTACCCCCTAAAAACATAACTGGTCGTGCCGCCTGTCTGACAGATGACCATGATGTTATTTTTCATCTGCTCTTTAATTTCTTTAGTCTCTTAAATACATATACATCTTGAATTAACAGCTGGAAAAATTATATTTTCATTGGAAGTTTGGTTCCCCCTCTCCAAAAATATAAATAAAATAAAATCCTTTTTTAAAAACGTTATTTTTGCCTGATATTAAAATTTTTTGAAATTCATTGAAAACCTTTGGAAGCAGCTGGGAGTTTCAAGTTAATTTCAAGTGATTGGTAAATGTATTGTCATTATAATATGATACTGAAACAACTGTCACATCTTGTAAAGCAGTCTTATTCAAGGACTTTCTGTACTTCAGCGGATGTACCTATGAAAAGTCTGATGTCATTAGCACTAAGTGAACTCCCTTCTCTCATGTTAAGTTATGGCAGATGCTTTTTTTTCTTGCTCTACCATTGATCAGATCATAGCTTTATGAGGAGCAGCTTTATTCAGGCACATCTGTTGTTGCAGCGTGGTGTACAACAGGTTGGATTTCTTCTGCTCTTTATAAGCAGCCCTCTGACACTTGGTCTCTTCAGGGAGCCTGTAGCAACGGTCGACTCCCAAACATTACGTCAATCCCGCCCTTATGCAATTCTCCGCAGAATTAAACAGCTTCGACCATTTTTTTACGTGCGCAAGCATTGGGCTTTGGGTGAAAGTCTTGGGCAGGGTGTAGGGGGCTCACGTGTTGTAATTGGTTCAAGCTGAGTGAAAACAGCCCCTTCCCCCTTCTCTCTGTGAGAGTTTCATCTTTTTCTTCTGTTAAGACTTTACACAGATGCCCCTGTGAAATGATTTGTTCTCATTCCACTCATGATCACTTACTTTGACAAAATAACACTTGTGGTGTCACTAACATGGTACCAGTGGTGGCTCTATGAAGTTTGATGGTATGAGAGTGCCGATAATGAGGGAGGGATGACCTCATTGTAGGCAGCATCTTGACAACAGGCTGATTATCATGCAGGGCTGGTGGTGACACTGTCGCCATATGACTTTGGTTCTGTAGGGACAGTAGTGATGTAATACAAGCCTTATAGAGCCATAATGGAGGACAGTAAAGCCTGGATGAGGACCTTAATAAATAAAGCAGCAATTTTATATTATTTCCTGGATCTTTTCATCAGTAAATAAAGCTGCCACAGGTGGGAAAACCTGTTAATCTATATTGTTACTGTTTTACTCTATTAAATACGAATTTCATTATTGGGCAAATGCAGAGAAAAAAATTGGGACATCCTGAGCACTAAGTATTATATTTTCATTGAAAGAATTTTAGGGAATGTTTTGGTAAATACGATTTATACAACCTGATGAACACTAAATAAACCCTTTTGGGGGTTTCTAAGCTGCTATTTTAGGAGCAGCTATGATTCATCTTTTAAACGGGTTGATAGGAACCACCAGTTTGAGGGCATGCCTCCGAATGTTGTATTTTTTATTTATTTATTTTTAATAAAAGGAAATTCATCTGTGGCTTAATTTTTGTTCTTCCTGTGCACCATAATCCCAATATCAAGAGCTTTACTGGATGGTTACAAATGTTGGCAATGCCAATAACTTACCAGATTTTAGGAAAAATTATGCCTCAGGCCTTGCAAAAGATTTCTTTTAGTTGTCCACAATTTATAAAGCTACAGCTACAACCTTTACTATATTTTGTTTGAATTTAATGTAATAAGTTCATGATTCTCAAACTGTGGTACCACCAGTAGTACGCGAGTTCTCCCGAGTGGTACTTGAAGGAAAGTTCTAAATACGTTCTAAAAAAAAATTCAAAAATGTACCATTCAGACACAGTCTGGCTGTGGCTAGTAACAATTACCAATAAATATATTGTATTAGTAGTAAATAAAACGGGTAAGTTCCAGTGTTTTCATTACCATCTCAGAAGAACGGTAGTAGGCGAGGACATTGGTGGCCTTAGCTTAACAAAGCTCCAACAAAAAGCATTCACCTAAAGTCATCATGACAACACAGATCCTCTCAAAAGCTAAAAGACTTTTGACTGACCTCACATCTCTCAGACATCGATCCGTTCATGCCTCCATCTCCTGATCTGTGTTCCTCATGCCAGTACTGATCTAACCAGGTCACCCAGTCTGTTGGGAGACATCCTGCTTATGCTACCAACGACTACCAGCCTTCATCCTCCCCGACACTGCATGCTTGCCGTAGCTGCCAACATGCCAAATTCGCCTGCTCTACCTCTACCCGTAGTCTGATCATTGCCAAAAGCTCAATTTAGATGGGCATGTAAACAGACTGTTTACCAAGGCCAGACTAAAAGTAAATCTATGACCACAATTATTTACAGATCCACCTGTTTTTTTAAGTTTGATGTTACTTCATTCCCAAATCAAACTCTGAAGACTTGTAACGCTCACATTGGTGCGTTAGAGGTGAATAATCTTTTTGTACTTTGGGGCATTTTCCATGGCACCTCAGCCCATGGCACTGTTAAATAGACTAAATATCTTTCAGAGCTTTCGGCGCTACCTCTGTGTTTTTCTAAGATGTGGTTTCTCTCAGTGGCACATTTCAGCCTGTCCCTTTGAAGCTGGCACTGTTGAAACAACTTATGCAAATGATCCGAGAACCCTGCAGTGCGGAGAGTGAAACTCACTCTCGAGTTCACGCTTGTCCGCTTCTGCGTTAAACTTTCTTAGCCGCCCGGGATGATGCTGAAACTGCAGTGGAGGGCGACGGCCTTTGAAGTCATCCTGACCCCATAAGCTTGTCATCCTACCTCCCCTCTTCCTCTGTTTCTGGGGGTGCCCTAGTACCTTTTCTGCCAATGTCGCCTTTTTTAAAATGCACACCATGATAGAAACGGCTGAACTGAGGCCCCTTTGCTGCTAGAAGATGAAAAGCCAATAAATGTCTGCAGAAGGAGCTGCGTGTTACAAGAAACACTGTGAAGCGCTTCCAGAGTTCTCAAACTTTAACAAGAGATTGTGTGTTGGACCTTGGAGCCAGAGAAGAAGGAAGTGACCCTGCTGTGGGAGTCTGATGTTGTAGATATACCAGAGAAGCTGTTCAAAGTAGAGAAAAGACACAGCAGTATCAGTGTCGACTGCAGGAATATCCTTACTGTGGCTGCTCAGTTATTTCGGGGCTTTTAGGACCATTGTAGGTTTTGTCTTGAATTAAAACTGATTATAAAGGGTGATCTGCTTGAGTAACATATAAAAAAGTGCTATATATGTTTTCTTTTAGTCTCAGGGTCCCTTATCGTTCAGGTAAATAATTTAAGCAGATTGTTCACTACTTTACTACTACCACCATGTTTTCACTTCTGATAAAGCACAGCTTTTTTGGTGCAGGCAATATGTTTTGGGATTGTGGCACAAGAAAAACGGTGGCTGTTTACGCAACAACGTTGCCGGTTTTGTTTGAATTCGCAGGTGAAAATTACACCAGGTTTACACGACAGGACAATCTGATTTAATTGAAAATGATGTAGTATTTTTGCCCGGCCTTTAGATGGCAATGGCCGGGTATGCAGTGTTCTATGGTTTCCCCGTCATAACCCATAAAAGAGTTGAAGGATGGCGGAGTGCGGAAGTCCACAATGCCTTGGGCATGGGGAGCCTAAGTCACGCCCTTCTATTTCCGGTTCATGGGTCCCCAAATGCCAAAAAAAAAAGAATGAGAGTTAATGGAGCGATTAAAGTTATTTTCTGATCCAGTTTGAAATGCGCCGTGGATCGAACATATGATGTCCGTGAATTTTAAAAAATTAAAAAAAAATTTGATGCAGAGAAAATGCTGATTCTCGACCGGAGGCAAAAGTTACTTTAGGTTTTGTGTAAAAACGCTTACAACTGCAGAAGAAGAAGGAGAGTGAGGGTCGTAACCTCCAGGACGAAGAAAGGAGCAAACATGGAGAAAACCTCTATAAATCTGACCAAGTGGAAAGTGGCAGCTATGTCAGGGGTAAAGCAGTCGGTGGATTGAGAGCCAGCATGGAGGAGCAGCTATACAAGCTCTAGGTGAGTGTTTTTTACTTCCTATAGCTAGTGCTAACTCCCGTTAGCCAAATGGCGTCATATATGCGACTTCTGATTTGTAGGCATTTTAAATGCAAATTTTTACAATCAAATAAATCCAAAATCACTGGACAAAAACATTCGAAATGTACAGCGTTACTTATAATTTAAATCGAACTACAACATATTCAGGACATAAGACAAATCGGACCAGAAAATAACTTTTATCGCTCCATTGACTTCCATTGATTATTTTTTCGCTTTGGGGACCCACGGACCGACCGGAAGGGGAGGAGACTTAGACTACCCATAGACGTAAATAAAGAGTAGATGCTGCATCGACCGCTATGGGTCCCTTGCCCGGAATTTTTTTTATGGAAGTCAATTGCGTGATAAGTCTTTTTCTGGTCCGCTTTGCCTTATGTCCTGAATTACACATATGATGTACCTCAATTTAAATAAGTAATTATGTGCTATTATGTTTGTCAAGTGATTTGAGTTTAATTTGATTGTAAAAATTCGCAGTTAAAACGCCTATAAATCAGAAATCGCATACATGATGTCACGCAGCTAATGCTAGCTAGCACTAGCTGTAGCATGCAAAACACTCACAGAGAGCTTGTAGAGCTTCTCCATCATGCTGTCGCTCACCCCACTGACTGACCATGTTCCACCTGGTCAAATTTGGCCCTGTGCGGCTGGCAGTGACGTCACCGTTTTCGAAAGTCCTCGGACTTCCGTTTACATGACAACGAATCACACGCCATCGTCAGAAATCTCCCCTCTTGGACCCGTTTTTCGGAAGGTTGCGTTTTTGCTCCACCGACAATCCCCGTTCTCGTATAAACGAGAGACCGAATCTCAGAGAAAAACCTTATTTTTGCTGAAAAACGTACAAATTACCCCTAGATCTGGTCGCATTAGACCATAAATCATGCTCCAACAAACTGTAATATTCCATCTTGACCTGGATTTGGAATTGCTTCTTTGTAAAGACATACAAAGAAGACAGGAGCCTGTTTTTTTGTTATATGGGCCAATTTTCACCAGTCACATCAATTACATCAAATTAAGGCTTTTTACCAAAGTAGGCTAAATAGTCAGGTCACCACCACAGCATTCGGCAGTTGGTTGGTGTTCTGATAAACTGTAGTTTTTTTGCCCTGAATGTCTTCTTGTTATGGTAAATTATCTCGTTTTCGCTTGTTTTCCAAGGACTTTGTTTAAGAAATCTCATCGTTTGTACTGAGGTATTTCTATAACATACTCTGTTGATAAGTCATACATTTTCTGTCTTTTTATAACTGTCTTGTCTTGAAAAACACTCTAAAGTAGGGGCTTTTTTTCCTTGGGCGTTTAATTTCGTTTTTCCCACATTTCTTTATATCAGCTCATGTTTTTATAAATGAAGTCTTTTTAATAGGTTTTGTGAGATTGACTAAGCGAAGATTTGATGTCCTTCTTTTTTATCATGACTGTAGATACAAGGTGGAGCTGGAACACAGTGATATGATCTATGGGTCATTTAAAGGTTTTTAATGTGGGAGGGGATGTTATACTGTCCACACCTTCCACCATGTACATTTTTACAGCTGCACAGCTGTGAGGGTGGGAGGAGTCGTGGGTTTCCGATGAGAGACGGAGCAGGGGAGAGAAAGGGGGGAGAGAGAGGCTGGGCCCGTGGTTGAGTAAAAAGAGGGGAAATCGCTGGACGTCATCAAAGCTCTGGTAATTTTCGGGGACAGAAGACAGCTGTCTGAAATGCAATCTTCCACCTGGTGATAAGGTATACGCTGGCAGGAGTGACCGCCATGCAGGGTCGAACAGCCAAAGCCGCTAAAAGGGAGATGGTGATAGAGAGTCCACAGCAGTACAAAAGTTTAGCTGAGATTGAGGCACAAGTTGAAGGAGTGCCACAGGTGCCAGCGGTAAGTATGTCACTCATTTTTGTTGATTCCTTCAGAAGCTTATTTGAAAACTTTTAAAGGCACTGAATTGTTGATGGGAACTAACAGCTTGACTCTATGCCTCTCAAGGGAGCTGATCTTTTTTTGGAAATGGAGCACTTGTTGCTGCTTTTTTATTAACCCTTCCTGGGCACAAGGAAGAGTTAATGACTAATCAGTAGGATGAAAGGTTTTTCTTGTTTGTTTTTTTACCTTAACACTACAATGCTTTTATCAGCAGTCACAATAAACCTCGAAGTCACGTACGAAAGGCATTAATGCGAGTTAAATACTGGCAAGTCGCCTTGGTAAGCTATGGAGTTCACAGCTGCTGGTCTGGAGCTTATAACTTTATGCTTATCGGGCCATCTTTAACATCCAGAGGGCTGAGAAATATGGAGAGGGTCATAGCATTGCATCACTGGGAAAACAGCTTAAATAAATCAAAACTAAGATCTAGAGCCAGGCGTGTTTAATTAGCCTTATGTGTTTTTTGGATCTACGCCAAGAACATAACCCAATATTATATGAATCAGTTGAACGTCTAGTAGCAACATAACTCAGTATTCCTATGTACTAACTGGTGCCTGTGCAAATGGTAATTCTATTTTATTTAGTTCTATTCAGCAGTAGTGCTGTTTCGTAGATCTGAGACACAATATATATAATGCACATATGCTCATCGTAATGTTGCAGCAAGTTACTAATAGGGGACTTTTCCATTTTATGTTATATAATGCAGACAATCTCTATGCCTTAATACAAACTCACACATCTCTGTGTTGTGAATACTCAGATAATCTCCAGCTGAAAGCACAATTTAGCCACTTGTAGAGCACTCATAGACCGTTTCATTGGATCACTTTGTTGAAAAACTATTAAGGCAGCATAATGAAACTGCAGCAAAAATGACTCTCCTGTCGTGAAGACATTTTCCTACAATGTGAACAGCACTGGTCATCAACGACTAGATATGCAATTGAACTGATATATTACTTTTTCCTCAATTTTTCCCCCCTGCCATATTTAGCGTTTGTGCCATGAAGCTGTATTACTAGTATTAAAATCATAACTGATTGTTATATATTACACAAAGCTGAGGGAATAGTACATTTTTACATAATTTTTGTGGCTTATCCCTCTCATACAAGTACAGATATTAAATATTTTGTTTTTTCAGCAACCTAACACTATACATCATCTAACTTAAACTGAGTAAGACTTATTGCATTGTTGTTATTGTTGTTAATTAGGGATGTAAGAAAATATTGATACACTGACATCACAATATTTTATGTCCCGATATTATATCGATCTTGAATTTAATTTACTTGTACATGTATCTGTATGGGGAGCCTAAGGCTCCGTTCACACTGCAGGTGAAAGTGCATCAAGTCCGACTTTCTTGCCTCTATGTGACCCATATCTGATCTTTTTCTGGCGGTCTGGACGGCAAAAATCCGATTTGTTTGTTTTTTTGTTTTTGTTTTCAAATCCGACCCAGGTCACTTGAGTTTTTGGTACTGAATCCGATACATATCTGATGTTTTTGAAAGTGGCTGAGGTCTGAACTGCCATGTCGCTTCAAGACCTGCAGTGTGAATGTAGCCTAAGTCTCCTCCCTTTCCGGTCGGCTCGTGGGTCCCCAAACCGAAAAAATAATGAATGGAAGTCAATGGAGCGATAAAAGTTATATGCTGGTACGCTTTGTCTTACGTCCTGAATCACACATATGTTTTACTTCGATATAAATGATAACTAATGATGTACATTTCGACTGTGTTTATCCAGTGATTTGGGATTTTTTTATTGTAAAATTTCGCATTTAAAATGCCTACAAATCAGAAGAACGGGAGTTAGCACTAGCTATAGCACGTAAAACACTCACCTAGAGCTTGTAGAGCTTCTCCTCCATGCTGGCTCTCACTCCACAGACTGCTTTAGCCCCGACATAGCTGCTACTTTCCACATTGTCAGATTTATAGAGGTTTTCCCCATGTTTGCTCCTTTCTTCGTCCTGGAGGCCACGACCCTCACTCTCCTTCTTCTGCAGTTGTAGCCCGCAAAGCGTTTTCACACAAAACCTAAAGTAACTTTTGCGTCCGGTCGAAAATCAGCATTTTCTCTGCAGCAAAATTTGTTTTTAAAATTCACGGACATCATATGTTCGATCCACGGCGCATTTCAAACTGGATCAGAAAAGAACTTCTATCACTCCATTTTTTTGGCAGTCGGGGACCCATGAACCAGAAGTAGAAGGGCGTGACTTAGGCTCCCAATTGAACCGTTCAATACATTGCTTCAGGTTAAATACGTGTATGTATCGAACAATACAGAATTTTTATGTATTTTATCAACTCGTCTTCTGACAATACGTTCTGTGTTGAGAGCTCATTAGATCTGCATTCGACTACTCCGCCTAGGTTTCATTGTCGAGCGTAGATCCACTGATTGCCGCCCACATACAGTCGCTCAAGCTAGCGAGACAAGCTATGAGAAGTTAACTCGTTGCAGCAACTGCCTCACCACTACCCGAATTTGAAGCTCCTGCCCCATCGTTCACGTCTGACGTATGGAACTATCTTGGTTTCATGTAAAGCATTACCCCGATGGTAAACTCATTGTGGACAAAAGTACAACGGTACACAAGAAAAACATGGAAATTTAGTGAACTGAGTTTTGGTTTGTATTTAAGTGGGCCTTTTATTTATGTTGTTGGTGTTGTACATGTAGCTAAATGCTAGCACTCCAGAAGATGAGCGTGAGGGGTAGCTCTATCAGAGAGTGGTTCACTTTATATATAGCTTACATTTTGAAAAGAGCAATTTCTTTCTAATATACCCCATTTTCCACCGTTTCTCCATCAGACACATTTATTTTTTTATTTAGATTATTTCTCTGTAATTTAAAATTTTAACTTTTGACTCAAAATAAATATTTTTAATTATTTTGTATCCTAACAACGATGAAACGTGACCCCAAAGTATTGAACCGAACCGTGAATCTTGTGCATCAAATTTTTTTTTTCTTTCTGGAATTTGAATGGAACCATTAATGATGACAGTAATTTTTGTAGTAAAATTAGACATATGAGGGCTAGTTGGTGGTTGTTTACACTAGATCTAGTAATGAAATGTATTAAACAGGTTGGAGTGTTTAGAAATCTCGGACAGCTTTTCTACAGTTAAGTTAGGTTTTTAAAACCACAATATATAGTCCACCATGTATTATGACGGATATTGTTACACCAGATTCTTGTAAATAGACATCCCTATTGTTAATAATGTTTATATATTTTTTTACTCGAATGCTAATATGCAACGAAAAAATCCCATTTTTAGAAGCCTAGATTCTTAAATCCCAGTTGTTAAGGTTTCTTAAGGGAGACCAATCTCAGGGGGTTTCCTGTGGAATGCAACAGCTGAGGTCTGCCGTGTCAAGGGAGTATAATTTCAGGAACTGAGTATACATCAATGCTTAAACTGATCTTTCTGCTTTAAAGATACAATCTGTAATGAGGACTTTTCTTTAGGGTGTATACCGTTACTGACCTTTTTATAACCAGCCGGTTAGGAAGTAACCCTCTTGTGGTTACTTCCAGCAGTTTAGCACAGCTCAAATCCTCCTGACCAGGTCTCTTAAAATAGATAGCGAATTCATTCACCATTCTCTTATAGCATAGACGGTTGTAAGACTTTAATCCAGTAGAACACCTTTGGGATGTAGTGGAACGTGGGCATGTTCTGTGCAACTTTTTGATGTTGTATGGACTACAAATCTTTTAGGAATGTTACTGACGGCTGAATTAAAGCAGTTCTGAAGACAAAAGGGGATCCACCTGGTTCCAGCATAACCAATAATTGGTATAACTAATAAACTGACCAGCATTGGATGTTGCTATAAAGGGGTGTACTTCTGCAAAAAAAAAAAAAAAAGTTCTATGAGCTGCAGTGGCTACTTATTTAGCTCAGATACTGAACGTGAGCTTGTGACACTGTGACTGGTACAAATACTCACAGAATCTCCCGCTTGCTCCCCTATCCCTTCCGTCATCCAACGTCGCCTCCTCTCGTAGCCCATTTTCATTGCCATCTCTGTGCCAGTTCCAGTGTCTAGAGCTGCTAGTGAAAGGACAATAGCAGCTTCTTATCCGCACACTGAATACTACATATTTACCATTGTGAGTGAGTCCAGAATGTATGAAATGGTCCTGTTGTTGTACAGTCATTGGACACAGCTCACGGTTCCTTTATTATTAATCAAAAAAAAGTTGAGAAGTTCGGCCTAATGTTGTTTTGTTCCCGCAGGTAAAGCCAAAGATCATAGAGCCTCTGGATTATGAGAATGTACTACTACAGAGGAAGACCCAGATAATAAGCGATGTTCTGCGCGATATGCTTCAGTTCCCCGCGGATGACTTCCAGGTAAGCAAAAGTAACTCGAAAGACGTTGATGGGTTAATTTTTTTTAGTCCCTTAACAAAAGGAAATGCATCAATATAACATTCATAGAGTTGTTAAGCTATAAGATGCATTAGGACATTTGTTGTGCACTCAGTGGTTCTGTCTGTGTACACATTTGAAGTACTTGACTGGAAAACCATCATGTCTGCTCTTAGATTCCCAGCTGTTTGTAAAAGTCTGCAGTTTGAGCTATTTATCCATGCCTGGTATCCTTATTGCCACTTTAAAAAAATTCTGCTCTGCATTTTCACTTTTGACCCTCGGATGCTCAAGAGCTTGTTCTGAATTTATTCCACCTGGGCTTTCATCTATATCTGCTCCTTACTTAACACTACATACAAACTCTTCCCACTAGTTGGTAAACCTGAATTTTCTTCAAGCTAAGATAATGTAGGATCAAAGCTCCCTTTTGTCACAGATCCAATTTGAAGTGTTCATATACAGGATCTCAAGGTGGAGTTGTTAAGAGGAGGGTCTCCTGTTTGAGAAACTGAGTATGTCATTTTTGCTTTTTTTGCAGATTATGTGGTTCTGTTGGTAACTTCAAGGTATTACTAAATCAAACTATATAAAGCACTTTTCATTCAGGAATGTATGACTTTTAAGGGCCTGATTTATTAACGTTTTGCGCTTGTTAAAACCATCACAAACCGCACAGTGTTGCAAAAACAGGCTGTAGCTGATTTACTAACATGGCGCATAGAGCACTGCGCCCGTTAAACCCTCAGCAAGACGCACACAATCCATTTAGCGCTTTTCCCCTTGCTGAATAGGCAATATTCTGTAGGAAAATGCTAAATATTGTGAGGAGAACACTCAAATCAGTAGGCGTTCCAGGCGCAGTGTGATTTATTAAACATCAGAATGTTTGTGCCGGCTATTTTAGCCTCTATTTTTACTGCTTCTAAAAGGCATGTCTCAACTCTGTACCTACGCATTCAACATAAGCTCATTGCTAACAAATCAGAAATGTCATTGACACACATTCTGACCTAATAGTGTTTAACACTGGCCATAAACCTGTTTAGACAGGTTAGCCATTTTTTTTTCTCTCAAAGGTGCATCATAACTGACTATGAGTTGTGATCCTCATTAGTTTTCACTGGAGTGGTTATAATATTTCTGTGTTCCAGTTAATGAAATGTAGTAATCATGTATAATATGATATTTAAAAAAACAAAATTCATACATTTCAGATTACATTTTTTCAAGATTTTTTTTTCTGATGCAACTTGACATTTAATAGAGGCCATGATAAAGTGTTGTACATTTCAACAACATTAGTAGAATATAGACCTCTTAGTGACCTTGTTCTGGACATGCTGGAGCTTTAATAAATCTGACGTAATAAATCGCATGTACACCACATGCATTAAGCTTATTACTAAAAAAATGAGAAACATAATTGACAACATTCTAGCCTAATATTAATTAACTCTGTAACAGCTATAGACTTGATATTTATGTAGTTTTCCCCCCTTTTTTGCCGAAGACACATCCTGAATCCACACACATATTCCTCCTCGCTCTAACCGTGGCTCAGGTCATAGCAGAGACTGCAAAGTTATCATATGAATACTGCACCTTGCGCCTGTTATGAATTGCTCATGCAATCTTAATGGATCACCCATGGGTGCAAATTTTTTTGCAGTGCACGGAATATTGCGGTCATTATCAGGAATATTAATAAATCAGGCTCTCAGTGTGCACTGGAGGAATTCAGAACTCAAGTCAGCTCCTTAATGTGTCAGGAAACGCTTCGCAATGACAAAAAAGGTGGGTGGTTCTGTCTGTGCTGAGGTTTAGTGCCTGCCTTAAGCAAAGGAGTTCAAGTATCTTGGTGTAATTTAAGATTTTACGATGGAGATGGACGGCGGCCGATACTCCAATCTGTCCTGGTAGGGAAAGAACTGATCTGAAAAATGAAGCTCTTGATTAACTAGTTTAATCTATGTTTCTATCTTCACCAGTTGTCATCAGGTATCATATATTGACCATGATCAACAGGGAAAGAAGCTGAATTAAACAGATAAAATTACATTTCTCCATACAAAGTGCGTAAGAAACTCTGTCAGCCAGAGTAAGCTTGAGGCTATTGGAGGAATCTCTCATCTAAAGCGGTTCAGGCATTTGATGAGATGCCTCCTGGGTAACTTTTTAGGAGGCTTTCCATGGACAGAGATAAATCAATGGGAAAGATCTGGAACCTACTAGAAAGAATATATATACACCTTCCTAGACTTTAAGACCCCCTAAAGAGTACTGCCAAGGATGGAACTACATGAAGTTACCTTAAAATAAAATAGAATCATATTTGTATTATATATACTGGATCTAATTGCAGTGTTCTGAAAGGAATCTCCAGCCTGCTACTCCTACAATGTTGTGTAATCGGTTGATGATTGGTGGTTTTCATTAAAGGACCGTCTGCACTTCATTCTCTATTAGTAACTGGCCAGAGTCAGTTTCTGCGCCTGTGTGTATGCAAGTGTGTGTGGTTTGACCCAGTCTGTCCATCTATTCAGCCCACCACATGTTTCACATCACTGGGCTGAGAAAGCATTGAGACTGCCAGATATAAGGGTGTGGCAAGCAGAAACGCTGCTCAAATACACTCCAACACTGATAAACATAGTTTTAAATAGTAGGGGTTCACGGTTCGGTATGGTTTTGGTACAGTTATTGGGGTATAAAACAGAAATATTTATCTTCTAAAGGTTACTTTGTAGTTGTTATGGTTACATTCAGATGATCCAGGACTCAAATGAGTAATTAGCTAGTAACTAATACCTTAAAAATAATAATTATACAAAGATTTCGACGGAGCTAACTTTTTGCTGCTTATCAACATGGAAACTTTTATGCAGAGTTTAATAATTGTTTGAGTTTTAAAGCTTCGACTTGATCCTTTTCCCTCGCTTTTGAATTTACGTGGATTTTACAGTTGTGTTTGGGAGGACTTCCATATCACTAGCCTTCATTTTAGCTGAAAATCCCAAATTGTCCTGTATAAATACATACCAGTAAAAACCTATGAAAGAGTAAAGAGATAAAAAGATTTCAAATCCAGCAAAATAAAATTTTTATTGGGTTTTGGTGCAATAGATCCACACAATGTTGTGTTTAAATAAGAACTTCAAGTAAGACATTACTTGCTTCACCAAGCTTATTACAAATAAAAATCTTTAAAGTAGTATTTATTTATACTGAACACCATTTACTCTGATAACAAAATACAACGCTCTAAATACAATTCTACGAACCAATGAACTTCACAAAACTCTTGATTTATGAATAGCTTCCACCTGTGTGTAATTCAGTTTCAGTGTAAGTCCAGATGTTGTTTGAAGGCCTCAGAGGTTTCTTATACTTTTTTTCTTCTGAGTGGTAAGGCCTTGACTGCTCCATTCCTGGGCCCCCTTTAGTTGCAAGTCCAAAGAACAATTGTCCAGTACCGTTAGGGTTGAGCTACCGGCGTCACACAACGCCATCCTTTGGTTGGGTGACAGAAAACCATAAACATTATAATGCTGTTGCTTCGTCTCACCTCGTCGTATAAAGACTGTGTTTCTCTTTGCCCCACAGAGCCTAATCTCAAACACTGATTTGTGTAAGAAGGAACCAAAAACACCAAGCATGGCAAGCACAAGCTGCTGTCTTGACTCCATTGTTGCTATGATTTGTTTTGTCATGTTTGATGCACTAGTATGTCACTGTGATATGGTTTTAGGTTTAACCCTGACTGGGTGGCGAGAGTCCAGTTGGACCATAAAATAGCATACCGACCAGGACATACCCACCCCCTTACGACTTAGTAAAAATGAGTGATTGAAGAACATTTGTAAATAATCAGGAATCTGAAGACAAAGGAACAAATTAAATTAAATTAGGCCTGAAAGAAAGCAGCAAAGGGCCTTATGGCTGTATACATACAGCCAGAGATACAATAGAATAGTTTAGTCTAAACAATATTCATTTGTTAAAGTGGCTTAGTCTAGATCCGAAACTAAATCAAAGACATTTGCAAGATGTTAAGTTACTATAAAGTTTTAATTGTTTAAATAAGGACTTATGTTTGTCTTTTGTACCTTTTAATATTTGATTACAACAATACATGTGTTTAGGGCTGTCTGTCAAAGTTTCCTGTCCCCCTCTTCCCTCCTGACTGCTGCTGCTCAATAAAAACACTTTTCATCACTGACCTTCAAAGCCTCCTTTTAATGACTGTGAAAGGAATTATGTTAACACACATCAATGAGCTTTGGCCACAATGGCCAAATGCAGATAGAAAATGTCCTATGTTAATGCCTCTGTACACCTAAAGCATGTGTGAAGTATAGTAAATCCAAACCATTGGTTCCACCCAAGTGTGAGGGGCTTCAAATAACTCCATCAGCGGTAGTTAGTAACAGTACACGTAGTTGTCTCTACAGCTTGTGTAAATGTGGTCAATGTTAAGTCAGTTCATTGGTTCAACAGTAATGCAGGTTTAATTTTAAGAATGTACTTTTAATACATCAGATCCTTAATGTGGAGCATTACTCATTATACTAAGTGCCGGGTGTTCATTTACGGTTGTTACCCTACTAGAAGGTCAACCTCTACCCTAGTCTCATGTCTTTTATATAATGGATAATAAGAAGACGGATGGATGGGCGGACGGATGGATGGACGGACGGACGGACGGATGGATGGATGGATGGATGGAGAAATAGACGAATGGATGGATGGACAAATGGATGGATAGATGCGCAAATGGACGGATGAATGGATGGACGGATGGATAGGTGGATGGATGGACAAATGGATGGATGGATGGACGGATGCATGGATGGATTGATGGATGGAGGAATAGACGGATGGATGGCTGGACAAATGGATGGATGGATGGACAAATGGATGGATGGATGGACGGACAAATGAAAGGATGGACGGACAAATGGATGGATGGATGTACGAATGGATGGATGGATGGATGGATGGAGGAATAGACGGATGGATGGATGGACAAACGGATGGATTGATGGGCAAGTGGACGGATGAATGGATGGACGGATGGATGGATGGATGGACAAATGGATGGATGGATGGACAAATGGATGGATGGATGGACGGATGCATGGATGGATTGATGGATGGAGGAATACACGGATGGATGGCTGTACAAATGGATGGATGGCTGGACAAATGGATGGATGGACGGATGAATGGATGGATGGACGGATGGCTGGATGGACGTACGGAGGGATGGACTGATGGATGGATGGATTGATGGATGGAGGAATGGATTGACAGACGGATGGATGGATGGACAGACGGATGGACGGACGGATGGATGGATGGAGGAATGAATGGATGAATGGACAAATGGATGGATGGACAAATGGACGGATGGACGGACGGATGGAGCATGTGGGCCAAAGCTGGAATGGGGATGGTATGCTTTGCATAGAACAGAAAAGAATGTCAGTAGAAGAAAGTCATAATATACCCAGGTGGAGCTTCATTTAGTACAGCTTCCAGCGGTGCACGTGTCTAAGCACCTGGGATCAACGATTAAAACACTGGAATGAGGTTTAGAAGAGTGGGCAATAAGGGCGAGTGGTATCAGAAGGTTTATGGTTCAGTGTGTTTTACCAAGAGAAGATGCTCAGGATAGGGAGAGATTGAAGTGTATGATTTGCTCTGGTGCTTCCTAAAATGAGCACTTAGACAAAAGAGAATTTACTATAGACATAATACAGTTGAAGAAGAAAAGGAAAACCTAAAAGGCAAAGCAAATTTTGGAGACTGAGCCACTGATAATATATGGCAAGTAAAAAAAAAAACAGTGCACACCACACTAAGGCAGAAGTTTAAAATCTTTTTACACTCAAGAGTATGTGGATGAGATATTTCTGACAAATTAGGCCATTGTGTCGCTACTTCTAACTAGTTATTGTGAGTAGAAAACCAGAGCACCCATTTTTGGCAGCATCTAGTAATTTTACAGACCATCCGACTCAATCGCCTTCCCAGCCTGAGGCACATTTCCTAAGGACTCATACTCTACCCTTTCTGACAGTATAAGGCTAGGGAAAAAAAATAGGTCTGGAGTAGGACTTGATTGACTCAGATCCCCCAACACTTATTCCTCACTGTCTGAGCTCATCTTAGTTTGTCCTATTTACTACTTTATATAGTGTACTATTAATTATTGATTGGTTAGTGTGATTTGCATATAAATCAGACAAAACCCTAGTGTGCTGCATACACCCCTAAAAGTGCTTTAATAAAATTTAGAATTTACATGAAATGCAAGGAAATGCTACAGAAGAAATAAGTAAAATAGTGATTTATTATTTTCCATATGCATTAAAAATGATAATATCTTCATAAAAGGTCTATGCCAAGCCATACATTTTTTGTAACCAGATCAGCTGATGAGCTTTCCAGACATTAGTGAAGTCGAGACTTGAATATTGTGGACCCCTGTATTGTTGTGTAAAGGCTTCGTCCTAAAGTTAAGAGAGTAGAATTCAAAGTTTAATTGCATCAAGATGGAATATGTTTTATTTGTTCTCTGTGGCTTAACTAACCATCTCAGGATGATGATGTTTAGTGCAAGAAGGTGGTTCAAATAACTATTACCTCAATTAATCAGAAAGTAGCCAGGCAGCTATCTTAGGACGGAGCATCTTCAAGTAATCAGCATGCTGAGGTGGGTGAATAGTTTTCAGAGCACACTGTCTGCGAAGTTTAATATCAGATTAAGCAATGCTATTGTGTTACTGTTGCAAGAGTTGAATAACATCCACATAAATTCCAAACCAATGGGGCATATGTGACACATCTATGCCTCTAATGGTGCATTCAGACCGCACTCTTTGTCTGCATCAGCAACACTTCCAACTTATGTAGTTTGACGTATATACATTTTTAAGAGGAAGCTTGCAAAGCACGTAGGCAGGCCTTTCTCTGCCGGATGTTTAAAACACTAGTGCCGTTTGGGGAGGAGTGAACGCACCATTAGGGCCTTATCAATTAACGGTTTGCATTTGTTAAAACCTGCGCAAACCACACTTGCGAAGTGTATAATATTGTAAATATTTGCCTCCCCCACCATCCCGAAAGACGCATCATAATTCACTGTGCAGTGAGTTGCAATCCTAATGGATCCTCATTAGTTTTCATCCAGGTTATAATTTTTCTGAGTTCCAGTTAAGAAAATGCCTTTCTTTAGGAAACTAAAGGCACCAGACTTTACAAACTAAACATAACTGAGACAAAACAACAGATGTAAAATATAAAATTACCACAAAAATAAAATTTCAAAGAAAAAAATTATTTTTTTTGGTGAATTTGTTGCAGATTTTTCCCATTTTGAGTATCGGTTCATGATATCGGTCAAGTTTAACCGATACCGATAACTGTACATTAGGCAGTATCAGGGCCGATACCCGATACCAGTATCGGTATCGGGCATCCCTACCGCAAACTACTCATTTTAATACTGCTCCTTGCACCTGTTATGAATTGCTCACGCGATCTTAGTGGATCACCTGCAAATGTACCCACAGGCGCAGCATGTTTGCCACCCAAGCAATATTGTGGTTATTGTTAGGAATCTTGATAAATCAGGCCCTCGGTGAGTTCGGGTTACAAAATGGCATATTCTCAATTATAAGCTACTTAACGTGCAATACTATAGTGTTTTTTTTATCTACAGCAGTGTAACTTCAGACGTAATTGAAATAAAAAAGCAGGTATTCAGTAGTTTGCAGGGTTGAAAGGCAAACAGAGCTGTCAATTTCAGTAAATATAGTTGAAGACATTAGCCTGGGAAGTGTGGGACTCCCTGGACTGCAAACAGTCCCCCGCGAAAAGTCAGGCCTTCAGGCTTGGTTGTCTCTGGAGATCCGTTCAAGAGCAGAGAAGTATCCCGGAACCAGAAGGACTTCAGCTTCTGTGGTCGGCCATGCAAAAACCCAGATCTTAAAGGATTTCCTCAGCAGCCAGCTGTGATGGTTTGGGCATCTGATGAGGATGCCTCCTGCTATCTTCTCTTTGGAGGTTTACTGGGTGACCCTGGCGCTGACATAGAACTTGGAAGCAATATGTATATATAAATATATCCCCTGTGGCCTGGAAATACCTCGACAAGCCCCAAGAAAGAAAGAGATAATTTATCTATGGGTTTCAGTACATTTTAATGTAATCTTGAGGTCTTCTTTAAATAAAATTTGCTCTACTTCATA
This sequence comes from Apricaphanius iberus, assembly GCA_028564705.1. Lineage (NCBI taxonomy): Eukaryota > Metazoa > Chordata > Actinopteri > Cyprinodontiformes > Aphaniidae > Apricaphanius > Apricaphanius iberus. The sequence continues at coordinate 1,232,197 of JAPXFQ010002439.1, read as the reverse complement.
AAATACCAAAATGGATGTGTTCCATTTTGTTTTTCATCCTTGCTTTCTCTCCTCTCCCGTCAGATCTCGACCCTGCAGCGCCTGGGACGGACTCTGCTCTCAACTGTGCCAGAGACTGCTGAGAAAGAAGCTTCCTCTCTGTTTGTCCAAGAGGTAAAACCAATATATATGCATGGATGCTAGCCTGCTCTGACCATTTTAAATCCCTCCATCAGTGCCAAAGGCTAGGCTTTGACTGAAGTCCTGCAATGTCCTTTGGATTGATGTGCTGCCAAGTTTGATCTCTTTTTACCCAAACACAATTTGTTTTGCTTCTGCCTAGTTAGAATACCTGGTATTCATACTTTTCAGAGCAGACTAGATTATACATTAGACAAATCATTAGATTTCACTGGGTAGTTGAGAAATGCACTAATAATTAGGTTAATTTGACTTTGAGAAGAGAGAAAACTCATCTGGTGCACATTTGAAATGTCACTGTTGGCCTTTATGTGAACTTTTGTTTGTGTTCCCCTCCCTCAAATTTCCTGACAGTAAGTGTGCAGTGGATTGTCCAGAGATGGAGTCCACACTTTTTTAGTACTTGACCTCATATTATTTTTTCTGTAGAAAAAACTCTGCTTGGAATACTTGGGATGAGAATCGATATAGAGCACAGTACATGATAAGTCCCCCTTTACTGTAACAACGCATGACATCACATATCCATCTGGAACAACTGGGGTTACTTACACAGATGGATGGTGTTCTTTTTTTCCCCCTTCTTCTTGGACATCATGTGTTTATTTTCCATATTTTTTTGCATAATACTTAAATGCTTTAAATCATAAAGTTCAAATTTAAATATTTATTTTTTCATTGTCTTTGTTCTTCCTCTCTCTGCAGTGTATTAAAACGTACAAGTCTGACTGGCATGTGGTCAGCTACAAGTATGAAGAGTATTCTGGAGACTTTCGCCAGCTCCCACAGTGAGTGTGTGCTACTTAGTGTGCCAACTTAGGCTTGCTTATTCTTCAACTGAAAGGCCCCAAGCTAATGGGTTGCGTTTGAAGCTTAAAATATACAGACAGAAATGAGGAAACAGGAAGTCTCTGCAGCAGACGGGTCATTATAGGGTTCTCACAGATTTCAGGCAGGTCAAATTGAAGATGCGGTTTAGGTGCCCTTTGCAAATTGCTCTAGACTTTGCTATTTTTATCTCTACACATGAAATAAGTCTTGTCTAAATGTGTCTGTTTCTGTCACTAATTTAAATGTTAACCATTAGACTGTAGGATCTATAAATGCATGTACTCCTTAACTAATGTGCCCTGTAAGGCGTTTAGTAGATCTTATTGTGCTTAGTGACCCTGCACTTGATCACCGAGACCTCTAGAAGCAATGATACCTGCCATGGAGCTACTAGAAAAACAATAGAGGACTTCCTGTATTTTTCATACCCATTAAAACTATTCTGGGAGCAATGTTGACTAATACCATCAAAACAAAAAGAAAATTCCGCAACACATTGTGTGTCCTTGGCCAAGCCGTTTTCCTTGAGTGCAGGAATTAACTTTGCAGATGTTCCACGTTTAAATTATCGAAGGACAAAAGCTAGACGAACCCTGGCCTTGGTTTGGACGCTGTTTATAGAAGCAGCTCCTCAGAGAAAGTCGGGTTGTGCATAGGTCATGGGGCAGATGGTGCGTTGCTTCAGCGGAACCTTCGGAAATGGGTGCAGCTTCCCTGGAAGATAAATTATTTACTAGTACTTACTCATACTATTTGTGTGTTTTTTGGGGTCGCAGAAGACTCTTTTTGTACAGTCCCTTGGAAAGTGTTTACTTTAACTGCCGCATTTTCTTTAGATAACAGTCACAGGCTTCTAGTGTATTTTGTGGAAGGAAAACGATTACAAAGTAGTTGTGAAGTGGAAGAAAAAACACTTTACAGTTTTCTCATTTCATTTGCAAATAAACATATGATAAGTGTGGCTTGCATTTAACCCAGTCGAAAAAATACTTTCAAGTGTTTTAGGGTGTTTCACTGTTAGTTTTGCACAACTTCCCATGTTGTATGTGTGCCTGAACATAGTATGGGTTGATCCAAAAACTTTTATTTCAGTTCGGGATGTATGTTTAGGCTCTTCCTAGAAAATGGGAAACTCAGTTTCAACAGCAAATATCTCTATCAGTCTTCCTGTGACCTCTGACCAGCTTTCCTCTCGCTGCTATTTGTGCATTGTTAGTTTTTCCTACCTGAGCTATTGCTCTCTGGAGCTCCCTCAAAGTTACTATGGGCGTCTTGGCTGCTTCCCTGATTGATAACCTCCTTCAACATCACAAAATGTGAAACTGTTCCAGAGCTTTGAATGTTTTTTTCTTTTCCATTGTGCAGCATATTTCTGTGATGTCAGGGATTCATTGATGGTTTTTAGTAACACAAACGAACCTGAAATGAGGGAAGGATTTAAAAAACATTACATTTGAAACTTTCTGTATTGATCTAAAGTCACCTTTCAAGGCAGTTGTAGCTCTTGAGTGGCAAAAGAAAAGGTAGTAGCTCCTCCTTAATACCAGAGAGTTTATCCATAGCAGTTACTGTTTCACTGGTTTTCATCATCGAACGTAGTTTCCAATGTTAATATCAACCTGGCTTTAAACCCTTAAACCTAATTGAGCGTATTTGACCCACCTTTGGCCTTTACCACTCCCATCATCCCATTCATCCTAACTAACACGTGTCGTCAGACAGGTGCGATTTAAGTATTTTCTTGATTCTGCAGAGCTGACAGTAATCAAATCTGCTTGTGGTCGATGAGATTGAATTATTCCTCTTTTTTGAAAAATGTAAAAAAAAAAAACGGTTCATTTATGATTTAACAAAGGGTAGCAGCAAATTATCACATTGGTCCGGACAATTTGGATAGCTTATTTTGTCCTTAGTGACTGAGAGAATAGTTTAAAAAAAGATTTTTGTAATTGCTTTATCTTTGGCTGTCAATAATATTTGTCGGATGATCTAAAACATTTTAGTTTTCTCCCAGGAGGCTAAATATTCTTTAACAGGACTGTGAATGCAAAATAAGTCTCCTTTTAACAGCATAATTGCTTAACCCATTCTCATTAGCACCATGTTGTGGTTATTTAAGCATCTTTGTAGTCATTGCTGTTGAAGAGTTGTGGGCTGCAGGTACCCTTTGATAGTCAGGCCTCTTCTTGGCCTATTTGATGCTATGTCTTAAATCTCAACTTTGACCCTTAACGCCGTAAATCTTGCTGCCCTTCCATATAGGTTAGGTCTGTGGAAACTATCCAGTGTTTCCCTTTCATAGGCAATACCGTGACGCAGAAATTCTAGCGCCACGCCTACAAAATGCAGACAATTATAATTATTTTTAATTTTTTTATGGGGACATTGTCAATATATCAATTGAATCTGCGCTGCTTCCCAAACAAGCAGCGGGAGCCACTCTGTTGCACATTAACAGCGCGTTATCATGTACACTCCCTGTTCCTTATGTGAGCGGGATCAAGAATAAAATATTAGATTTGTGTTTTGCTAGGGAAGGTCCTATGACGTACAGTTTCCTCATTCCAGTCATGAAAATCCTTCACTTTTTGGCTAAATTTGCCATTTCGAATCCGAAATATTTCACCTGTGTAATTTGTATAAGTCCGGTAAGGAAAACGATCAGCTTTAACTAGTGACGCACAGATACGGCAGCACCGAGCGGCAAGTTTTTAGGAGGACAGTCTGTATGTGACTGACAAAAGCTGCCGTTTTAATAACTTTTTACATCCGCTGAGTTATTTAGGCGTAAAAACAGTTTCCAACGACCCACATTTAGTTTCCTTTTATTTCGTCTGCTTGATAGTAACTTCAGCAGCGGATAAAGGCTATTTTCCCATCTCTTTGAGCCCAAGAGCGCAGCTGGTTGTGTTTTTTGTTCGGCAGAAACCAAAGTTACAGAATTAAAATCAAACGACTCAATACTTTCTCACACTCTCCTGACTCAGAGACTCTTGTGGGTTTTTAGAATGATTAATGACTATTTCTTAATGTTAAGTGCTGGTGAGCAGGGGCGTATCCAGGAGGTTAATAAAGAGGGGCTAAACCACTGTCTTGGTCTGTAGCACCAAAATAAAAGCAGATATGTTCTTTAAGTGGCGACCCAATCTGAGCTGGTCACTTTTTTAGGGTTTTCATCTGTTAAAATTACCTTAATTAGATGTAGCTAAGGTTAATGTGACAATGTAGCTTTTAACTCTGCTAATAATAATCACAAAATAATGCTGCAAAATCCTAAAAGAATGTTCTTTAGTTGGTTAACCCAAAGGCAAAGTGAATTTAGCACAGCGCACGGAGTGTTGACTTCAAAGACACAGGTAGCAGCGGATAAATCGCTTTTGGATTTATGTTTCAAAGGTAGTAAGATATAGATGAGCAGTGCTCACGATTCCATGTGTGCTTTCAACTACTTGGCAAGTAGCACTACTGAAGGGTAATGAAGTTGACACCGGTAAGCCTAAACAATGTACCTACGGATCACAATGTTCTAACCACAGCTCGCAGTTTCAGATGAGCCTGCTCAAGAGTTTTTAAAAGAAACGAAAGGCAACAGAGCAAGGGGGCTCTGTTCAGGTAAAAGAACCAACGCTACATTGTGCATGATACGTTTTCAAATAACGTAGGCTAACTTTCCCCATATCCAAATAATTAAAGCAATTGTTCGCCTCATGAATCAACCTGAATCACTCACTGGTATGACTAGTAGTTGTAGTGTGAACAGATTCTCCTGCCTGAGCTGTGGATCTGTGCATGATTTATCAGTGAAAATTCAAAGTAATTAGTTGACACAGTTGGCTTAAAACACAGACAATTTGTGAAAATCAACATAATTGCTTACTGCAAATAGAAAGATTTTATGACAACAGAAATCTTTATATAAATATGTTCTGCTCAACATACCCAGGCATACGGTCTGTAGTCACGCTGAGTGATGATGCATCCTGCAAATTTATTCGAGGTGAGAATGAATCTAACTGCTCTCTTTCAGTAAGGCGTTGAGAGCTGAGAAACTTGCTGCCCACGTGTTTGAAGTGGACGAAGACGTGGAAAAAGACGAGGTAAAGTTACCGTTTCCAAACAGGAGGAAATCCTGTTGTCTCACTTCTTCTTTGGAGCGACTTAATAAGTAGAGGGGCAGTATTATTTTCCCTTTGCACGTTTAACCGTGTTTCCTTCATCTCCTTCAGGATGCAGCTTCTCTTGGATCTCAAAAAGGAGGCGTGTCCAAGCATGGCTGGCTCTACAAAGGCAACATGAACAGTGCAATCAGTGTTACTATGAGGGTGTGTATTCATTCAGTGTATTTGCCTTTTTATTTACATTACGGTCAAAGAAAAGTATGAAGTTGCTCAGCCCAAAAACATTTGTCTGTGCCGTTTCTCACACAGTTTATGTAATTTATTACTGTTAAGACCTGTGTCTTATTGGTATCGGCAGATTACGAACCTCAGATATCTGTGTCGGTATCGGAAATAAAAAATATGGAACGTGAATCCAGTTCGTGTACCCATGACAATAAAACACAAGTCATTTATTTCAAATCAAGTCATGAAATGACTTCATAGACTGTTAGCTTAAACAGTCTTAGAAATGACATATGACACAGATGACAATGATTTATGATACGTAGGTGGAAGTCTAAATAAAATATAGAATAAACATCATAAACCCTGTCTTAAAGACACACACTGTAACTTTGCAGAGATTTGCCCTCTGTCGCCTTCTCCAGGCTTGCGGCGTAATGCCACTGTCGTAAAAAACAAATTTCTATGGAAGGAAGAAGTGTACTGAGGGTTTTACAAGCTCAGTTCATTTTCCTCGCTTCTTCTGATAACGTCTTCTTTGGTTTCTTTGGTCGATCTGCTACGGCTCAAGTCTCAAAACCACGGGATTGTATATATATAATCAGGTAACGCGTGTAGCGTGCTGCCGTAAAGCGAAATTCAATCAGTATATCCGGGGAAGCCTACGGAAGTTCTGTTCAATAGTTGGGTAAACAGCAGGAGGACCCTCTCATGTGGTGACAGCTCCGAAAACGAACTTAAAAAAAGGTGTTGTGTCACATAAACGCTTCGGAAACACGTGCTTTTAAGGTGTAAAAGTTACAGAGTTGGTCTTTAACAAGCTAGTAACGAATAATTAATTAACCAGATAGTGGGCTTAGTTGTTATCTACCTGTACACAAAAAAATCGTACGAATTTTTGAGGATCTTTAAGTTGTTTTTTTGGCAAAACTGAGGCGAACTCTGTGTTCTATTTGTTTGGCAGTAGTTTTGGACTTGCAAATCTCCATTTTTGCTCCGTCCCTCTTTATCATTGTAAATATTAGAAAATTTGACCTCAACCGAGGGTTAGGGTTATTTTTTTCCCTTTTTTTTTGTTCTTTTGTTCATAATCTGTTTATGAATTATTTTAGTTTGAGGAATGGTGTGTTTTTATTTATTCTTTATCCTACTTCATTAAGGCTAAGAGATGACATTCGGTTGGTTTTTTTCCTTGTTCCACATGATTACCGTTTCCCTTCATAGCTAATAATACTTTAGGGGGATCCACTATGAATCCAGTCTTTAAAAATAATACCTTTAACTCAACCCAGACTTGGATTTGAAGTTACATTTCCACTTTCTTTATAATTTACTTTACGCACTGCCAGATGAGAAAGAACATAATTAAATAATGCAATGTATTTCTCCCATATTGCAGTTGACCAAACTTAAAAAATGTAGGTTAATTTTTAGTTTTTTTGCATTTTAAGACAAAGTATTAGTATTTTCCTTGCGCATTTGGAAATCAGATTAGACCTTGCTATAGATAACCTTATTTTTTTATTTTTTTCTCTTTACTTAGGGAACATTCCCATGCCCCGTTTCCACTTTATTTTTAGAATAGGACAGATAAAGAACACTGGGGTTGTTAACAGTCTCTATTTTAATCCTCCAGTCCTTCAAGAGGAGATACTTCCATCTAGCTCAGCTGGGTGATGGATCCTACAACCTCAACTTCTATAAAGATGAAAACACCTCCAAGGAACCCAAAGGAACCATCTTTCTTGACTCGTGCATGGGGGTCGTTCAGGTAAAGTTGCTTGTACAGAAGTCCTTATGCTTTGCAGGAAGGATTCTACGAAGGTGAAATGTAAGAATAAATCCCAATAAAGTTTGCTTTTATGCACGTTCTTTCAGAATAGCAAAGTGCGTCGATTTGCTTTTGAGCTGAAGATGCAGGATAAGAGCACATTCCTGCTGGCTGCTGAAAGCGAAGCAGAAATGGAGGAGTGGATCGGCATTCTAAACAAGATTCTTCACAGCAGCTTTGAACAGGCCATGCAGGAGAAAAAGAATGGAGACCTGAATGATGGTATTTTGAGTTTTTCTTTGTTTTGAAAGCTTTTTGCACATGTTTTTTCAAAGTTCCCCCAAGGAGTAATTATGTTAAAGATGTTGCACTTCAAAAATCATTCAGGCATGACATGTGACTTCCTAACCTACGGTTTTTTGGTGTTTCCAGACCAACACTTCATCATGTTTCAGCTATAACAACCACAGCTAACAAAACTCGTCTTAATCTCTCTAACAGATGAGGACCACGGAAAAGCGGAGCTTTCTTCAGGAACCTTTCAAGACAGCTTCCAGGTAACCCGTCTGTCTTTTCAAGATGCAAATTTGTGAGTCCTAACAGCGTCCGATGTTCCGAAGGTCCCAAGAAAGAGTCTTATTCGTAACTGGAAGCTCTGAGCTAATCAAGCAAACGTCTGTGATTCCTGCAACCACATTTTCCGCTTGGTGGTAATGCTGTGCACATCTGGATAAATGTGTTTGGTTCTCTGAGTGCAATACTTGTGCTCAGTGGGAGTGCAGCAGCTAAACGTGGAATCGAAAAACAATCACTTGCCATTAAAACCTATTATGAGATTTGCTTTTTAATTTTATTTTTTTAAACATTTGTTTTATAAAAAGAGCAAATTACACAAATGGCTCCAGATGTATTTATCATTCACTCTGAAGCTGCTGTTCCAGTTGCGCTTCATCGTTCTGTTTTGTTTCCCTTGCTACACCTTGCAAAAGTATTCACACCTCTTTAACTTTTGCACACTTTTTCATGTTACAACAACCAACAACAATGTATTTTGTTGGAATTTTATGTGATTTTTAGTAGGGCTGTCCAGAGCCGATCACGTGATTGAAAATCAGGCCCGATCATGTGGTTTCACACTCGATCGGAATCGGATATATATGTATATATATATTCTCATAGCTAGGTTTATTTGAGTCGAGGTGCTATTTGTTTTATGTAAGACTTTTTTATATTTACTGCTGCACTAAAGTCCAAAAGTGAAGATTTAGTTATTTATGAAGTAGTAAAAGTGCTTTGTTTGTTAACAGAGTTATCAAATGTTTAAAAAAAGGTGAAATAAATGAATAAGGAACATCCCAGATCATTTTCTTTATACTTCTTTATTGTTTTTTTATGTATTATAGAAGTATCGGATCAGGACTCTGTATCGGTAGATAATCCAAATCAAAATACTCTGCCTCGGACTCCACGGCAAAAAAAACTGATCGGGACATCCAGAATTTTTGGCGTTTTTTGAAGAAAAAAAAAGAATCAGAAAAATGGAAGAGCCTTTTTATTCTGCCCCCCTGATTATTTTATCCTGTTAGTTGTCTGGACTGGTGACCTGTCCAGGTGTACCCTGCCTTTTGCTCAATGACTCCTTTGGGTCTGGGCTCAGGAGGTCTGATTGCAAATGCTCCGAAAGTTCACTTCAACTGTATTGTTTTTCAGCTCTCATCAGATATCAGTTTCAAGCCCAGTCTCCTTTTGAGTTAGTTTTCTGTGTTACAATGAAATACCTGAAAACTAACTGCAAAAATATGTTTTTAAAACCTCTAATAGTTATTTGATTTCTACCAGACCGCCAGAGATATTGAATCCAAAATGAAAAGTGAAGCTCGCCTAAAGCTCTTTACTCTGGATCCGGACACTCAGGTACGGAATTTCTGTTTCAGCTCCACAGATATTGTGTCAAAATTTGAACCGTTTCACTGACTGCTGTTTGTCACAGAAATTAGACTTTTCTGGCATCGAACCCGACGTGCGGCCATTTGAAGAGAAGTTCGGGAAGAGAGTCCTGGTCAGCTGTCACAACCTCTCATTCAACCTGCAGGGCTGCGTCACAGAAAACGACGAAGGACCGACGACTAACGTATGCTCCAGCTTTTATTTGGATGCTTTTGCTTTTGAACAGAAATTGGAGTCTAAAGTCATGCTTCAGGATAATCCAGAGAAATGTCCTTTAAACAAATGCTAAAGAGCTTTAGACTCTTTAGATGGCCCATTTGGATGGCTGACTGTTAAAGCAGATATTGATGCTGTGTCCTGACTTCCAGCCAGGGTTTCACATGAAGCATTAGCACTAAATGCGGTTTCCTGACGTCACATTCAAGCTTTCTGTGCCAGTGAATTGAAAACTCCTCTTTACACAAGATACTTTGCTGGGAAAGCTCAGCTATTAGCACAAGAGTGCATGACTGTCGGACAAATAGCCTTGTGTAATGGGAACGTATGGTGGGAAGAGTAAACGATGAGATCTGTTTGAGCCTGGTGAAAACTGAGAAGTGCATTTGGGAGAATGCCCAATCCTTCAGTGCTTCTTTATCAATCTAGCTTCCATCACAAAAGCATTTTATTTCCTCTTCTTTCTTTGTATTTTTTTTTTTTTAAGGTTGAACCTTTCTATGTGGTCCTGTCCCTGTTCGATGTCCAAAACGGCAGAAAAATCTCCGCCGACTTCCATGTGGACCTCAATCATCCTTCGGTCCGCCAACTTACATGTCACAGTAGTGGGTCCAATTTGGAAATCATTGGCGACGGTCCTCCAGAAGGCCTAGGGCTGGCTCCTCACTATCCAACACAAGGGATTTTCTCGGTGACCTGCCCCCACCCAGAGATCTTCCTGGTTGCCAGAATTGAGAAGGTTCTCCAAGGGGGAATCACCCACTGTACTGAACCTTATATGAGGAGTTCAGACTCCACCAAAGTGAGCGCATAAACACAGATGTTTTCCCCCTTCCGTTAGTAGATTGTAACGTTAATAGGTTTGTTCGTGTTTAGGTGGCGCAGAAGGTGTTGAAAAATGCCAAGACGGCTTGCAGCAGACTGGGACAGTACAGGATGCCATTTGCTTGGGGTGCAAGGTGAGAAGTCAGCTCATGATAAACCCAACGTAGTGTATAGATGGACAGGAACACGATGTGGTTCTTTGTTCTTTGTGGATATATGTTTCATACATTAAAATATGTCTCCAGATATGTTACATCTAGTTGAAATGAGGTTTTATTTTGTCAAACAAAATTGTTTGTTTTTCCTTTTATTTTTTTTTTGTCTCTGCAGGCCTGTGTTCAAGGATGCATCAGGAACTCTGGAGAAAAACGCTCGCTTCTCAGCTCTTTACAGACAGGACAGCAGCAAGCTGTCTGACGACGACATGTTCAAGCTCCTCACTGACTTCAGAAAGTACGTCCTGTGCAGTTTTGTTATTCTTTTCCCGTTGACCAAACTTTCTTTGATTCATTTCTAATGGCTTTTTTCTTCCCCTGTTTTCCCTACAGGCCAGAAAAAATGGCCAAACTCCCCGTGCTCTTGGGGAACCTAGATGTTACTATTGATAACGTTGCACCGGATGTACCAAGTAAACCCTCCTATGTTTTTAAAACCTTTCTCTAACCAGCCATTTAAATGATAGACCTTCTAAGTGGTCTTCTCTGCTGCTTACAGACTGTATCACTTCCTCCTACATCCCTGTGAGAAACTTTGAGCAAAACGGTCCAGGCAGCACTCTTCTGGAGGTGGAGGAGTTTGTGCCCTGTATTGCTAAGTGCGCCCAGCCGTTCACTATATACAGAAACCACCTCTATGTCTACCCTAAACATCTCAAGTACGATGGGCAAAAATCCTTTGCAAAGGTACGTATAGAAAAGACGATAATGGTATACAATGAAATACAGTAGTTACTGTGCCTTACTAATTAAGCTAGCAAAAACGTCAAGCTGTTTTATTGGTATTTTAAATCTTAGGCAAAGTGGTGGTGGACATTTGTGACGAGGAAGATTTTGAATTTTTTTCTCAAATAAGAACTGGTATTCAACTTTCTTTACAACGATGCCCCTAAATAAAAACTTGTGCAACCTTTTAAAAAGCAGCATAAAGGCCAGAGTTGAGGGCTGCATATTATATTTTGAATATCATAATGGAAATATCGGTGTGTGCCGTGTTCACATCGGATAGGACCCTTTAGAGTGCAGTAATTGTTCGTCAAGTGTTATTTCTTATGATGTTTTATGCACAAACATACATTTGACATATTCATCTAATTTCAACTGGTATTCATCTGTTTCATCTTGCTTTTCCAGGCGAGGAATATTGCTATTTGTGTTGAATTCAAGGATTCTGATGAGGATGAAGCTCAACCACTGAAGGTACATTGACAAATTCTCTTTTTTCATCATAGCTTTGTGAGTGTTCAATGCTGGAAAAAAAAAGAAAAATGATCATGGTATGTGAATGACTTCAGTTGAAGTTAACTTAACTACTCATTACTATTTTTGTAAAGATTTATGCCGTTGAAATCTTCTTATAAATATGGAATTCAGCTCCAGCACTTTGTTTTATCCCCGTTTTGTCACGATACAAACACAAACCTCTATGTACTTTCTTGTTATTGTATGTAATTTGCTAGCATGAACCGACACAGCTGACACATAGAGGAAGGCGCTCCAATTAGATGAGGCCCGAAATTAAGCCTTTCGTTGTATTTGGGGAAAACTTAACACTGCATCCCGAAGACACTGCACTCTCTGTGAAACATGGTGCTCTACGATCGATCCACCAGGATAACGTTGTGGGTTTTTAGTTAGTGTAAGGCACAGGTAAAAGAGAGGCCATTCGTTCACTCATTTATCTTCTTCTTTTATCGTCATCTCTATTTTGTTTTGCTGCAGTTCATTTATGGCCGTCCCGGAGGACCTCTGTTCACTAAACGGGCGTACGCTGCCGTTCTACACCACCAGCAGAACCCCGAGTTCTATGATGAGGTATTTCTGCTTATTTTATATATATAGATAAATATGTTTTTAACTCTATTTATGAAAGGTGCATCATCATTTTACACATATGTTCACGTTTTGCAATCTCCAAAATTTTTCTTTGAGAAATAAATGTTTCTCTTGCATAAACCCATTTCCTTTCGATATACCATTTTATTTGTTTTTCCCCTTTTTTAAAAATTTTTGTTTTATTGTACTTTACGAACTACAAGTGAGGGGTGCGCATTCATGTCTAATATAGATCAGTACTGACACCAGTAAGGAGATAAATTGTACGCTACTTTATACTGAAAATATTTGTACTTCCAATTAGACCAAATCTTATTAAACATCTCTATTTGCAATCTAATGGAGAAAGTAATTTTTTCCATTCTATAAATGTTATTCACTATATTTTCCCATTCCTCGACTGTTGGGGAGTCAGGATGCAGCCAGTGTCTGGTTATGTTTTTTTTCACCAGCTAAAATAAGAATGTTAAATAAATACTTGCTAGAGAACCTTAGAGAGTGGTCCACATTTCAAAGAATATTGTCTCAAAGGGGAAAGGTATTTCATAAAAATTTTCTCTAACTTTTTGTGGAGGTCCGACCAGAAGTTCTTAATTGGTGGACATTCCCAGAAAATATGGTAATGACTGACATCCTGACTCCCACACTGCCTCCAGCATTTAGGTTCTATCCCAGAGAAAGATTTCTGTTTTGGAGTAATAAAGTATCTAGTGTAGCATTTCCATGAAAATTCTCCTCACGTGAGTGAGTTGGTGCATTTCCAAATAGATCTACAGTAACTTTGCCATTCTTCCTTCGAAATAATAGCCCCATTTTATTCTGTTGATTTAGATTTTTTAACTAAAAGGCCCTTATATAGCCTGGAGATACTTCCTCTTTTTCTGATTTATATGCCGCAATAAAATCTTTTAATATCGGTTCCTTCGGTCCTATGAGATGGTTTTTAAGTGTCTTGTCATAGTAATGGCGTAATTGTAAGTATCTAAAAAAAATCTTGCTTTTCAAGTGAGTACTTATTTTACATTATTTGATTGTTTTCGGTTACAGAGTACAAGGTGGTATTTCTGCTTGTTTTGTTCCTCATCAGAGATCATTTATCATAATAGTACCATTTTTAATCAAACCGATACAATACCAATATTTGGATTTGAGTACTTGCTAATAGCTGAGGCCGATACTGCTAACTTGCAATAAAATGCAATGAATCGAAGGCAGGTTTTTGTTTTCTTCTCTGCCTGTCACAACAAATGATGGGGAATTTGATGAAAAGTAAAACATTGATAAAAATGACTGCAAAACTAAAATTTTATGTAAAAAACAATCATTTTCTGTGAAATGATTGCAGTTTCCACATTTTAAGTATCGGTTTGATACGAGTATGTTAGAATGATAACGGCGTCGATACCGGTGTCAGCGCATCCCTAATTTAAACTACATGAAATCATCAGCTAAAATCTTCTTCACGTTTTCTAAAACTATCTTTAATCAGAGCTGCTATGAATCTCTCTCTGTTTGTACCTACAGATAAAAATTGAGCTGCCGACTCAGCTCCATGAGAAACATCATCTTCTCTTCAGCTTCTATCACGTCAGCTGTGACAACAACAGCAAGAAGAAGGATGTAGTCGAGACTCCTGGTAGCCTGCTAATTATCTAATATGTGTTCATTCCCGTTCAAATTGTGGGCATATAATGTATAAAATAACACCATCAGTGGTGCTACGTAACAAACACACAGCTGCATCTTTTTTTTATTTTTCTCTTCAGTGGGTTCAGCTTGGCTGCCGCTCCTGAAGGACGGTGGGAGGGTCGTGATGAATGAACAGCAGCTTCCTGTGGCTGCAAATCTACCCGCTGGCTATCTCAGCTCCCAAGATGGCGTTAACAAGGTAAAAACATTGAGTTGTTCTTAGAAGAAATTAGATTTTAGATTTGGATTCAAGATGGTGCATGGAGGATTGGGTATAAATCGATGTTTTACTCTTGAGATTCATAGAAACCTCTACAAATTAAATTGTATTAAAGCCATGAATATAGAAATATAACAGAAGCACTGTAGTTTCCTCAAGTGTCTCCACTTTGGGTTAAATTTACTTCAAGGTTAAAAGATGGAAATCTTGTTTGCTGAGATTAGATTGGGGCAGTATGCGGGTCCTGCAGGCTTTTATACCAGACGCCATTGAAATCTGCTTAGCTTTAAAATGTAATCAAGAAAATAGGCCTCTGAAGTCTTTGATGCAGGTTTTGCTTTATTGTAAATTAAATGACAGCCACTTTCTAATCTTGGCTAAAGTGTCTCAAAGTAAAACCTTCAACCTCACACTTTTCCACATCTACCTTATTCACTGCTACCCCAGCATAAATGAAACTCCAGCATAGCCGTCTGATCCTTTAGCATATTCAAGCTAATCTCCAGGTTTACTGCATGAACTCAACTTTTGCAGCCACCCTTGAGAGGAACAAATATGTTTTAGATTCCCTCAGCTCAGAAACTGAAAAAAAAGAAAGCAAATATTGATCAAATCAATTTAGTTTGAATTTTCAAAGTGCCTTATTTTTTTGTTTTTAAAGAAGAATAAAAAATAAAGTAGAACCTGAATTTTCTATACTGCTAAAAACAAACTGCCTTATCAACCTGTACTAGTTAAAAAGTATAAATAAATAATAAAAAAACTAAAAGTTATGTTGCTTTCTAAGGATTTATGTTCATTTTTTAATTTATATCGACATTGGAAAACTAAGTAAAATCGAGAAATAACATACTTTGCAAACTCTTCATGTTACTTTTTTAGTAACAAGCAATTTAAGGATTTTTCTATATTTCTTTTGTTTGCTACTAATGTTTAATGAAATGTAAAAAGAATTGGGGTCTTTATAAAAGAAAAAGAGACAAACAATTGTTCTTTTCTAAGTCCAGCTACTGTATATAATAAATTGAACTGCTACATGTACCGTCGTATTCAAAAATAGAAGAAAAGCAAAAGGTGTAATTTTTTATAGTTATGTTCACTGCAATGAAAGAAATACCAATACTACTTCCAGTGTAGTGCCTTGTTGTCATAAAAAGCTTTTTTTTTCTGTTTAACCGGTAAATCTAGATTGTAATAAGCCATTTGGTAAAGTAGCCAATAAGATTTAAACATGGATCAATAAAAACATGTTTGATCACTTTTGAAAGTGTTTTAAATTGATTCATGGGTTCAGGCTGTCGTTGTTTTTAGCTGGCCTTTTAGCTTTTAAGTTTTGATCACCACCTGGTGATAGATAGTTAATGTGCACATAATGGATTTATCGAGGAGGAAAGGGGGAATTACATTTGGGTACATGCTGCAATTAATCTATAAAAAAGACACCTTGGCTCTAAAGGAGGGGGGCCCAAAGTTGGTCCTCTAAGCCATTCAGTTTGGCCTGGGTATTACATAAAAGTCCACATTGTTCAGTCATCTAAATATGCAACATGATTCTTCTTCTACTGCTGATGCTGTTTGAGGTTGATGGCCCTATTGTGTAATTATTGGGCTGTATATATAAACCTCATAGATGGTGCTTAAATCATACTTGTAATATCACAAATTAGGTTTAAAATTTAAATACAAGGAACTATGCGCCCCGCATATTTAAATTTGCTCATTTTATAAGAACACAAATAGTCATATTTGCTTAATTTACAAAATACGGGCTTTGCTGCCGAACCGGACTGGACCAAACCGCTTCCAAATTCGCAGATTGCCACCCTGGCTGCTAGTTTAAGCAGCTATCATCAACAGTGGTACACTGACAAAAGACATATTTAAAAATTCTATGTTTTTTTCACTGACATCAATGCTAAATCAATGAAATAGGGAAGATTAGATACATTTTAAATGGATAAATATGACTTATTTGTCTTTTTTATTGTTATTTACACAGAAAGGAATCTAAAATAACTTTATATTAAATAAGAGTACTTTCCTATTCTTTATAATTTGTATTTCAAGTAAAATATTACATTTGGCCATTAGCCCTCTCATAGATTTTAATTTTTGCCATCTTGATTGAATAGGTTTGGTTACCTGGCGTAAACACTTAAAACAGGTTTTGGATTCTTTGTATAAGAGTTAGCAGTGCTCCTGTTAGTGTGACCTTTTAGGTAAAAAGTATAGGACACCATGAATGTTGGTACTAAGGTTTGTTTGTTGTTCATTTGAAGCATTGTGCAATGTGGGCATACTGCTCCCCTTATTTGAATTTTTTTCTTCGAATTACTGGAGTTACCTTTTTATTGATCAGTGTCCAGCACAGTAATCCATACTCGTTTATCGCTGCAGCAATCTGGCTCTGAGATAAAATGGGTAGATGGAGGCAAACCGCTGTTCACAGTCTCGACCCATCTTGTGTCTACAGTTTACACTCAGGTAAATACACTTTCTGCATGTAAAATTTATTGACTTTCATCTGCCGTGTCGCTACAGGGTTTTCTTGACAAAGAACGTCGATTCTGCGTCTTAAAATGCAAAATCCTTGTCAGTTTTTTACTAACCGATTTTCACCAGGATCAGCATCTGCACAACTTCTTCCAACACTGCCAAAGCATGGACATGTCAGAACAAGCTTCAGAGGGAGAGCTGATCAAATACCTGAAGGTACTATGAGCTTTGTCGATGAATCAAAAAAAATCTTTAATCAGAAACAATACCAAAGATTTAGATTTGCAAATATTATGTATGTTTTCCATTTTTTTAGAGTCTTCATGCAATGGAAAGTCATGTGATGGTCAACTTTCTGCCCACAATCCTCAACCAGCTCTTCTGCGTCCTCACCAGGGCAAGACACGAGGATGTGGCCGTCAACGTTACGAGGCAAGGCATTGGGCATTTTCTTTTAACAGTGTAAACGGGTAGTATTTAGCAAGAACAGCTTTTTCATCTGGATTCTCGTTAACGCCCCATTTCTTCTTTTCTTTTAACATTAAGCACTCTCCTTCCGTATTTTCAAGACTTGTCACACTGACTTAAAACAAATTACTTTTCTCCGCCATATTTTTCCTGTTTCCTCTTTAATATCCACGTCTGTTTTTCTTCAGGGTAATGGTTCATGTAGTTGCGCAGTGCCACGAAGAGGGACTTGAGCATTACCTGAGATCTTATATCAAGGTGAAGTTTTGTCACGTCACTGACAGTGATAATACTCATACAACTAGTGATATCTTCGCTTCTGTTTTTCCTTTCAGTTTGTGTTAAAGCCAGAGCCTTACTCCTCCATCTGTCTAAGAACGGTTCACGAGGAGCTGGCCAAAGCAATGACAGCCATTCTAAAACCATCAACAGACTTTTTAACAAGCAACAAGCTGCTGAAGGTAACCCTAACGTGTTTCTTATGCCTCTGTACAAGTGCAATGCCGAGAGTAAAACCCTTTCCGTGCCATACCTATTGGAAAGTGCAAGAAATTTCTTTACAAAAGATCATAATAAAACTTAATGTTAAAAACAGTAAGTTTACAGATGGTCGAACAGATGGAAACACGGTTTCAGTAGCTTTTATCCGAAATTTTCATCACCTTCAGGTCATACTGAACTTAACGGTTAGCGACATATAGTTGTTTTTTTGTATTTTTTTTTTAGTTCTTAAAGAGTTTGTGGCCATAGTGTTCTTTATTTGAAATGGGAAGGCTCAGAAACGGGACTCAAACTCACGACAACAGCATCAAGGGCCAAGGCCTCCACACATAGGGCGCCTGCGCAAACCACTGCGCCACACAACGCCCCGATAGCGACATCTAGTTTATCTAGGTTGTAATTACAGCACTTAAAACATAATTCGCACTGTTGGGATGCCTGGTTCGCTGCCGATACGCCCAGTGACCAACCTGAACTGAGTTCAGTGAGGAATGGATGTTAGAGAGTTTAACTGACAGCTAAAGTTAGCTAAGTTAGCTAGTGAGTTAGCTTACCGATCCAAGAGGAAAGTCACAGTTTCTGCTTGTGTTTGATGCCATCCAGGTCCATCCAGTGTAGGCTTCACCTAAATCTGTGGTCACTCTTCTCCTGAGACGGACAACATTATCTCTGGGTCTCTGAAGCAGCTGCTTGACTTGCTGACTCCACCATTTTTCCAAATGCCAGCCAAGCTGTGCTTATCATATAGTTGGATCATAGAGACCGTATCTGTCAACCAGCAGCCGCTACTGGCTGGTAGATGTAAACATAACGTCATTGTCGTGCTCGTTCTAATTGTACATTTTATATTTCAATTCAAATATAATTTTTTAAAGATAATATTGTACTTTGACTCTGCAGCCCTCTGAAAGCCCTGTGGATGTATATATTTTTTTTAAATGTAGCTTTTGATGAAAAAGTTCCAAATTCAACCTTTAACGTTTCACTTTATGTCGATGACTTAATGCTTTTTCTTAAAATTTCCGTATTTATTTTTACTATCTGTGTTGTCATTTCTTCTCCAGTTAGGTTACATTATACATTTGCTCAAACCTATAATGAAATTTATTGTTTTGGATGAAGCAGCTCTTAAATTCTTCCCCAGTTTCCCTTTAAGGCAGTAAAAGAACAGTTCAACAAGGGAACAACAACAACAAGAAACTAAAAGCGTCTACACCGGTATTAAGTAACGTCAAACAGAATTTGCTACAACAGTCGCATCCAAACTGTATATTAACCCACTGTTTGAATAACACTGTATAATAATGGAAAGTTCAGGGGTTGGAAAAACTAGACAAAGGTGAAAAAGCAACAATGACAACCACATCTCTAATTCAGTTTTGTTTTGTTTTTGTTATAGTAGTGGGCAATATAAAAGGTACAAGGTAGAAAATGATATAAATTTAGCCAAGGGTAGAGATTTTAACTATACCGCATATATATGCATTTTGATGATGTCATCAAGCTGTGCCTACATACTTTCTAACAGGTACGCAAGGATGTTGATGTTCAGTGTTTGTCTTCACACTAGATATTGAAAGTTTAAAGTTTGTCGTCTTTCATTTAACAGAAGAGAAACCTGTTGAACTTGAATCAGATTTAATTCAAATATAAGGTCTTGTTTTTTTTTGGGATATTAAATGTATAAGTAACCAGAAAAAGAGACGATTTTAAACTCTATTTTCATTATATTTAGCTTTTGTTTTATATAAAATATCGTCATCTTTATTAATGTTGGGAGAATGTTTGCGTTGCACTATTTCGGAAAAAGAATGTACTATTTTTGATATGCATTTTGCACAAAAAATGCTCTTTAAATGGCATTCTAAACATTTTTGAAGTTGTCATTTTGACACAAGAACAAACATAAAGTAATTTGAAAATAAATGAACTCTAGGGTTGTATACACTTATATAATTGCATATATTTATCTGTAAAAGTCCCACATACCAACTCTAATGTTTCTAATTTCTTTGATGTTTTGCTTTTATGTTGCAGCACTCATGGTACTTCTTTGAAGCTCTGGTAAAATCGATGGCCTATTATCTTATAGAGAGTGGTAAAGTCAAAGTAGGTTTTTTTCCCCCTTCTTTTCTTCTCTACCTGAGGTAATCCTTTACCAGCCTAACTCCTGTCCTCCTTTTACTTTTATTTCCTGTTGCCAGCTCTCAAGGAACCAGCGTTTTTCCGCCTCCTTCTACCACGCCATGGAGACTTTGGTCAACATGTTGATGCCGCACATCACCCAGAAATACAAGGACAACCTTGATGCGTCTCGCAACGCCAACCACAGCCTGGCAGTGTTTATCAAGGTTGGGCCTCCTCCCTGCCCCACTGCTGGGAAAGTTTAGATTCAACCGGGTTTGTATGGCTTGAGGATAGTCTGTTTAATTTACCATCCACTTTACCTCCAGCGCTGCTTCACCTTCATGGACAGAGGCTTCGTTTTCAAGCAGATCAATAACTACATGAACTGCTTTGTGCCTGGAGACCCAAAGGTATCATTTTTAAATGTGTTTTATGATTTTCCTTTAAGATTAAAAGCTTGTATGATGCCCTAAACTGTTTTTTTTTATCTCATGTTTCTCCCAGACTTTGTTTGAATTTAAGTTCGAGTTTTTGCGGGTGGTTTGTAACCATGAGCACTATGTGCCTCTGAACCTGCCCATGCCTTTTGGAAAAGGCAGAATACAGAGGTTTCAAGGTGAGTCCATGTACAAACCACCTTTTTTTGTCTAATTTTGTTTCATCATTAGCTGAATGTTACAACTGGTGGCCTTTACGCTTGCTGCAGATCTGCAGCTGGATTACTCGTTGACTGACGACTTCTGCCGAAACCACTTCCTGGTGGGCCTGCTGCTGCGGGAGGTGGGTGGGGCTCTCCAGGAGCACAGGGACATCCGTCAGATTGCCATCCAGGTGCTCAAAGGGCTGATGATCAAACACACGTTCGACGACCGTTACGCTGCTAAGGTAAGTCATGCAGCATCGAGAGTCTTAACTTTCTGGACGTGTTTCTCAATTTACAAAAAAATACAGACTTTAAACAGAACACACAGTCTATAATTTACATTGTCCATACATTTGCAACACTGAAAAAATTACTCGAAATAACTTGAAATTTGACGTTTGAGACACACTCAAAGGTGTCAAGTAACAAAGTATAAATATTTAGTTACCTTCCTTAAAGGGTTATTTTTCAACATGGGCCTTATTTTTAGCAAATTTAGTGTTTTTTCACCCACCCTGAGACGTTATCAGCCAGTTTGAGCCGTTCAGCGGTATTTATACATCCAGTCTTGATCAGCTGTATCCATAGAAGGGAAGTGCTCAGGGCACTGCCGCTTGTAATAAGGTTAAATCTACCCCAAACACCTTATTTTTAACATGTTTATATTACATGCTTCTGTATTTTCTTCCGGGCCAATTTAGACATAATAGAAAATTACGCTGCACCAAGACTGCCACTCTTTGTTCTACTGCGGCAGATTTGCCAAATGCGTATGCTTCAGATTCATCAGCTTTTTATCATATTTTTTAATGTTAAGCCCCCAAATCTGCCCAAAAGACAATCAAGAAGCACTTCCGAGGTGTTTGTAAGTCCAAGGAGAATATAAAAATGGTAAAATTAAGGCTCAAACTGGCTCCAAACTTCTCAAATTTACTAAAAATAAGGTCAAAGTAAAAAAAATTGGTTAATTTGTATAATTGGTTTAAATAAAACTGATTTTGTTTGGTTCTACCTGTTTTTTCTGTCTTTGGTTGCGATCTGAAACTTGGGCACCTTTTCTTTTTTTTATGCCAGAGTCACCAAGCCAGACTTGCCACGCTCTACCTCCCTCTGTTCGGCCTTCTTCAGGAGAATGTCTACAGGCTTGACATCAAGGACTCCGCTCCTCTCAGCAACCACAATGTAAGCCTGCCACCTAATGGCGGGAATACAAACTGTGGCTTGTCTTTCTCTCCTTTAATCCAGCCTCAGGGAAAATCACTCAATAGTTTTTTTGTTTCAGAACACGAGAGAAGACTCCCTCGTACCAAACTCCACTGTGACTCCCCAGAAACCTGGAAGCTGCATAGAAAATGCTCTCCATAAAGAAGTGTTTGGGGTAATCTCTGGGACAGGTGACCGCTCGCCGCCTTGCTTTAAAATGATCCAACGATTTTTAGGCTAGAGCATTAATATGTCCTGTTCTCCTTCATTAGCCTCACCTCACAGCTCCACTCCTAATGTCAGCTCAGTTCACCATGCGGACTCCAGAGGCTCTTTGGCCTCCAACGACTCTGCAAACAGCCTTTTGGACAAGAGCAGTGACAAGACCAACTCTTTAGAGAAGGTGAGTTTACATTTGGCTTTTATGTGTTCGTCAGAGCTTCACATGCTTAGGGATTTAAACAGTTTACTCCAACATGGAAACAATGCAAGAGTCAGTCATCACAAAGTACCAGTAATTCAGACAGGCCAAAATACAAATCACCTTACATAATTATGTGGTCAAATGAGAAAATTTACATGATTTTCCGAACTTTTTTTTACACCTTAAAATCTAAAAGATGTGGAGTGCATTTGCGCACCCTACTTACTCTGATAACCCCAAATGAAGTGACTTCTGTTCTGTGAGTCAGCAAAAGACGTCAGACTGCGCAGGTTTGTCATTTTCTAGTAAAACCAACATGAAAATGCAGCCAATGCTTTAATGGTTTGATATGTAACATGAGCATAATAGCGACATCTAGTGTATCTAGGTTGTAGTTACAACAATAAAAACATCATTCCAGCTCTTGGGTTTTCCTGGTTCACTGCCGATACGTCCTGTGACCAGCCTGAACTGTGTCCAGTGAGGAACGTATTTTAGAGGAGTTTAACTGATGGCTAACGTTAGCAACTGAGTTAGCGTATCGATCCAACAGCTGCCCATCATGAATTCAAGTACAGCTGGGTAACTAGGTTGTCATCATATAAAAAAAATGCAAAGTGATTTAAGCAGATTTTATTCACAAATATGGGCAAATTATTAGTTTAATTTTTTTTTAACATTAACACTGACTGTTTTCAAGTTTTTAATGTTGTTTTCTACTCTGGCTAGGTCTGCATGTACTATTTTATTCATGCAATTAAAACAATCCAATCAAATCTCCAGAAATTTCTATAATTAGACTTTTTTAAAATATGTGAAACATAATGAAATCAAATAAATTTCTGATAGTAAAAACACAATAAAATGCACAATTCTATATATTTTACTTGATTTAAAGCGTACCGAGGCATAATTTTCAAATCCCAGATGCATATGTTGACCATTGTGTACAGTTACTCCAATTTTACAACCATAGTAGTGTATATAATTTTTGCTAGGACTGTATGAACTGGGTTCACATAACATTTGGGCACTGTGTTTTACATTGTGGGGTTGTTTAAGTGTAATGTTTTAAACTGATCCACAAATCCTGTTCTGACTCATTTCATGTTTTATATTATTGGCACCGCCCTCCTTAAAGAGGTCACACACCCACACTCTGGCCTCCCAACTCCAACAAAGGGAGAAATTTACCAGGAGGCACTCTGTCAATGTTCCCCTCTTCCTGCCGGACTCGGAGGAGCGAGCGCCGCCTCTGAACCGTGCTACAAAGCGAGTCACTATGGACTTTTCTCTGCTCACTGTGCCTCTGCCTGACCCGGCGCTGGACAGACACAGTGAGAGTAGGAAAGTAGCTGCAGAACCTGGAGGAGATGGAAGTCACGGGGAAAACGAGCCGATACAAGTACCCCGTGTGACTTTTGTTAGCTGTGCATCTGCTCCTGCTTGTAGCTGCCATTAAGTGCCTTTTTAAAAGCCTTTATTTGAAGTGTTTCTTTGGTCTTTTTTACATCAAAATGAGAAGGTTATCTTTACAGTGTATCCAATTCAAAAGTTCCTCCTTTATCTATGTGTTTCTCACTCCATGCTGCTTAAGGTGATGTTGCAGCATCACTGAGTGGACACTTTCCCTCCTCTTGTTTGAGTGACGTGTTTGATCTCTTAAAAGTTAACATTTTACTAATTAGCTGAACGTTCTGCCAACTAATTCCAACATTTCTTTTGTTCTTGTTTGTGTTTTCTCTGTGCTGTGCATTCAGAGCCAGTGTGTGTCTGCAGTGGGAAGCTGTGCTCTACGCTGCGACAAACTGGACCGAGATGAGATCGGAAACCTGCTCATGTGCTTTCTGCACATCCTCAAAAGCATGTCGGATGGTAGGACTGGATGTTGGACTTAGAGCTCCTTGTGAACGTATTCGGCGCATTGATCTAGGGATCTATGTACCGTAATCATGTGCTTGTATCGGATGAATCGATACCTAAAAATTGTAAACTCTGCAAAAAGTTCACAGAAAATTTTTCTTTTTCACATAAAATTTTGGTTTTGTGGTCATTTTGTATTAACGTCTATATTTTATCTTATTCCCAATCATTTGTTGTGACAAGCAGAGAAGAAAGCATGCTGTAGTCTTTCACTGACATGGGCTGAAAGGCCATCCAATGAGGAAGCAACATTTAGAACCAGATTACAGCTTACATACGTGAGGAGAAAATTTTTTCGGCCATAATGTCTTGATCTATAGTTACATTTGGAGGGGAAAGGAGGAAGCTTCAAAGCCTGAGAGCGCCTAATATCTGTAAAGTCCAGCACTGATATCATGAGGAGAGAACTATGTGGAAATATTAAAGCAGCATCTCAAATTATCTCACAGGAAGTTAAAACTCAACTTGGAGCATGCTCATTGGACTATGACCTAACCATCCATAAAATTGAAAATCATGCATTTCCTTCAACTTCACAATTATTCATTACTTTGTGTTGGTCTGACTCATAAAGTCCCATAAATTGTATTGAAATCTGTGGTTGTGTCAAAAAGAGAAAAGGTGCAATGGATATTAATACTTGTTGTGTTAAATTTGATTTTGACGGAAGATGATATCCTGTATTAATCAGTTTCGTTTTTCTTTCCCCACCTTTAGACGCCCTGTTTGCTTATTGGAACAAAGCAGCTCCTGCAGAGTTAATGGACTTCTTTACTCTAGTAGAGTAAGTACTGGCATGGACCACCTCATTGAGATTTTATGATGATTTTAAAAAGGTGAAGTTTGATGTATTTTCTTCATAATTTTGAATTTTCAATCATTCACTTCATTTCAACAATTCGCTTTCCAATGTAAAATAGTGATGTAACATAGAGCATCAATGTATAAAAACAAACAAACAAAATACCGGATTCACAAGGGTGTGTTCACGTTTAAATTGGTCGTGTTTTGTTTTTTGATCCCCAAAATGTAAAAGAGGTAGATAGGCTTTAAAACAAACATGCGCCCTTGCTAATAAACCTATAAAGCTCCCTTAACAATTTGCAATCAAACCGCTGACAGTGTTTGATTATGTTTTTAGGATTGTTGCTTTGTTTGAACATCCATTTGTTATATGCAGTAAGAGAAAGCCAAATTATTGCCTCAGTCCTTCTGAAATGGAACCAAACTGGATTTCTCTTAATCTAACTAAAGCACCAACGTAATGCGGTAAAAAAAAAAAAAGCAAATTTCTCTGCACATAACTCCAACCCAGCCTTAGCTGTCTTCCTCCGTCTGATTCTGTGCTGCCAGCACTTGTTTGCTATCTGTGTGACTCTCTTGGCCAACCACATGAATATCGCGATCTAGCGTTGCAGAGTCAAACACTCTTTATTTTAAAATGTTATTTTCTGAGTGACGTCAACTGGGATAAAGACTCATTTTCTGGTTAATGTGGACTCTGACCTTGTTTTTAGTAAATATTAAGTTCGTTTACTCACCAGACAAGTTTGGAGTCACTTGGAGTCCTTCAGAATAAGTTTATATCCAGTCTGATCAGTATATATCCATATAGTGGGAGTCAATGGGGGCAAGGGATTTTGCGCCTGTAATAAAGCATTATCAGCCCCAATACTCCTTCATTTATCATGTTTTGCTATTAATCATTTGTACGACTCCTCTCTGTGTTTAGAACATCTCAGAAGTGCTTCTTTGATCCATTCGGATTGATTTAGAGGTTTATAACCCAACTACACTATCGCGTGGTTTCAATTACTTTGCTACCATGCTCCATCCAGGCTGTAGTCTGAGCAGGACTTGCACTCTGTGCACAGGGGAATATTGCTAACTATTCATAACAAAACATTTAATTAAGGAGTTTTGGGGCAGATAATGCCTTATTACAGGCGGCAAATCTGTCCTGACTGACTCCCATTATATAGATATACGCTGATAATGATTGGATATAAACTTCTCCCGAAGGATTCCTGTGGTCAAAACAGCACTTTTGTCTTGGTCACCACTGTCTTAATTAGTGATGATGTTAAACCTTTATTGTTAGGAACAGGATTGTGGATGTTCTTGCATTTTCTAATCCATTATCTACTGTGATGTTTTTTACATTATAGCCACAGACCAGATGGTTGAAACATGGACACATTTGGGTCGAAACTGGTTGCAGAAGGCTTATATTAGGCTTCCTGACTGGCCTCTCTAAAGCTCCGACCTCAGCCTTATTAAAAATGTATTTTGTACCATTAAAAACAGACCTAATTTGCTAGGAAACGAGCTGGTTCGAATAAAAATAATAAATTCTGCCAAAAACAGCGGTCAAATATTGAGCCAGAACTCTGGAGGACCCTTTATCACTGCAAAAAAAATATGTTTGACTTCTTTGCAGCTTGGGAAACTATAAACTGGGGCACATGCGAATTGATAGCACATGTTCAGGCTTGTAATGATGCCTCACCATGATCCACATATGTTTTATTCTGCAGAATCTGTCTCCATCAGTTCAGATACATGGGAAAAAGATTCATTGCCAGGTAAAGTTCATCTGATCATATGGTTTGTTGATTTAATTCTTAAAATTAAACAAATTTTGCTTTTAACCTGTGCAGTAAAACACCTCTATAAATACACTTACAACTGCTTGTAGAAGGTTTTAATCCTCAGTTCTTGGCTTTATCTTTTATCTGTAACACTGCTGGCAAGTTGTTTTGTGAATATGATTGTGGCTCTTAGCCCCTCCTGCATGGGTAAGAGCTTTATTATTATTCCATCTTTCTCTCTGTGCTAGATTAATTGCATGATGGTGATTTTCCACATTTTAACATATCGGCTGTGTTTTGTCCTCTGCTTTTTTGTGTGTTTTTTTATATATATCAAAAAAATCAGACTGAACGACAAATTCTAGCCACACCTTTAAATGGATGATTAATTTCTGATTCATCGGCAGCCTAAATGTTGTGGTCTCTTTCCCTTTTTTTTAAGCAGGAGTCAGGAGGGTGCAGGACCTGTAGCTGCAGACAGGAAGTCTCTGACTCTGCCTGTGTCTCGTACCAGGGCAGGGATCCTACACGCCCGTCTGCAGCAACTGGGAGCTCTGGAGAATGCCCACACCATCAATAACAGTAAGCTGTTATCAAAGCTAAATCATGATGCTCATAAGGGGAAAAAGTTGGAAGAAGTAAGATTATATGGGAAATTTGATTGGGGATTTTGTTCAACAAACCATTTTTTTTGCACACTGGAACTGAAAATTTAAACAAATCTAACATTTGAGGAGAGAGGTTGTGAGAACAGCATGTTGAGTTCTGACTCTTTATAATTTTTTTACGCAATTTTTCAGTTTGCTGGAACCTAAGAATATAAGACTTATCTGTAATGATTTTCACCTCAGGATTATTTTTGTAATTATACATTTTCAAAGTTGTAACAAGGAGATGTAGGCTGCTGTCTAAGCAATCTGGGCTTCCATTACACCTTAGCAGAACCAAAAGTTTATCGCCTCCATGCATTGATGGCTGTAGTTCAATCAAAAGAAGCCCCAAGCGAGTATTGAAGACATAAAAATATGAACACATTTTTCAGAAGTGAGATACTTTTTTCAGAGATTATCTGTAAGACATTACCATTAAAATACAAAGAATAAAGGTTTTTACTCAATGTATAATAATGCTATACAATAAAGGAGTTTTGCTCTCTGAAATCAGTGACATAAAATATTGTTTTTTACATTGCTTATGAATGTTACCAGTGGCTTTTTTGAAATAGGTGAAATTAGCGACGGAGAACTGAAGCATCAGATTAAAAAATACACTTTACCTGCTAGTTGCCTTAGACCACACATGACAAACTCAAGGCCCAGGGGCCAAATCCGGCCCTCCATGGCCACTTATGTTGCCCTCTAAACTCTAGAGAACCCTATAGATAGAACATTTAAGTTCAATTTTTGTGCACGCCATTGCAATTTTATTAGTGAAACAAAATCAGTGTTTATTTAAATAATTTTTAATCACACCATCATGCAAAGCTGTTCAGGATTATTTAATTTTAAGACGTATTTTTGAAATGTGGAGGCTGATTATAACGGTTTGTTATAGTTTTATCAACACTTTCTGCCACAACCGGCCCCTTTAAGGATATTCATCAGCTTGATGTGGCCCAAAATGGAAATTAGTTTGACACCGCTGCCTTAGACAAATTGTATATTGCTTTGGGTGAGCTGTTTACTGTACAGAATGGGAAGACTATTTAATATGCTTGTTTCGGGATACACTGGGTTTTGCCTTACCCACAAAATTATAACGATCTCCTGTTTTTGTGATTTTTCAAATGTAAGTCACACGATGTCTAATATAGTCTATACATAAACAGCAGTGTCGAGACAAATTGATATTTGTTCACGTGTTTATTTTAAATTTAATTTAAAATTTGGAGACAGAATCGAGGGGTAGAGTACGGAGCGTAGAGCTGCCACCCAGGCAAAAGAAAAAAAGAGCTATATTACGTTATTACGTGAAAGCTAAAACATTTGTACATTATATTTATAATGTACAAATGTGATAATGTTTTTTTAACAATAACATTTTCATCTTATGCCCTAATAGTTTTGTTTGCACACAAAATATGTCAGCAAGTGAGAAAATGTCTTGTTTTATGGACTTAATTAAGTCCTATTTCATGCTTGGATTGAGGCCTGGGGAGATTTTGCTTTTACTGAGATGCTGTTCCAGAAAACATCCAGAGAAACGGTCTTTGTCTTTTAGTTCCTGGAGACAGTTCAACAAAAAACATATACTGATGTAACGTGAACATTTTATTGTTCAAACAATATATATTTCAACATATTTATACAGTACAAACATGATCTAATAGCGTGATTTTATATTCAACTAACATGATATATTCTACAAACATTAAATATTTATTATTCAAACAATACAGATTTTACGTAATAATGTGATATAGTTCTGTTTTTCTTTTGCTTTTTAGCAGCTCTACGCTTTTGTAGTAGAGACCCCGAAGGAAGGGGTTTGTTGAGGGAGTTGGGGTTCTCTGATTGTTTCTGTGTTT
Source organism: Apricaphanius iberus (assembly GCA_028564705.1). Classification (NCBI taxonomy): domain Eukaryota; kingdom Metazoa; phylum Chordata; class Actinopteri; order Cyprinodontiformes; family Aphaniidae; genus Apricaphanius; species Apricaphanius iberus. The sequence continues at coordinate 1,203,221 of JAPXFQ010002439.1, read as the reverse complement.
TTCTTTATTTAATGGGTTTTAATTCTGGGTGATGTATATTTTTTTTAATCTTGTATAGCGCTTTGTGCTGACAGCAGCCCGAAAAGCACTTTATTAAATAAAGTTTGATTAATGCAAAATACATAAAACATACACGTAGGAACATTAGGAAAATTAAACAAAAGAACTTAATCGATTCCCATAAATTGCAACAAAAAAAAACTTTGTAACCAAGAATGCCTAAAAGCCAAAAGCTAATAAACAAGACATTAGAGAGCTAACAGTTTAATTTGAATTGAGAATGTTCCTTTTAGATATACAATAAAGTAAAGTTTTATTATTTATTCGCTGAATGGAAATCTATTAATATTATACTGACCTCTAGTGACAGACCTTTATAGGGACACCAAAGGGCTCAGTTATATATACTGTAGGTATGGCTGTGTTGAAAAACACTGTGTAAAAAATACTATACGATTCAAATCGATTCACAAGTTTAAAAATCGGTTTAATTGTTTAACATAGTTTGCCCTTTTTTACAGCTTAAATAGGAATTAAAAATCCAGACAGCCGTTTCAAGGCTTTGTTTTGAAAGTGTTAATACAGTTTTTCTTAAGTCAATGAATTACAAGCATATAATTAAGACAACAGCTCTGAAAAACTTTTTTTAATATCACTGACCCACATCTATATCGAAATGGATCGGATTGATAATCGTGATAATCAAATTTAACGCTTGGGAATCAGAATTGAATCGGCTCTTGAGATTTGATTCGAAAAAATATTTCAGGGGACTCTACTGAACAGGTAAACGAGATAATTTGGATCTGATTCAACAAGATCTAAATAATTTTAACAGTGATGCAGTGATAACAAAATACTTTGCATTACTTATTTAAAATGAAAATAGGTTGTATGTTTTCAGTGTACTCCCATACAGAAGCAGATGTAAACAGCCAGTGCCTGCTGGAGGCCAACGTGTCTACAGAGGTCTGCCTGACTGTGCTAGACACACTCAGCACCTTCATCATGGGATTCAAGGTATATATCTCTACACACAAACCTCTAGCATGGATGAGATCTCATGTTACTGGTTAGTCATCAAACACTATGCACCTCCTTGTGTTTTCAGACGCAGCTGAATTCAGATCTGGGCCACAACCCCCTGATGAAGACTGTGTTCCAGGTGCATCTGTGCTTCCTGCAGATTCCTCAGTCGGAGGCTGCCCTCAAACAGGTCTTCACCTCCCTCAGGACCTTCATTTTTAAGGTGAATTATCGGACCCCTGTTTCCTCTCTGATGAGTTTACCAAGCCTCTCCTCTTACGTATCATTCAAATCTTCCATAACTGTGTCTTCCAGTTTCCCTGCACGTTCTTTGACGGCAGGGCCGACATGTGTGCCTCACTCTGCTACGAAATCCTCAAGTGTTGCAATTCCAAGCTGAGCTCCATCCGCAGTGATGCAGCCCATCTTCTTTACTTCCTGATGAAGAGTAACTTTGACTACACAGGACGAAAGTCTTTTGTGCGAACTCACCTGCAGGTTTGAGACACAGTGCCTGGCAAGCGCATCAATGCGTCTTGTATTTCCCAAGTTTCATCATCATTCATCATCAACAACATGAGCATGATAGTGACATCTAATTTATCTAGGTTGTAGTTACCATAACAAAAGCATAACTCCAGCTGTTGGGCTGCCTGGTTTGCTGCCGATATGCCCAGTGACCAACTTGAACTGTGTCCAGTGAGAAATTTATTTTGGAGGAGTTTAACTGACAGCCAATGTTAGCAAAGGTAGCTAGTGAGTTAGCTTACCGATCCAGGAGGAAGGTCACCTAAAACTATTCTAGTTTCTTCTTCTGTGTTTTCCGAATTTTTTGTGGTCTTTGTAAAGCATTCATCTTTTGTACTTTATAAAAAGTTATTAATGTGAGGCTGATGTGATTGACCTTTATTTTTTTAGGTTGTAATAGCTGTTAGCCAGCTTATAGCTGATGTTATTGGAATCGGGAGTACACGTTTCCAGCAGTCTCTTTCCATCATCAATAATTGTGCCAACAGTGACAAGAGCATAAAGGTAAGTGAGGACTAGCAAAAAAACAACCCAAAAAAACTGTTCAATAAGGAATATTTGTCATTTTTTAATGTAGTAAAGCATGGTTGAAAGAAAATTCTCACTCTTTAGTCTTAGATTTTACATATCTTGACTTGAAATGTTTTTAAATTTTGTTCTATAATTCATTTCCGTCTAGGCTAAACACAACAAAGAATATTGCACTGAACTGATATTAAGGTGGTGTGACCACCTTAAAATAGGCAGGAGTTTTGCTATTCTAATACTAGTCTAACACAAGATGTAGCCGTCAACGCACATTAGTGTTGTATTCGGGCCTTAAAAGTTGGGCCCGACCAGAGAAAGTTCAGCCCGAGCCCGAAGAGGGTAGTACTTTGATTGACACCTTATTAAAGCTTTAACCCGATTACAGCTCAACATTATTCAAAGTCACACCGCTAGAAAAACTGGCACTGGACAACGTGACCGGCAGGTTTTAAATTTACTGGACAAATGTTTGCAATTCTGTTATCTGAAGTGGACCATGATAGGAATTAAGCCCGAACCCAACCCGACGGGTCCCGGCAAAGATCGTCAGCTCTACCGCAAATCTATTTAGAGGAGTTATAACGTCATCTCTGGACTGAAGGATCTGAAGTTCATCATTCTTAAAAGAGAAAGAATGTTAACAGGAATAATTTCTGGAGTGAAGTAGAGGTCGAGGATGGGGTTGGGGCTACGATGATTTGGGCTTTCCTTGCTGAAGCTTGCAGCTATTGGATCGACCATTAACTCCTTGATATACCCGAGGTTTTGTAGAGTTTAATGTTAGGCCATCTGTCCATCAGCTGAAATAGAACATCTGAAAAAGAAATGAGTTAAGTCGCTGGAAACTTTATAAGAATTAAACTGTGAACCTACTACTCTCTAAGACAGCTTTATTTTTCCTAGGTAAATTCAAATAATATTGGAATTTTAATGTATTAAAAAAATTGAAAGTCATCAGTCGTACAGCCATTCATTGGTTTTGGGATTAGCTAAATTTACCATATACATTTAAAGATTTGTGTACATGCTTTATAAAATCAATGATATCCATAAATTGTGGCCTGGCAGCACACGGCATTTCCATCAGATGTGAAGGATCTCACCAAGCGCATCAGGACGGTGCTGATGGCCACGGAGCA